>BSBK01001506.1:32500-369221 GCA_027943335.1 Chamaecyparis obtusa
AAATGCAAGCTGCTGAGAGGTGTCATTGCTGGAACTTTCCAATTTTCTAATCACGCTTAAAATAGTCGGTGATTTTCTGTGGTTTTTCGATGATTAAATTTTTTCATTCTATTAATGAATTTCTTTGCAATACCTAATCGCAGTGGCATTGCTTTCAAGTTGGGAGGAGAGAGTTTGCATGTTTGCAATTTTGGATTTGTGGAAACCGAACAACACTTTATTTTAGAATGTGATGCATATAAGGACAACAAGGACAAATTTGTACGTTTTTTTATCTAAGTAGCAATTGCACCCCAACAAGGTGCAATGGTTACGCCGATAGGAAGATATATCTGGGTAATATTCAAGTGTGGGGAGGAAAATTTCATGTAATTTTAATCTAATGTAAGAGGAAAATTACCTTAAATCTTATGAGACATGTTAATGATACTTGAGTGTTTCTTGAAGAGCAACTAGTTCATCTAAACTATGCGTATGAAAATGATGGTTGTGACTCCTATGGCCTTTCCCTGAACCTTAATTACTTGGAGAGTGCAATCAATTTTTGATACTATTACAACCAGAATTTGAACCTAGACACCATTTTCCATATAAATTAACAATCAAACCTTGAAAAGCAATAGATTCAAAACTCATGTTAGATGAACATGTGGCCCCTGTAAGAGAAAATTTCTATTGTGGTAGAGAACAACCAAGAATCCACAATGGAAATAGTGAGTGTGAACTCTCTAAGACATAAGTTAAACATGGACCTTACTATATTGGACATGTTAAAGATTCCTACTAGACTACATGCATGTTTTACATTTATGAAATCCGAAACAAAATATAATAAACCCTATTTATGCACCTAATACAATCTTATGAAACTTGTACTAAAAAGAGAAGCCAAATCAAGCTTCTCAATGTCAAACAATTATTTCATTTAGCAAAGTGTAGAACTATCACCTAGGGTTTAGAAATAGAACTCTTAAGAGAACAATGGGTAGGACGATTAAATAAAAACCCATGCATATCATCTAATCATCACATTCCATGATCAATGGCATCTCATTTGTGGAATATGTCAAATGGCTCATGCACCTTATCATGCTTCTCTATTATTCATTAACGTCTTTTAAGGTAGTTGCAATTCCAATATCTAGAAACAAAAATTAGAAGGGTGAGTCCAAATCATCCTGTCAAATGGATTAAGCAAAGACCAAGAAGATTTCAATGCAATGGTAGTCAATGGTGCACTTTTTTACCTATCTAAGGATATATCCTCTCATGGAAGTGGTCACCCTGGTCAAAGTCTCCATGAAATGAACTTCTTGGCTCGAACCCAAGAAACCCCCCATGACAAATGTTTTAAGCATATTCTGTAATCATTGCATTCCATGAGACAATATCTCTAAGGAATTTTGTCAAACAATACACATGCCTTGCATATGCCTCTACATTTCCTATACATTTCTATCAAGGCATTTATAACTAATGCATCTATACTAAAATCCACATTCAATATGCTCTTATAAATAGCCATAGTTTCTTTTTTAGATACCCATTTTGGCATAGGACGGAAGGATGGTGGCATATGATGTTCTTTGAAGTTTCCAAGCCTTTCCCAACAAATCTATTTTGCGAATATCTTGATATCATGGTATTTCACGAGTCATGTTTCTTTCAAGAACTTTGTTGAAAAGTTGTTAAGCCTCGCCAAGAAAACAATTTGTGTATATCCTAGAATCATTGCAATCCAAGACACATCCCCATCTCCTCAAAACAATTTAAAGCCTCCCTAAGAACACCATTTTGTGCTTAGCCAACAACTATTGCATACCATAAGATCACATTTTCTTCAAGAATTTGAAATACTCTCTCTCTCTCTCTCTCTCTCACACACACACACACACTATTGAATCCTCTCTCTAATGATATAAAGTTAACTACTATTAAAATATCAAAATTTTAAATATAATAATACTAATTCAAAACCAAATTGATTTGATGTTAATCTCAAAATTAATATTTTATTTTTTATATACAAATTAAGCACTATAGATTTAAAGTTTAGTTCTTTGTCCTTACACTTCTAATAACCTAAGAATGGCATATCTTATTGAGGACACATAGGCCCTATTAGAGTAACTACCATTGCATTGAAATCTTCTTGGTCTTTGCTTAATCCATTTGATAGGATGATAATATAAATCTAAATATATTAAATATATTCTCATATATTTTAAAATAAAAAATTATTTATAAACATTATGCTCTAAATTTCATTTATTTTCTTCATGTTGTCTGGGCTCTTGGTCCTTTTATCATCTGGCATGTTTGGGCTTCTCCATTTGATTGTTTAATTTTTTTATATATATACAAAGATTTATAGATATTTTTTAAAACTATTTTAATTGTATTTTTGTTATTATCATTTTTACTATTATTTTAACCAATTTCTTACTATTATTTTTTGGATATTTTTAACAAATTTTATTTATTTAATTATTTTCTTTCCACAATTTTATCATCAATCTCTTTTTTAGTTGAAGTGTTATTTTTTTTTACATTTCCATCCTTCTAAGAAAATTATAATCCATTTTGAAGAATTCTTTTATATTAACACTTTATCTATTTTTTTCTCATTTCACTTATAAAATTAAAAAATATAAATCAATAAACTTTAATTTAAAATCAGAACACATTAAAAATTTGAATGATATACTAATAAATATAAGAGTTAAAATATGATTAGATGAGAATAAATTCTCTCTTAATTTAAAAATTAAGAATATTTTATATAATGAAATTAAGAAAGATATAATTGTAAAATATGAGTAAATATTTAAAATATTTATTTTAAAAATAAAATTTAAATAATCATTAACATATAAATTATTAAGTGTAAACTTAAATTCTTAAAATGATTGCTTTTATTCTTTAGATATTACTATAAGTATTTTTTATTTTAAAAATATTTACTTAAATTTCCCACACTTAAATATATAAAACTATTTATTTTAAATTTTGGTGTTTATGTTGTACTGGTTTACCAAAGATATTTAGGAAGGGGAGTTATGTCCAAGTTTGAAAATTTATCTTTTCCTATGATATCTTCCTCTTTCCCAATATATAATGAAATTAAGAAAGATATAATTGTAAAATATGAATAAATAATTAAAATATTTATTTAAAAAAAAATTAAATAATCAACATATAAGTTATTAAGTATAAACTTAAATTCTTAAATGATTGTTTTTAATCTTTAGATATTACAATAAGTACTTTTTATTTTTTAAATATTTACTTAAATTTCTCACATTTGCATATGTAAAAATATTTGTTTTAAATTTTAGTACTTATGTTGTAGTAGTTTATGAAGATAATTAGAAAGGGAATTTATGTCCAAGTTTAAAATTTATCTTTTTCTATGATAGTTTCTTGTAAACTAATTAAAATATTATTATTTTGAAATAATGTTAAAGAAATTAATTACTTGATATTTTTTATATTTAATGAATAATATTAATGTTAAATTATGTTTGTAATCTTTATTTAAAATGTTATAATATTAATTTTATATATAGTAAATTTAAAATTAATTATATATTATTTTTTACATATCTTATATTTTTATATTTTTATTTTGTGAAAAAATAGAATATTTATATATTATACTTTTTTACTTATTGAATATAAAGATAATATTTTATATATAATATATATTACAATGCTAAAACACAATTGTATTTTTTAAATTAGATATAATATATGATAATTATATTAATAAACTTAATTCTTATAACTCAAACAGATTTAAACATTCATTAGAAAAATTAAAAATGAGAATAGCATTCATTATTTCTTTTTATTATCTCATAACAACTTAAAAATTTATAAATATTTCCAATAGTGAGATCAGTGTAAAAAGGGAAAGAGAGATTAAAAAAGTCCAAAGTAAAAATAAAAAACCCTAATAAAATAATGGGATGGATCCGTGCACCACACCCTCATCCCTTCAACTGCATTTATCCGCAACAACAAAGCATTTATGTGAGACTGCATCATGAATTTTCTGTCAAAACCAAAAAGAAAAAGGATGGTTGTAAGTGATTGTGTGTGACGTGAGGCTAGGGAGATGGCAGGAAGGGTACAAAACTTGCCTGAAAATTGTTTATTGTTATGTCTAAATAAGAGAGTCTAAGTGCTCATCATTGTCTGAGTGTCTAAACATGGTTGCACGTAAGGCCCAAAACCACATCCATACGAAAAATAGGGTGCTCGGTGGTTTTTGAGCGTGAGATAGGTTTTCTCGTGTACGATCACAAGTGACCTTGTAGGGAAAGCCTATCGGCTAATAACTCTTGGCATAATCTATTCAGGGAAAAGTGCATTGAGAAGTTAGGAGTGGTCATCGTCAACTTGCACAAGAAAAGAACTGAGTTACTAAAGCTGGCTTAACTTTGGCGGGCTGTCCCATAGGTTATGTTAGCCTCGCAAACGTTAAAATTTTCCATTCTATTCTATTTTTTCTTAATTAAAGACGCCCACTCTTCCCTTGTAGGCATTATGAATACAAGGTAGACAAAACATAGCTTTTGGAACTGTCCATGTGTGGCTATCAGGGAAAGCGAGGAGTGTCATTGCATGTTTTTATTCACATGCCTAAAATTGAATTTGTTGGAAAAGACCAAGAAATCTAATAGGAAGAAATTAAGCAATTGACATCTAATCTATAACTTAACAGATACTTCCTTTTTAATTAAGGCATTATAACATACATTATCATCAATTTTATAAAATTCTCCAAACATAACATTTGTGGTCAGACTATGAATTTAGGTTGTATTTATCACACTCTGAATCAAGCATCACATCTCATTTTCAATTGGGGAAATAATTATATTTTTATAAACTATCAATTTGTAGACAACAATTTGAAATGCTGACCATTTTCCTACCTCCAAATTTTAAAGATCTATGATTAAATATGCTTGTCTTCCCATAGTTACAAGTGTCACTGTAGAAAATTAGTACAGATTTGTAAGTGATAATTTATGAGATTTTTATTATTTCTCACATTATCGTTACAGATAATTGGAAAACAAAAAATCTACAAAAAGAAAATGAAAAAAAATTCAATGACCCCACACACGAAGGCCATCAGGAGGGCCAAATTATGTGGAGCATGGCAATTGGGTTAGTGAGTATTTAAGGTTTTATTTTCATTTGTGAGATAAAGATTACAATCCCCTACTTTTGGTATAGAATTGGGTTTCATTTGTGCAAGGTAGTGTAGGGCTCATTCCTATGTTGGAGCATGTCATTTCACCTATGGCTCTTTCTCATCAATAAATGTGAAATGATAGAGGTTAAAAGAAGGCAGTGCTCCATCTCATAGAAACAACACTTCCAATGATGTCACCAAAAGTAAATATAATACATCATGTTTAAACATATAGGGACATAGCTAGTGAACTAATTAAATAGAAATATTTTTCTTTTTAAATATAATAGTAATTAAAAATTAATGTTGTTCAAATTAATATTTTTTTAATTTATTATTAGAAGTTTTCTTAGTGAATTTCAAATCAATCGATCTTGAAATTTCAATGGCGGTCCCCAAATCATTAACTAGGTAAGCACATGGTCACCTTGCAAATGGCACTTCACATTCAAATGCATTTCAAATTTTGCATTATTTCAAATAAATTCAAAGATTTTGATATCGATTCTACTTGCAATATCATTTATTTGTTTTCTTTTATGTTTGTGTTTCTAAACTAAAGCTTCAACACAACACTCAGTTACATCACAATCTTGATCTCTAGAATGAATATGGGTCGTTCAATTTGGAAATGTGTGCTCCCTCAATGAAGGCCCGACCAGAATTGGGGGTCATTTCCCTGTCTCTAATAATGTTTCGAGCCTCGAAGAGGAGTAGAACCTAACAACCAATAGTACAGATCACTAGGAAAATTAGGAGGACTTGCATCTCTCAATCTTGAAAAGAACAATTTGCAAGGACCTCATTTTCTTCTTTTATCATCTTCCATCGTACTTTAACATTGTTATGACACAATTAATGCTTCCAAAATTGAATCTCTATAAAAAAATGAGTGCTTGTACAATAACATCTCTACTAAAAAAGGAATTCATACTAATCAATTCTAACACTAAACTAATGAAGATTATTATTATTATTTGTTTCTTGTAAAATAAAGAAGTCCCACATGGTAAACACCCACTTAACATGTACTAAATGTAAACTTTGAAATTATTATGAATGAATTTTACTATTAATACTCACTTGTTATCATGGTAATACATGTTTCACATAATTTTAAGAAAAATACAAAGATTACATTTAATATATTATAGAAATTATATTGTTAATAACTAACGATACTATATGCAAGACACCATATGCATAATATTAATAAACAATAGCATGAAAGTTTTTTGAGAAGATTATAGATCTTAAAAATAATATTCTATATAATACAAATTATGTTATGAAATTCAATTAAATTAACATTATAGTTATACTTATATATTATATTACAACTTAAGTTTATTAAATTATATAAATAAAATTGAATTTTATTGATTATTATATATAATATTTAATATGGTATATTTTATAATCTATAATATTTTTATATTATAAAATAAAACTATTGTACATTATAATAATAAATTTAATTAATATATTATTAATGAAACTTATATTATTTGTTATATTTATATATTTAGTGTATATATAAATTTATTTTTCAGAGGATTATTTCTAAAATAGTAACTTGTTCCTGTGTATCCCTCGCACAAAGTAATGTCTTTAATGGCTTCCTCGACGAATACAATTTTAATAGAGTAGGTTTCTGTTTAAAAATGTTAGTATTGTATTAATTAAGATAAAATGTACTTATTAATTAATGAGTAGCAAGAAAAAAAATCCAATACTCTTACAAATAACTACAACGTACCCATTGCACACCAAAGTGTGGTTGCTAGTAAATACATTTTTTCTTCTATTCCTCAACTTGTGTAGCTTTCATCTTTTTGCATTCCTTCTTTCTATCTCTCTGGCTGCAATCCGTACCCACCCCCTCTCTTAGTCGATGCCCTCATGCTTCCATTTTGTTTCTTGCGATTTTATGCCCCTTCTCTCTCATCAATGTGTTTGGGGCTTGTATTTCACTCCCCATGGCTTCTTTTCTATTCTCCTTTCTCACATGGGTTCTTGACAAATAATGCCTCTGGTGTTTCTTGGTTGTTGGTCAAGGTTGTGATTCAACACTAGTTAATTGAATTTTCTTGTTTGTGTAGGCTATGTTTATGCCGACAAAGGTTGTGCTAATTATTTTCCTTTGAACCTTCACAATACCTTATGTCATATGACTTTTTCCCATGACTTATGGGATATAGGGGTCCAAAATGGATTTAGAGGATGAAGGAGGAATGTGATAGGTTGTGTTGGGTTGCAAAGATGAAGGAGGAGGAATGACATTGTATGCTTTGAAGGGATGATGGGGATATGCAATAGTGTTTTTGGAAGGATTCTTGAATCTAGCTTTGGTTGTACCAACATTCTGGAGGAAGTGCCTTCAGATGTGTGACCAATACCACATGACCATGGATGTTTCTTGTCTTAGATGGGCTCCAAATTTCCTTTTTCATGGGTGCCTAGGCCTTTTCCTTGATAATTCCATTTCTTGAGAATTTTATTCAAGCAAGGATACTTCTGACTTGGGGAATAAGATAAACATCCAGTATCAGGTGTTGGGGTGGGGGATATGAAACCAATTTCTTATGCTTCAAGTGGGATTTCTTTGACAAATGTAAGTGGCCCAAGGGGATAGAGTAATGTCGGTGGGATATGTGTTAAAGGATCATCAAGTGGATAGGATGGGATGATGGGATCTTGACTAAGATTGGGAGATAACAATGAATCTTGAGATGGAGGAATTGGGATGTTAGGATCTTGGATTGGAGGTATCAGGTGATAGGATCTTGGATTGGGGGTGATGGAAGCAATGGATCATGCAAAAGATGAAGTGAAGGGATAGGATCTTGATTTAAGTTGATGGATATTTTAAGATGCTTTGGGACAAGATATTGATTGGATTGGATTGGTGTAGATAGAGTGATGGGGAATTTATGGACGGACTCTTCAGATGGTATGGATGAAAGGATGGGAGATTCTGTAATTGTGATGGAGGGAAGAAGGACATGGACTCATGAGGTTCATCGGATGTGGTTTGGATAATGCTAGGAGATAGAGACATGGATAGGGATTGGATGGAGTCCGCGAATGGAAGGGACTCAATGATGCTAGGAGATGGAAGAGGATCAATACGTGGGGTATATGGAAGAAGGATAATGAGTGGGATAGATGGAAGATGATCAATATATGCAATAGATAGAAGAGGATCAATATATGCAAGTGATAGACGAGGAATGATGGATGTAGGATGTTTATGGGCCTCATCATTGGTGGATTCACATGAGGTAATGAGATAACATGACTCATCAACTTTAGGAGAGGGATTTGTCATTGGCTTCCTTGTGAAAATCTTTGGAGACTTTCGTGATAGATGTTGGGCTGAAGGATTAGAATGTGTAGAAGATGGGGAGCTAAGATAGTCTACACATAAAGGTGGGATAGTAGATTGTGAGATTGGATGAGGGGATGACTATGCATAAGAGGAGGTGGAGGATGGCATGGCCAGATAGTTCACATAAGTAGGCATAGAGGAAGCTTGTGAACTAGATTGACTAGCTAATGTGATAGGAATGATGGATTGAGGTATGGGATATGAAGCAAATTGAAGGATACATTCTTCTTGTGGAAGAGAATTTGTGGCAATGTAGGTAAGAACAAAAGATGTTGGATTAATGGAGGATCGGGGTAGGATGGGGGATCATGGTAATGGATTGGAAGACTAGGATCTTGGATTTGAAAATAGTTTGGAGGATAAGGAGATGGTAGATTTGGATAAGGGATGTAGCTTGGAGTGTTGATATGAAAAGATGGTGATTGAGATATGACCATGGAAGAGGATGGAGGCATGAATGATGTATGCAGATGATATGCAAGCTCAAGATAGGAAGAAGGTGTGGATGAATAAGATAATGGATTTCCCTTGTCAAAGGTATGATAAGGAGTACTAGTGGGCATGTATGGAGAATTGATGGGGTAGTTTGGAGGGATGATTGGATGCTGGGGGATGTTTGGAGAAATCCTTCTAAGGTTTTCAAAGTACTCATCATGATCAACAAGACTTTCATCATCACTGGGATAGGATGGAGTGGGAGAAAAGATATGACAACTAGACTCATCATAATATATTTGAGACATGTTGACTTGTAGATGAGATGGATAGGGATGAAGGATGGAAATGGATTGGAAGACTAAGCATATACTAGGATGATCAAGAAGCTCAGACTAGGATTTGGATTAAGCTTTAGGATAGGAGGAAAGACTAACTCCAGAGGAAGATAGACAAAGGGATGGGGGATGACCAAGATGACTCTGCTAATCTAGGATAGGAGGAAAGGAGGATAATGTTGGATGGAAAAGATGTGGGATGAAAGGAAGACCATGATTAGGAGACTAGGATGATGAGATTCTGAAGGTTTGGATGACTTCTCAATTTGGAGGATTTGAATGACTTCTAGATTGGAAGAGTGGACTAACATGGCAAAAGGATTGTGTGTAGAACTCTTTACTTGTGTGTGTTTAACAAATATTTTGCACTGATTCTAAAACTTCGAAGACACGTCAAACAAGATCTATCTAAAAGACATGCTAGTATCAAAATATTTTCCCACAACTTGGTATCCCAAAAAGGAATATAGATGGTGAGTAATCTTCAGGTGATCCGGGAAACCACTTGGATCAATCCTTGCACAAAGATATTGATACCTTCGGGAGTAGATCGGGAAGCCTCTGATTAATAGGTATCTGATTTTGTTCATGGTGTCCTCCCAATCAGTTTGTATGCACGTGTCTCACTTAAGAGCCTAGTTGACCATGCCAAAATAGTAGGGATGTTCACCTACCTCAAGCTACCATCAACATGCATCACTCGAGCTTGAGGGGATGAAGCAAGAGTTTTCTCAATGCTTTATTTCTATACTGGCCAGGGAAGTACCAGTTTGAGGTCGTTCTCCAAAGAGAAAGTGCTTTTCTCTTTGGACAGACCTTGCTAGAAGTAGAAAAAATGAACTTGTCTGAGTCCAACTTGTTTTATGTCACTTAGTCTAAGTAGGATTTACAGATTTGAAAGAAACTCCTAGAAGCACACCATGAAGAGTTATTTTCCAATTTGATTTAAGTGTGTTTTTTCAAACCAAGACTTGTAAACACATATTTTTAGGATTTTGATTTGTTCATTCTTTCAAAGAAAGAAAATAAATCTCTTTGAAAGATGCTTGCAAATACTTTTCCCTTTTTTGCATTCAAGATTGAATTTTGCCTTTTTAGGATCCCAAATTGAACTTTGAAATGAAATGAAGTTGCTTTGTTTTCACTTTGGACATTAAAGATTGTGTTTTTGCTTTAGGAACCTAATTTAAAAACTTTTGATATTGAATTTGACTCATTTATTTAGGGTCATTCAAGATTTGGTGCTTTAGGATTCAATTTTAGAGCAAAAAATGAGGTATTCCTAGATTGCTTTAGGAATGCATAAAACTTTGAAAACACTCAAGATTTTGCAAATGACATTTATTTTAGCCAAGAAAAATGCATAAATATTTATTTAGGAACATTTAGGATGGATTAGGATTGATTAGGAATGACATGCAAATTTAGTCCTTTTTAAGCACTCAAATTTTGAAGTGTTCCTAGTTTGCATGAAACCCCTAAAACACTTAAGTTTGGATGAATGAAGTTTTTTTTAGCAAAAAAAAAACATTATAAGTGAGTTTTATTGCTTTATTATTGATTAGGATTTATTAGGAAATGTTTAGGAAAGATATGCAGTTTAGTCCATTTAAGGCATTTAAGAGTGGATGAGAGTTCCTTTTAAGCCCAATAAATGAAGTTTTTTAGTTCTGTCATGCCCATCAAAAACACACTAAAAACACACCAATTTTTTTTTTAAAAGATAAGTTAAGTGTAACTCAAAGTTGCAAAATGAAGGGGTAATCTTAGGCAACGATTCTCAAGACATCAATTAAACAACTAGTCAATCAAAGATGGTCTACAAGGTCACTAGGATAACGTCAAAACAAAGGGGACTTCAATAAGACAAAGGGGATTGCACTAAGACTAAGCACGATATGCCAAGTGGGTTTACAAGCTAGGAGGTCTCGTTAATCGAATAATCGAACAGTTCGAAGTGTTAGCAATCACATAGGTCATAAAGGATTTAAAGAACAATGCTTAGATTATTCCCTAAACAATCATTTTCGATCTTGAGGAGTTAAGTTGTATCCTTCGAGATAAAACAATCTCTTGAATGTCGAGGCATATATTAATAACTATTATTTGTAATATTCCATATATGCTAAGTCCTAGGAACCATTGAATGACGTTTATAAATATAAGAGATCAACATGGATAATCTAATTAATCCTCTAAAACATATTTTTAACTAAATTTATATATATATGCAGTTTAGTCCATTTAAGGCATTTAAGAGTGGATGAGAGTTCCTTTTAAGCCCAATAAATGAAGTTTTTTAGTTCCTAATCATGCAATAAGATTATTGAGCCTTAAGGATTTGATGTTTTAGTGGTTAAAATGGCCTCCAAGAAGTACCTGCAAGAGCATGGGGTTAGGACTTACAAGTTGGAAGCCTAGGGTCACTAGGAGCCCTAAACGGACCCTACAAACCAATAAAAACCAAGTTTAAGGCTTCATACAAGCCCTCTGCTTCCCATAAAAAAATCAAGACCAGGAATTTATTCAAGTTTCAGTGTCATACGGCATTAAATAAGAACCCATATGACAATCTATGAGTACCCATACAACAATTGATGCCAGGAGGTGGGAAAAGGCCCAAAATACATGCAAAATGGCTCAAAATGGATCAAACGACAATATACATGTTCCCATATGACACTTGTGGGGTTCCCATATGAAAATTAATTCTAGTGAAGGAATTTTGTATGACCCTACAACAAAATTTGTCCGGGAAGCCTCAAAAAAGTAAGTTTTTGGCTCAAAAACCCTAAAAAAGTAGTTGTGAAGTGTTGTGGAGTCCCACCGGGCATGCCAAAATTTTATTAGTGAAAACATAACCTTTTGGGAACATGTGTAGACATTTAAAAATTATCCTAAGCAGAATATACTAAACATATAGTAAATATATTTGCAAGACACCTCAGATAGAGCTTAAACGGGAGCATCTTGTCACCGTTTGATTTGCTCTTTGATTAGGGATGTGGGTGTGCTCTCAAAACACTAGAAGCATGTAACCAATGAAGATTAGGAAGGTTTAGGATCATTTAGGGACCAAGGATACCTCATATTGGCACACAATTAGGTATGGTGAACTTGATTTGCCCCTAGAGCCCCAAGGATCCAAATGAAGCTAGAATGCAGATTTGATGCAAGAATGCTTATGCTAAGTTGATTTTAACCAAATATAAGTGTGATATGATGAAAATGATATAAAAATAAATGAATTAAGATATTTTAATCCATTAAGATAAGCTAGTGTGAGTTAGAAACATGAAAAACATGAAGAAATCTAACAATTAGGATATATGCTAAGATAACCTAGATGTAAATTGACATGATAAAAATGCATAAATGATAGAAACTAAGATAATAATTTACTCTTGGATGTGAGGGTATTTATAGGATTTGAGGAAGGGCTTGGGTTAGAAAGGGTAGTTAGGGTCAGAGTCAGGGTTAGGGGTAGAGCTAGGGGTATGGTTAGAGGTATGGTCAAGGGGATAAGGGTTAAGGGTTGCTCACACATGTGTGAGCAACACTAGGGAAGTGTTCTTAGGGAACAATGGTGGAAGAGGATACATAGGCTTCATTAAGAGGTTGTAAGAGCAATTAATGAAGCTGTAAGGAGCCATTAATGAGCATGTAAGGCTCATTAATGAGGGGGTTTGACCAGAAGTCAAAGTATGAGGGTTTAGACTAAGAGGGTTAAGAATCACCCTCTAAGAAGGTTTAGGATAGGATTAGGAAAGGGTAGATAGGTTTATGGTTTTCTAGAATTTTCTAGGGTTTTAGGGTTTAAATAAATATTTAATTTATTTAAAGGATTGTGACACAATTTATTAAATGTTAATTAATAAATTGGAGGAATATCATTCAAATTTGATTCAAATGCTTTTGGGAGGGATTATTTAATTAAAAGTATTTAATTAAAATAGGAGAGGATAATGACAATAATTAATTAATTGATAAATGATGATGTCATTAGGGCTTTTTACAAAATAAAATATTTTTATTTGGAAAAGGGATTTTAGGTGTCTACACTATGTGACTGCCGACTGGTAGTGTTATACAAGACATAAGATAAATTGGTACTGCTACTAGGATATCTTTTATCATAATTATTCTACTTGCCCATGTAAACCATATGGAATTCCAAGACTTCATCTTTCTATCTATTTTCTCTCCAATGAATTTCCATGCTATTGTAGATCTCAAGGATTTGTCTACTAGGATTCCTAAGTATGAGCAGGGAAAATTACCTTCTTTAAAACCCTGTACATTAAAAAAATTTTGTTGGATTCTTTTTTAACAAAGAAAAAAAGATCTATGATTTTTCTTTATTTGCAGTTTGTTCCGAGGTCTTTACATAGTCTGGGAGTAACCTTTTCAACTATCGAGCTTCTTTGATGGTAGCTTTCCCAAACATCATTGTGTCATAAACAAAGTTTCGATGAGTAATCAAAATTACTGAGGAAGTGATCTCTACTTGTTTTATCATGCCTTGATTCTATAGACTATTCATCTTCCTACCAAGATCGTTTTCCATAATGATAAATAGGAAGGGGGATAATGGGTCACCTTTCCTTATGCCTCTAGAGCTTTCAAAGTATCTATGAGGTGAGAAATTAATCAAGATTAATAACATAGGTGTTTATATGTAGTAAAAGATCAGATTTATCCACGATCTATAGAAGCTCAATTATTCTATACACTTAGTTATAAATCTCCAGTCCCCCTTATCATATGACTTTTTGATGTCTAGTTTTATAAGTATGCTTGGTTGTTTATTTTTTTGAATTGAGTGTATAGCCTCCTGAAATATGATTACTCCATCAAATATTGATCTTCCTCAGACAAATCATGTCTTCCCTTCACCTGTAATTTTGTCTAGGATTTTTTTCAACCTGCTAGCCAGTGTTTTGGACAAGAGTTTATAGATGGTATTACACAGTGGTATAGGTCTAAATTCATCTAGATTAATGGAACTCTCCTTCTTTGGGATGAGAGTAATAAATGTTTTATTGATCTCTCTTAGGAATCTTCCTGAGGATCTAGCACCTTCTAATGCCTATGTCATTTCTCTGCCCAAAGTAGCCCATCATTATTGGGAAAAACTAATTGGTGAGAAACCGTTTGGGCCTGGTGCTTTATTAGGGGGTGTTTGACTAAGTGCCTTATGCATTTCTTCCACTGAATTTTTTTTCATTAGAATTTGATTATCCTCTGGAGTGATTAGTCTAGGGATATCCTCAAAGATCACACTTTGATAGATGAGATACGAGCCTTCAAAGTTGTTAAGAAGATGTGTGTAGTAGTTCATAATTTCTACTTGGATCTTCTTGTGATCTTCAACAATGTGACCCCTTGTGGTTTTTATTTTGCAGATTCTATTTGTGCTTCTTCTTTATTTAGTGTTGTTAGAAAAATATTTAGTGTTCTTGTTCCCTTCTTCGAAAAAAAATCTCCCTCAATTTTGTCTCCAATATGTCTCCTCTTTAGCTAATATATCCTCATAATCTTTGAGAAGTTCCTTTTCCTTTTTGAAAATCTCCTCATTCATCCCTTGTAATATTACAATCTCATTGAGGTCTTTGATATTTTTTTCTAATTCATTTTTTGTGGTAAAGATATTTTTGAAATGCTCTCGATTCCAATCTTTGAGCTTATGTTTTATATTTTCGAGTTTAGACATAAAATAAAAGATTTTGGATCCCCATGTCGTGCTCTCTTTCCACCACAGATCTATCAATTTGTCAAAGTCCTTATCTTTCATCCACATATTTTTAAATTTGAATGGACTGAGCAATGGCTTGTCTTCCCCCAATATTTCTAACTGAATTGGAAAGTGGTCTGATCCGGACGTAGGAGAGATTGAAGCTTTGAAATCAAAAGGGAATTTTGTTAGGTCTCCTTTGTAAAAAAAAATATCTTATTTCCCTGAGATGTTGCATAAGCCCATTCTCCTATTATTCCAAGTGAAGCTCCCATTCTTCATTTCAATCTTGAGTACAATTTATTTGGAAACCCAAAATTTGAAGTCAATTTGTGATTATGATTCTCTCCGATTTCCCCCTTTCTTATCTGAGAGGTGAAAAATTGCATTGAAATCCCCCTCAATAATGACATCCTTGTCTAGCGAAGCTCTAAAACTGACACTGATTTACTCCCATAGCTTCTACTTCTATTTTCTTGGAATTGACCCATAGATATTTAGGATATGGAATTTTAATATGGAATTGAAACTCTTTATTTCTCCCCCCATCCAATTGGGTCTTCCCCTAGTTTGTTAAAGACCAATCTACGTGGGTTACATACTATAGCTATGCATACCGAGGAACCAATCACCTCTTCATACTCCACTAACCACCCCCCAAGCCCCTTGTAAATTTTCCATCTGATGTTTATCCATTTTTGTCTCCTGTATCATTACTATATTTGCCTTAAAAGAGAAGATACCATTTTTTACTAAACGTTGTTTGTTAGGTTCATTTAGTCCCCTAACATTCCAAGAGATGAGCTTCATTGCAACTCGGGAAGGAACTTCCCCTTCCCTACATGTAAATAAGTTGTGATTTTTGTCTAGTCTGAATCCTCCCCCATTTCAATTCTCAATGATGCTGAAGATTTTAGTCCTTTCTTTGAATCTTTTTTACCCCATAGTCTAGAGAGGTTTTGACAGGGTTCTTTTTTTTAGACCTAGGCTAATGTTAGAATCCGATCCAGGACTGATGTTAGCATCTTGTTGTCGTATGGGAGATAAAGTTTTTTTGTCTAGGTCATTTATCTTGTGATTTGAAGTATTGATAAATTGATCTTGTGAGTCTGAAAAGAATAAGATTTCTAGCTCGTTCAATCTTTCTTCATCCTCCAAAAGGTCTAAATCTAAAAGTCTTTTTGTGAATATCGTCGATGGGGAATGCATCAGAGTGTGGATGTTTTCCCGGTATGTCGAAGGCTATTGATATAAACCAAAGATATCATATACTACATGTAGCTTAGTTGGAATAGTTGGACTTTGATTCTTTTCCCCTAAGTCCTCTCCTTCTGATACTTTAAGTGTGTGATTCTCCTTTCCAGTCTCCTACTACTTCTTCTTCTTCTTTGAGCTTTTTTTGAGAGGCATGACTACTCCTTTGATTTTATTATCTGAGGATCCTTTATTCGCTGAACTTACTCCTCTAAGCTCTTTTGTCCTTTTTAAGTTGTTACTTTTGGAGGGAATTGATTGGGATTCTCCTTCCATCCCTTTCCCTAATAGCCTTGCTGACTTCCTACAACTAAGGATTGTGAAGATTGGCAAATTACTCCATACTTATCCCTTTCACCTCTGACATCCATTTGGTTTGGTCCCCCTTTCATGTGCTTCACCATCTGTATCATGTCATTCAATTTGGTTTGCAATATGTATTCATCCCCCCTGAGGTCGGGTTCCCTTATGTCCTCCAGGGCTCTTAAATCTGATTCTTGTGTGTTTCTGTGAATGGGAGTTGCTAATTGTTGGCTTTCCAATTCTTCTGTAGATGTGAGCGAGGGACTCCTCACAGTCTCCTCCAAAAGCCTGTGGTAGTTATTACTTTTTTTTCTAATGATTTTCCATTATCCTTTTCTAATTCTAAAGTCGGATTCAGTGGTAGTCCAAAGGAGCACACCATCCTTGGATCCTCTACTAAAAGTTGGTCTACAATTTTTGTAGATGTATCATATTGTTTGATATTTATTATGCTTCACAAATTTATTATAGATAGGGTTTCTTATTCTTTCTTATTGGTTTTGTTTATATAAAATTAATTTTTAATAACATTTAGATTTTATTAACTATGAAACAATTATAAATTATAAATTTGTAGATACACGTTAAAATAGTTCAATTTTACATTTATTTTTTAAAATGACATTAGAGAGATATTTAAAAAATAAATATTAGTATATTTAAATAACATACTAATACTTATAGATTTCATGCATTTATATTGCACTATTAAAAAAACATTACGATTAGAAATGTAATATATAGCACAAACAATATCTAGGAAATAAATTATATGTTGTTTCACTATATATTATATGAAAACATAGTTATATAGGTGTTTTAAAATTACAAATATACTTTTTCTTTAAAAAAAAAAGATTTGAATTATTCCAAATTTAACCATTCCCAATCCTACAAAATGGTTCTCTTTCAACCTTGCTCTAGTATTTTAATTTTTTTTAATGTGAATGTCGATAAAAATAAACTTTATACATTAAAAAAGAAACAACATTGCTTCTTTTTAAGATGCATTTAAAAAAAAAATGTAAAGATTTGTAATTAAATTATATTTTACTTATATTATAAATATTTTTGGCATTCAATTTTATATGTTGGAAAAAATTTATTGGCGAATATTGTATTTGAGTTATATTAAATTTTAATGGATGTATTTATAGTAGTATGCGATTAGTTGAATAATATTATATGTACAAATTGATGATTTATCATTTAAATTATTTAGCATGTTTGTTCATTGAATGTTTAGGTTTTAGTTAAATTAAATATATGTAAGTATTATTATACAAATTCTTTTTCTTAACATAATATAGCTTGTTTGGTAGATGTAGTTTTATATGGATTTAAAGTAGTTTGAGGTTTGAATAATTTATTTATTTTTTTGTGCCTTAATGTGACTTTTATGCACCATTTCTCTATATTTAAATTATAACTTTTGAAACTCTAAATTCTCAGTTACTCTTATCGACACTTTAGATACTTCCTTCTAAACCTTATGATGCATCATTATAGCCAATCTCTTGCACAAGTATTCATTAAACGGGAAGTTGAAGATAATTTACCAACCACTATTGAAGACCTTTGGTCCCACTAACCAACCTACCAGGGAATCAATTGGCAGAAGAACTGATACATTTTGGCTCTACCTTTCGAGGGGCAAGGCCTTCAGATAGAGCCCGCCTTCTGTTTGGATCGTTGTTGCAAAATGAAAAAGAATTCGTACAACATTATTAGAAAGAAAGAAGAATCTCACCTACAATTGATCTCACAATAAGTTCAAGTAGGTGAAGTTACTTGCAAAACCTCTTTCTTAGTTATACAGTTTAAATTTTTCCCTCCCTTCATGTTATAGACAATTTTTTGTTGTTTATAGTTACAAATACAACATTTTTTAATATATTCTATCTTTTTTGGGAGGACCTACAAAAAATACAATTTAACAATACTATAACTTTAAATCATCCAAAAGTGGATGCTAGTACAAATTCCTTGAAGGATACTTTAATATACTTCCTTTTATTATGTAAAGATTCAATAATGCTTTTAAATCAAAGACCTAACGACATATCCCTTGCACCCTCTTTTGGTGCAAGTGCTAGTAGATAATTAATTGATATCACTTATATATTACATAATGTATCATTTAATACAATATTTTATTTGACATTTGCAAATTTAAAATATTTGGGGAAGAAAAAATATTGAATCAATTAAAAAATAAACTATAATAATTCTTCTTTTAGCCGTTTGTGAATTAGATTGCATTCTATTTTTAGATTGACATCTGATCATACTTGTGATTCTTCATCAGAATGTAAGAGACTAGGAGCAGAATAATGGATCACAAAATGAATCTGAAATCTTGATGCAAAATTACAATCTAATTCAGAAACAACAAAGAATATCACCAATTACTGAAAACTAATATGATCATAATAACTCTGGTTGCTTTTTGAAATTTGATTGTCTATTTTTTTTTTAATAAAACTCAGAAATTATAAAATTGTATGTATATGTAAAACTGATAGATCTTTAAACCCTACAAATTTGTCTTAATAAAAAGCTCAAGAACATAAATCATAAGCATAACGACAAGTCCGACTACATCAGATAACAAGAATATTCCCCTACCCAACATCTGCAAATGACAAGTGAGACTGAAAGAATATTGCCCATTTACTCATGAAAGCATACTCCAATAGACTTAAATAAGCTCTGTTTACCTGAAAATCAAATCCATTGGCCCTAATAATGGAGTTTGCCAAGGTTTTGACAGCTAAAGCTCTAATGGGTTCTCAGCACCTTACTAGTGATCAAATTCCCCTATTATGGACTGTCTCAATAGCTTCAATTCTATTTATCATGGCTGTCAAGATTCTGAACAGGGGAAGAGGCAAAAACCTTCCTCCTGGAAATTTAGGGCTTCCATTAATAGGGGAAACCCTGCAATTCATGAGGCTACACAAGGCTAACAAATCCAAGTTGTGGGTACAAAAGAAGGTCTCAAAATATGGCCTCGTCTTCAAAACCTCATTAATGGGGCGCCCCACAATTGTCCTCACAGGCCAAGCAGGCAACCGCTTCATCTTTAACAATGATTACAACATGATAAGTAACAAGCAGACTACCACTATAACCAGGATTCCTGGGACCAAAAGCTTGCTTGATCTGCCTGTAGATGATCACAAAAGGATGAGAGGAGCCATCATGTCATTCATGAAGCCTGAAGTCCTGCAGAAGTTCCTGAGTAGAATGGAGTCAGTTATACTGCAACATTTTGCTGAGCATTGGCAAGGAAAAGAGAGTCTTCCAGTGGCCCCCTTGATGAAAGAGCTCACATTCCAAATTGCCTGTGATCTGCTCTTTGGTCTGAAGGATGAAAATGAGAGGAAGGCTCTAGGGAATGATATCTCTGCACTTATAAAGGGTATGTGGTCTCTTCCCCTGAATTTCCCTGGAACAGCTTTTCATGGAAGCTTAAAGGCTCGCTCTAGATTATATAAGCGTTTATCAGTCTTTCTGGAAGCCAGGAGGAGAGAGGTGCAACAAGGAGAAGCCTCTCCCACCCAAGACTTGATATCATGCTTGTTGAGTATGGAGACTGAGAAGAATGCATCCCTGACTGAAGATGAGATCATAGATAACATGATCTTGATCATGCTGGCAGGCCATGACACTACTACTGTTCTTTTCACCCAGCTTGTCAGAATAATGGCATTAAACCCCCAAATCTACCACAACATTCTTCAAGGTTGGTTTTTTAGAATTCCTTTTTATTCAAATTCAGTGGTTTAATCTGGCTTCACAGAGTTATAAATTGTTATTTTTCATTGCCATACAGAACGGAAGTTCTATCAGGGAAACAATCAAATGAACTTCTTAGATCAAATTCACAAAGTTTCCAGAGTCTATAATGATCAATATACTTTTTTTAAAAAAATTTAGATCATTTAGCTTTTTTGTTTTTAACATTTTGGATCAAATACTATGATCTATCACTAAGACAAATAGCAAGAGAAGAGAATTTACCCTTACATGATTCTAAATTATTGTTTTTTCATTGTGACACAGAGCAAATAGAGATTCTATCAGGAAAACAACCAAATGAACCTCTTAGATGGGAAGATATCCAAAAAATGAAGTATACATGGAAAGTCGCTCAAGAAACATTACGTTGCATCCCACCTGTAGTTGGTGGATTCAGGACAGCTATTCAAGATGTAGAATATGGAGGCTATACAATTCCTAAAGGGTGGCAGGTATGTTTTTGATATGTGAATGAAGAGAAGTAAAAGTAATGAAAACTGTTAAAAGTAGTATAATAGCATGAAATTGAGTAGGAAAAAAGTTGGGTTATAATATGTTAAATGGACCTTTTCATGATATTAATGAAATATTTTGAGTATGTTTATATAAATATCAATAGTATAACCATTAATGTAGATGAGCTTTTCATAATCTATTAAATTGAGTAGAAGATTTTGGAAAAATCTATGAATGCAATTAATATTGAAACTTTTTGAATCACACCCTAATCTATCACAAGTAAGAAAATGAAATGATTAATCATTAATCAAGCATAGATATTAATTAAATTGACACTCTTTTTCCTTTTTTCCTTTTTCCAAAAAACTCTAATCAACAAAAGAATAATTAGTTTTTAGAAGATTAATTTTTAGTAAAGATTTAACAAGGAAACCAAATTTATTATAATGTAATTTTGTTATTGATTTATGGAAGCTTGAATTTAACTATAAAAAAATTGAATCCTGGTTCTAATATCACAATATAAACAAGGTATTCCTTAAATGAAAATAGTTATGTGAAGTAGAAATTTGCAAAGCATGTTGAGTTTGTAATTAGTTTCTACATTATTTTGAAGTGTTTTCAACTTTATAGTTTATAATTGTCATATTTTTAACATTTAAGTACATTTTTTGTGTTGAAATTGAATAGATATTCTGGACAACCGGTACCACACATTGGGATGGGGAAGTTTTCAAGGAGCCACATACCTTTGATCCTACTCATTTTGGCAATCAACTTCCACCTTATATGTTTATACCATTTGGTGCAGGTCCTAGAATTTGTCCAGGTTATGATTTTGCAAAGATAGAAACAATTATATTTTTACACCATTTAGTATCTAAATATAAATGGTCTCTCATATTTCCCGATGAAATACTAATTTGTGATCCTATTCCAAATCCTAGTAAGAATTTAGCAATCAAGCTTCATGCCAAGGCCAATTGATTGTGTTGATGTTTTAATCCCTATGAATTATGTATATTTCCATCAAAACATGCTTAGGAATTATTAGGCAAGGATAATATGTAGCCCAAGTACAACACACACACACACACACACACACACACAAATATATATATATATATATATATATATATATATATATATATATATATATATATATATATATATATATATATATATATATATATATATATATATATATATATATATATATATATATATATATATATATATATATATATATATATATATATATATATATAAAGAGATGACCTTGGATTTCTAGTTTATTGTCATAGTTGTTTTTTTTTATAGTGAGATAAAACTATATATTTTCATTAAACCAATTTATTATTATTGAAGATACTTTGTTAGTATTGAAAATAAGTGGCATTGGAATTTTCTTTAGTGTTTCATTATCTATGTATTACCTATTCAAGTGAACATGGGAAAGAAAAAGGTTGATTACAACTATTTCTCTTATGTTGTTAGCAATGAAATATCAACTTTATGTAATTTATTTTAGAGATTAGAGTATATTGATTTTAGTGTATAAGAACACAATCGATTTAATGAGAATATTTTAAAATAAATTATTGATGGCAAATTGTGATATTGCTATCAGGATTCAACCATCTAGTTTTCCAATCCAACTCATTGACCCATGTCTCATGAGTAGTGGTTCACAAGAACCCATCTCTCATGAGAATGAATTTGAGATCGAATGGAACACAACCCATCTCTAATGAGAATGAATTTGAGATTGAGTGGAACACTACTCATGAGACACGGGTCACTGAGTTTGACTACAAAACTATATAGTTGAATCCTAATGCTCAATATCACAATTTGACTCGCTATGGACATTATCTTCTACTTGTCAATTGATGAGCTAAAGGGGCTCTACAATTAATGGTTCATAAGGAAAAACACTTGCTAAAGGTTTTGCAAATGGGGTAGCAAGCTAAGTGGGATTAACCTTGGAGGAAACTCCATGGTTAAACACGCTTGCAATAATGGGATGAGTAACCTCTCGAGAAGGCCTAATGTTTCACCCTTGTGAGCAACAACTACATGAAATGAGTGCTAAGTGTTGTAGACATGTAAATTTTTTTCTCTTATCAATCTTAATTTTTCATTAATTACGTGGATCCATTATTATATTCTTATTATTCATATTTCCATCCCATTAAATAATATTCTATTCATTTCATTTCTCTATTGTCCCCATTATATAAATATATATTCCATTTTCTCATTAGTCCATTTAATAATATTTCATTCACTATATCTCTCCATTAAATTCATTAAATAATGCATATTCCATCCATTTTTCTAAATTCCTCTTACATTCACTATATTCTCTATTTATCATATTCCACCTCTAGGAGTCACATCTACAATTCCATGTCATATCTTTAATCCCACATTCATCTTGCAACCTAAATCCCCTTGAGAACTCCTATAAATACCTTGCCCCTCTCTCATTTTCATCATCTACTTTTCCTTACATCCATCATTTTCATTCTTAACATCCATTATAGTGATTTAGTGATCTTTTATTTCTAATTTATTTGCATTCTAGTTTGATCTTTCATTTTGCATCTTTTGATCATTCATCTTTGCATTTATTTTAATTTCCATTCTTCATTGCTTCTTGTGTGTGTTTTTATGAGAGAATCAATATTTGCAAACAAGACCTTGATAGATAGGAGGGAAATGGAGTGAGGTTTCATTTTGAGTGCATGTGTGTTCTATCTTTTGTATTTAGATCCCAAGATATTAAAAAACGTATCATCTCCCCTCAACTTTGCAGATCTTGGGTGCAAGAGAAATTTGTTCTATCTTCTAGCAGGCCTACCTTGGTAGGAAAATAGGTATTCACCCCAAGGTAATGACCCAAGTGATAACAAGATAAAGCCAAGCCTCATCTGAACTTCTATATAAGAAATGTGGTTGTCATTAATGTCACAATAACCAGGTGTGAGTTCCTCATGCCGAAAGAAGTCTTCCTCAATATCCACATGATACATAAAAATCCTTGAATGCAAGGCATAAAATACCTTGTTTTGAAAGGATTGGGAAAACCCTTAATTCGTTGAACTGTCTTGAGTAGGGCCACCTGAACGAATGTCATTACTAAAAGCCAATTGTTTTAGCAGCCAAAATACTTCTACTTGTTGACTTAGGGACTATGATATGTGCATCCCAAAGATACACTTCATGTACTCATCAATTTGAGATAGAAAATTTTTTGAGATCTTTGGGTCTTTAGAAATTTGATGCTTGGTGTGTCCAAGAAGTGTGTATCATGTAAGGGGGAGCTAGTGCCACCAAGCATTTATCTATTTGGTTGAAATTGGTATTTTATTGCAAGGGGATTCAACAAGTATTGTCCTTTCCAAAGCCTAGGTTGTACCTTTGAATGTTCTTTTTATTTCATTGCAGAGGCCACAAACAAACAAACATTTTGTTTTTGTGTTTAAAATCTATTATTGTCACATTTGGTCATTCAAAATAGGACAAACTTAGGGAAAACTTTGAGATCACTTGTATCACAACATAAATGTTTCAAACTTAGAATTGTCCAAAAATCCAAAAACTTTGCATGACCTCTTGCAAAGTCAAAATTCATAAGCGAAGATCCACATTGCAGTCTTTTAAACAAAGACATTGTAGTCTAAGGTTCATCAAAAAATGCATCTTGAAGAACTACTGCAATCGTAGAATATTGGTGAGAGATTTTTATTTACACCTTTCGAGGAATGACCTAAATAGGTTCATATCTATTTATTTTTTTGGTTGGTAAGATTGATATTTTATTATTAAATATAAAGAAAGTTACAATATAGATGTGGAAAATATAACAAAATATATAATATTCCTCCCCCTCCTCAAAAGGCCTATTTTCCAAACCATGGTTTTACAAACCATTTTACAATATAAATCCCTAAACCACCCTTGGAAACTACTTCCCATCTCCCGCTAGTATATGTCCATTGCTTTCCACTGCTTGTTCAACAATCACGATTCTAGCCTTCAAATCTACAGGACTGTCAGCTTCATCTCATTGTACTGCAACTCAAAATTTATCCACCCTTTCTTCAAAGTTGTCAATTCATCTATTAGCCACCTTCATCCTTGGTAAGGGTTTATATACCATTTTTTTCCGTTTGCCATACTGTTCACATAGGTATGTCAAAAAATAGTCATGCTACAGGGTTTCACCATCACCCACTTTAATTCCTTTCATTGGATAACAAAAAGGGTCTTCATTACCCCTAAGAATCTATAAATTCCCCAAAACCCAAAATTTCATTCCCGCCACCCTTCTCTATGCATAGTTTCATAAATTCCAAACCACCTTTCATCTTTGCATATGTAGGGAACGTTGACCTTTCGGATAGAGCACAAGGACCCCCTATCCACCTCATGCTTCTATATAATGCCTTATTTCATCACAATGTGTCTTTCATTCATTCTTTATCTCAACCTTGTAAGCTTGTTTGTCAACTCCCTTAGGCCAACACACAAAAGGAAGAATCCCCACATCCATCCCTTGTTCTTCATCCGCAAAACATTCACTGTAATCAAAGGAAAAACTAGGGTGAGGCCATTCTAATAGAGAGTCTATTCCCACAATCAGGTCCTTCAGAAACAGATAGCTCATAAGAAACCAAACATCCTCCATTTTTTTGCCAATTTCCAACCCCCAAGCCATCAACATTGTGACAATATCCACATTAATCTTCCAGCGATGAGTAGCATTTTGGAATTGTTCCCCTAGAGTGCATTGGACTGCTTTCACAATTTGAATAGATTTGTAGAACAAAAGTTTCTTCAACCACAAATCCTCCACCCTTCCAAAAAGTGCCTTATGTTGCTTCTTGGTTCAGAATGTTAAAGTGGCTTCCATTGTCAAACTCCTCTCTCTACTAAACCAAACACTATGCTTTGATGAATACTACAAATTTTGACCTTGTCATTAATTTATAATCATAACATCAGTCTATAACTGTCAGCATGACCTCATTTCCTTCACTTCAAAAAGTTCTGAACCACGAGGGATGATTTTGTTAGATTTCCCTTTTCAATTCATCATTATATTTTTATTCATCTGACATCATGCCATTTTCCTTACTTGCATGACCACTAATAATTAAATCTTTTGCTACTTCCTCAAAATAAAAACTTCTAAATTTTTTTCTCTATGTTCAAGCCATAAATAGGTTCATATCTAATATGATCCTTAGTTCAATGTTCTAATCTTTTAGGTTTTGTTTGGTCCTTTGATCCTTTTATATCCCAATCATCCCATTTAGTCCTTTGATCCTTTCATATCTCAATCATTCCACTTCTTGCATCATTTCATTTAGTCATATCCTCAGTCCTTGCATATCCATCATTTATCAAACAAAACTTTAGGTTGCACTTAAGTCACTCTCCTTGAGTCACATATCATTTGGCATCCGCTTTACCTAAGGTCAAAGATCAAAGCTATCATATATGCTCATTGTTGAACATGCAAAATAACTAAGAGGGGGTGAATCAGTTATTCCCAAACTCTTTATAAAACTTATACCATGTCGATAAACTCATAAACCATGCAACAAATATATCTGTTACAAGTAGTAGTTGTCGTTGCACCAAAAGATCGACCTTTTAATGCCCAATACAACCACTAGACTTATAGAACATAGGAGGCTGTTAAACCATGTCACGAATCCCAAAGGGAGACATTGGTAGTTAGTCCAACAATGCCCCCCTCAGCATCACCCGAGGGGATTCGAACCTGTGACCAAGCTCTGATACCACTTGTTACAAGTAGTAGTTGTCGTTGCACCTAAATATCGACCTTTTAATGCCTGATACAACCACTAGACTTATAGAACATAGGAGGTTGTTAAACCATGTCATGAATCCTGAAGGGAGACGTTGGCGGTTAGTCCAACAATATCTACTTAAACTTTTTCTCTATCGGTAACCAGATCAAAGAAATATAACAAATGTAAACATGAAAGCACAAAAACCACCAAAATAAAGAACACCAAAATTGATGTGGAAACCCAAACTGGGAAAAAACACGAAGAAGCTAATTCTCTTGAAATGAAACACTAGTTAAGGTGAACACTACCAGTCAGGCTAACTACCTTGAAATATAAATATGGATAACTGCCAATACAAAACTTGCTAACAAAAGTGAACTGATAGAATTGCACCTGACTGTGCATGGAATAGTTCTGATTGATAGCACATAGATCACCGACAACAAAGATCCAATATAGATCCTCTGCCAACATACACCAATCTTCTCCAACTTAGTATATAAGACTCTTCTATGCAATACTCTACTTCAACCACTCTGGTGTCTTCTATATTGAAAAGAGCTCTCCACTATATATCCTTCATATCTCTATACTCGCGCTCTTTCCACTCATTCTGATTCCATGCATCAGATATAAAAGGTTTTCTTTATTTATATAGATAATTGATCATACATATGTAGCCATACCAAAAGAGTGTGGCAGCCTCAATTCAAAAGATATTACAATTGTATTTAATGTATTAACATTGATCCTAAATCTAGGACTCACTAAAGAAAACTTTACAACACTTCACCATAGGACCTAAATATAGGTCAAGCTTAAGATGTATATAATGCATACTACATTTACCGAGATAATTGGAGTGCCACAACCAAGACTAAAAGATGATCCAAAACATATATGAACCCATTGATAGATAAAACTTGATAGAATATATTCATAACATAGTATAACCAATACACCAAAACCATATGATGGACAAAAACATTGTCTAGATATCAGAAACACCTAGAAGAACATTGTAAGCATAGAAATCACTAGGAAGCGACATACAACTTCATACAATACTAATTATCAAAATCATACAAGTGTAACGAGACATGTAGGCCATGTGTAGAACTAAGTACACTTTCCATGGAACACAAAAATCATACGTATTGGACCTATCCAATGTATAACCAAACCTTATGATACTTTACCGACAGCCAATAGATACACAACCAAAACTACCAACAACCAAATGATACCACCAAGATGTTGGTATGAAGGTTTTGACATCAATGACATTAATACCAACAAAAAATCAATATGTCTAACAATCTCCCCCTTTGGTATTGATGGCGAAACACGAAAAATGAAAAAATGAAATCTACTTCATAACCCAAAAAATGCAACCAAAAAAGAAACTCCCCCTAAGTAGATGCAACATTTCATTTTTTTTCTCTTTCTCTCCCCCATTTTTCCATAATGGAAAATGGCCAAAACCATAACAAATAAAAATAAAGAAATACAACAATTTTTACAGAAAACTTTCTTATACCTTTCCTTCAAAATTGGAAGCTCGTTCTTCCACTCAGCAATAGTAGCCCCCATTTGGGCACACAAACTGTCACACTCAACCAATTTCTCAAATTTGTCCAAAGACTGAAACCTCCACTCATAATCTTCTACATCAACAAGGATGCCAATAACATGTGTCAAGCGTACCTCTACCATATACTTGACTAACCAAAATTTTTTTATCAAGTCTTCTCCATGTCTCTACAACAACAACTTTTCCTAAAGATCACCAACCCTAATCCTATGTTTTTCTTTGTTTTCCTTGAAGAGATCATATGTCTTTCCAAGCTCATTCAGTTCATCCTCAATCACTTTACTTCTACCTATGAAATTGTCTACAACAATAGGCCACCGAAGATAATACTTGTATACTTTTCTAATTTCCTTCACACATTTTTTGTATCACTGATAGTTCTGGAAAGTCTTTGATTTGCATTTTTACTTTTCTCCTCAATAGATCTTTGCACCACATGAAATTTGAACCATACTACAATAGACTATTCTTAATGTCTGTAACCAAATCTGTTGATAACATACCAGACACACTAGATATTGTGATTCTTTTACTGATCAAGTTATCAGTCAGCAATTCCATCACCAAAGTCTTATTAAATGATGAATAATCGGACCAAAGTCAACCAATCTTGTCAAAATCACCATCTTCCATCAAATTCAAGACCAAATCAAAATCCACATAATTAGATTATGTCGGAGAAACCACATCTTTCTCCGCCTCTTCTTCTTCTTCTTCTTCTTCTTCTTCTTCTGTTTCTACTACTTCTTTCTCTTCCTTAACTTCTTCAGAAATATGAAATGGTAACTATTCATTTCCCTTTATTACTTGTCTTCCTCTTCTTAGGTTTCAGGGAGGTGTTAGAATTAATGAGAGGGGGGGTGAATCGGTTAGATCAGTTATCCTACAGTCCCAAATACAAAGATGTACCTTATCAAATAATTCCAACAAATTATGCAGCTCGGTAACATAAAATATCAATCTGTCTGTTCAATTTACCGATTACCAGTAAATAGCTAACTATGATTACCGACCCAATCAATTATGCAATATGTAAAGTATGATAGCAAAACAATCATCACAAATAACACATAACACAATGATTTAACGTAGAAACCCTGGTAAGGGAAAAACCACCTGGGACCGGTAACCCAAAATAATTCACTCTTCTGAAGTGAGCTTGGTGAAGAGCCAACCCTGTTAAAGGTTACATACACACTGTTAAGTGTGACCTAGTTAGAGGATTTATCACTAACAGTTAACTTTTGACCAGCATTCATTATGGGGTCAACAAGATAACAATGTACATTCTTTGAATGACATAGGGCAGAATATAAGACTGTTAAGTCCACTTGGTTAAGAGATTTTTTGAATCAATGGTTAAAATGATACAGTGTGATCTAATTCAAATACAACTCAATTGCAAATATTCAAATCTATGCTAAGCCCATACAAATCCTCTGATCAATAATCAAATTCACTTCATCAATATTCTTCAACTTACTTTCACTCGGTAAATGATTCTTTGATGCTCAGTTAACTTTGCAGTTCGATTCTTTCAATAACCATTCTGATCAGG
The DNA here is from genome assembly GCA_027943335.1 of Chamaecyparis obtusa. Lineage (NCBI taxonomy): Eukaryota > Viridiplantae > Streptophyta > Pinopsida > Cupressales > Cupressaceae > Chamaecyparis > Chamaecyparis obtusa. The sequence continues at coordinate 62,411 of BSBK01001506.1, forward strand.
CATGCATGAAAAGTCTTCACATGAAATCTCTGTATTCTTCTTCTTCCAGCATGTTTCCAAAATGAAACTCATATCTCTTATATAGACAATTAAATAGTTTTCATATCAGCCATTAGATTTTGCCATATAATCTCCTTCGTCCATTTTGCCTCTTAAACCTTCATCAACAGATGTGTCATTAACATGTTTCAATCTCATCCTTTAGATCTTTTCCAAAAAATTTCAGTCGTGGATCTCATAACAAATTTAATCCTTAATCTCGAAATCATAACAATTCCAGCTCATCAAATTTTAGTCGGTTGTTCTTTGCATTTAATGTTTTCATCCATACTTGGTCAATATAGAAATGCATCAGTGATAACTTGTTAAACTAGCTCAGTTAATACTGTCAGTCGGTATACACTGCACTGGCTCGGTGTATACATAAATCTTCAATTACTAACCATATTGACATGTTCAATTTCAAATCTCTTCTTCATAATAGATTAATATAACATGCTCAAGTCAACAATATAAAGCCATAGACTCATCAATAAGTTACCCAATGTTTACCTTATCCTTATCTGTCATATCCATCTTTTTCTCATGTAGATATCTCAGTTCTTCATCTTTTCTTCCTCAAGCAGATGTTCAAATGTTTGTAACTAACATGATAAGTACTGTCAAGACTAGTTGACATCAATGACAACATATTGACTGATTTAATCATCTTACATATCATTTCAGTACTCGGTGATCTCTAATCATTATTTCTTCAGTTCATTCAGATATTCAATCAGTTGTAGTTCACCAGGAGGAACCATTAATAGTTGCTTCAAATCTCGTCCGTCGCGAGGAGGATCCCTCATCACAATGAATTACCAGTACAACACTAGTAACCATCAAGCCTGACCCAACATTCTTGTGTAAAGACATAAAGTATGCCTTACATGCATCTTCTCTTTTCTCCAACACATCAAGATATCTGCAAATTTTATTACCAAAAGGGATGTCGTTATTTCATTCAACATTCTCCTTACTAGGTAATGAACTTAAGAAATAAAAGGCTAAGCACATAACCAATGAACCAAACTTGAAAGCATATCCACCTTCAACTATCATCTTTACATTTTTCATAAAGTTGTCCAACAACATCTTACAAAGATCCATTTGAACATTCTCCTTTATAATTTTTTGCGCAATATAAATAGCTAATGTAGAATTTGAACCATCTACATGATTCTAAAACTGAAACTTGTAAGAAACACCATAGGCAACATATCTTACTATCACATCTTCAAGAGTGTTGATAAGAAGTGCATGCTGATCCAGATCAATCTCAGTCAAACATTCTACCTCCTGATAGCTAATTATCTTATTTCCAAGAAACTCATCGACACTTCATAATCATGTAATAGCCTTAATTACCTCCTTTATCACCACATAGGGTTTTTCCAACACTAGGGTTTCACCTTCAAACTTAATCATCAAGAACAATATAAATTCTCTATCTTCGTATCAAGGAAATTATCCCCAAATATCTAGTCGAAGATTTTTTATTCTTTGCATATCTTCTACAGGTAACCCAAATTCTAATTGCTTGATTTGGCTATGATCAAATTTCTTCATCTCAACCTTCTTCTCCTTCTTTATCACAGACACAATGACACCATGAATCACCAATTGAGATTCCATTATCACTCACAAAATTTTTCTTCCAAGCTTTCTCTGCAAATTGTCAAAATTTTCTTCTTTCTATAGTGCCAAATGATTTTAAAAATTCTTCCTTTATAGCCACAAACTAACATAATTAATTTTTTTTCGTTGAAATTTAATTACTGCTAATGGAATCCAACTGTACTATGCACATAAATTAACTGATACATCTTGTCATCATTATTACATCATCATTCTCACTGGAGACAAGCTAGTTGCAACTGATATCACTTTGGAGTAGGGGAGGTGTATGATTTAGTATATTAATACTCCCCCTAATCCAAGGCATTCAAATCAGTTGTTGAAAGAGCTAGTACAGGGATCCGGTACCATAGGGCTCTCTACACCAACAACATTCTTCTTCCTCCATTCCAAATTGGTCTTTTGAGATTCATTTGAAATTATAATAGCGTTACCATCTCCAACATTTATCTGAGCATCACCAAATCTACATGTGTTATCATAATGAACACTTTATCCACATTTGAAACAAGTAACATTCTTCTTACTAGATCTCACCTACTAAATTGTAGATCTGCATTGACTAGCCTCATGACCATAATTGTGACATACATATCAATTCCCATGAAATATATTATTTACTGCATTCCTCTTTTCCAAATTTGAAACTTAACTTTTGCACTGACTCACTTTATGACCAAACTTCTAACAATTAAAGCATTGAACTTTTTGATCTTTCCTCATCTTACATTCAAAAACCTTATGACCAAAATCCTTGCAAACATAACAACAACCATTAAAAGATAAGTACCTTTGAGAATTTATTTACCTTACTGGAGGCATTCTTGTAGATGCATTCTAAATTTTTACCTTGCTTGTGACTTCAACATTCACTTCATCTTCATTTATATTATCTTTTCCTATGTCCTTTTGATTGGAGTGTTCATCGATAAACCCTAATCCTTTTGTTAATCTATGTGACTCTTCTACTGGGATAATAACTGATCTAGAATTGTACTGCTCTCACAAACCTTTGCTTCAGATATTAGCTTCTTCATTTACAATTCTAGCTTCTCATTTTCATCTATCTTCAGATTCCTTCCATTCTTTCAATGTAATATTAAATTTCTTCTCTGGTCTTTCTAACACCTTTCATCTCATGCTACAATCCATTTTTTATAAACTCCTTAGTATTTTTTTTAACATTCAACTTCTTATCCAATTATGCCACCTTTTCTTTTGATTTCTTCATTTCTTGTTCTAGGTTTTCTACCTTATCTTTTGATGCGTTCAATTCTTAAATGACTTCCCTATGCCTTGCTTTGAACTTCTATAAATGTCACATTAGCTTTGTGATACACAATTTATTCCTTCAGGTTCTCATTCAAATCCTCATTTTCCAATTTGGTACCCTCAATGTCACTCATCATAACTTGTCAATCTTCTTTAGTGTAGTATTCTCCTTCCATTTGTTCAAACATCCAAGATCTCCCTCAAGAAGTTAAGCTCTATTTTCAAGTGACCAAGATCTGATGCCAATTTTTGAACAAGAAGAATAACAGGCAGGGGGGTGAATTGGTTATTACCAAACACTTTATAAAAAATTTTCTATGTCGTAAACTCATAAACCATGTAGAAAATATATCTACTTTAACTTCTATTCTACTGGTAACCACATCAAACGAATATAATTGATGCAAACATGAAAGCAAAAAAATCACGAACACAAAGAACACCATAATTTACATGGAAACCCAAACTGGGAAAAACCATAGAGAAGCTAATTCTCATGAAATGTAACACCCGTTAAGGTGGTTTTTACAAAGGCTTACTGCCATTTTTCTCACTGCGGTTCACTCACTATCGATCGGGATAACTACCATGAAATATAAATATGGCTAGCTGCCAATACAAAACTTACTGACAAAAATAAACTAATATAATTGCACCTAACTGTGCATGAAATAATTTTGATTGATAGCACACATATCACCAAAAATAAAGATCCAATATACATCCTCTGTCAGCATACACCAATCTTCTCCAACTTAGTGTATAAGACTCTTATCTACAATAATATTCTTCAACCACTCTGATGTTTAGTATACCAAAAATAACTCTCCACTTTATCTCCTTCAGATCTCTATACTCGCACTCTTTCCATTTATTCTAATTTCATGCATCAGATATAAATGATTTTTTTATTTATATAGATATCTAATCATACACATGTTAGCCATACCAAGAGAGTGTATTATTTTCAATTCAAAAGATATTACAATTGTATTTAATGTATTACCACTGATCCTAAATCTAGGACACACTAAAGAAAACTTTACAAAACATTACCACAAGACCTAAAAATAGGTTTCACTTAAGATGTATACAATGTATACTACATTTACCAAGATAATTGGAGTACCACAACCAACCAAAAGATGATTAAAAACATATTTGAACCCAGCGATAGATGAAACTTGATAGAATTTTTCTAGAACACAATATAGCTAATACACCAACCATCTAATGTAAACTGCCATTGTCTAGATATCAGAAACACCTGGAAGAACATTGCAAGCATAACAATCACTAGGAATCGACAGACAACTTCATACAATACTGATTAATGAAAGAATACAAGTGTAATTAGACATGTAGGTCATGAGTAGAGCTAAGTACACTTGCCATGGAATGCTAAAACTATACATACTGGACCTGTCTTGTTTATAACTGAACTTTATGATACTTTACCAACAACCAATAGGTACACAACCAAAACTGCCAACAACCAACCGATACCACCAAGATGTCGATATGAAGGTTTTGACATCAATGACAACAATGATATCAACAAATCAATATGTCTAACACCCATGGCCTCTTTGGATCAACAAATCCAAGTTATCAAGAGAGACCTTTATGACATTCAAGTCCAACAAGAAAAACCTACGACCTACCATGAGAAACAAATTCAAGATACTAAGATTGAGAAACTTTAAGTGATGCTAAAATAACTATACAAGGTGGAACAAAAAATAATGGTTAAAAATAAAAAGAAACAATCACCTAGGCACCAAGGCACTTCTTCACCAAGGCAACAAGTCACTTCTATAAACACGTGTGAACTTAAATACCCCTTGGATAGAAAATTCACACCTTTGGGGAAATCTCTTGAGTCGGCCATGAAAGAACTTCTTGAGCACAATATTATCACATTGCCTAAAGTGACTACACACATTTTTTCATTTTAAGTAACTATTGTGTGTATCAAAGACACAACAAACATAAGAGCTCAAATTGCATAAATCAAACTAGGGCAAAAATCAACAATCACAATTTTTTTGCAAGCACAATTTTTCTTTGAAACAATGCGACAAGCTGCATTGTCTTAAAGAGGGGGAAAATGTAGACATGTAAAAATTGCCCTCTTATCAATCTCAATTTTCCATTAATCAAGTGGATCCCTTATTATATTCTTATTATTTGTTATATTATTATTCATATTTTTGTTAAATAATATTTTATTCATTTTATTTCTCCAATTTTCCCATTATATAAATATATATATTTTATTTTCTCATTAATTCATTTAATAATTTTTCTTTCACTATATTTCTCCATTGAATTCATTGAATAATGCATATTCCCTCCATTTTTATAAATTCCTCTTACATCCACTATATTCTCTATTTATCATATAACCTCTACAAATTGCATTCACCTACTACGTGTGGGACAAGCACATTTACAATTCCATGTCAAATCTTTAATCCTACAACCTAAATCCCCCCGAGGACTCCTACAAATACCTTGCCCCTCTCTCATTTTCATCTTCAACTTTTTATTACATCCTTCATATGCATTCTAAGCATCTATTATAGTGATTTCGTGATCTTTTCATTCTAGTGTATTTTCACTCTAGTTTGATCTTGCCTTTTGCATCTTTCGATTATTCATCTTTGCATCTTTGTTCAGCTTTAAATTTATTTTAAGCTCCATTCTTCATAGCTTCTTGTATGTGTGCTTCTTAGAGCATCAATATTTGAAAAAAAGATCTTGCTAGATAAGAGGGCAATGGAGTGAGGTTTATGTTGGTGCCCAAAAATGATGATTCAGATTTGGCCAACTGACAGGTACAAATTGATACCTCTGCAATTCTGGCTTAATCAAGCCAAGGCTGGTAGGCCTAAATTCACTTTGTAATATCAAATTCTCTATATCACACAACTGCGTGCACAAAACAAAATTCCTCCAAAGGGTGTGAATGATCTTTTGAGGAAAGCAACAAATCTCCTAAAAATCTGAACTCTATAAAACTTAACTAAATGGATTGTACTAAGGACTAAAAAGTAATGCTTTTGAAATAATGATTTAATGATCTACAAACTATAAATGAACTAATATGACAGTTTCCAATTAAAGATTAGATCAGTGCCTTCTAAATATTTGGGTTATAGAGTCAAAACACTTTCAATCCTACGTATGATCAGAGAAGGTATTAAAAACTTGCTTTAATAAGACAAGACCATCACTTCACAGGCTTCCACTTGACTTATAATTCAAATCAATCTATATAGCTAATCTTATCGAATTTAACTCAAATTAAGAGACCGATAAAAACAAGAGAAGATACACAAATATTTCAATTGATATTTAAACTATATATATTAATTTTGAATTATGATACTCAGGGAATTCAACATAGTGAAACACTCTATTTAATAGAATATATGAAAGACTAATCGAAAGTATACAAACAACTAGTAACCACAAATAAAAGAAATGAAACTTATCTTTATAGATGTTGAAAAATGGTACATAAAAGTCCACAGTTGTAGTTGTGAATTGAATCCTTCTCAGGAGTTCTCAAAAATATTTTCTAATCTAATGATCGTCTTCTATAAATGTTAAATGACTCAATATTTATATCAATTTCAATAGTTTCCCGTGAAAGGTCATACCTTTTCACAAATACCTAATCCTACAACTACCCTAAATAATTACAACAAATTAACCATATGTGGTTTGAGGGAATAAAACATTTCCCGTATTTACAAATAATATTTGCCACATCTTTGGATAATTTACTTGATTATCATCACCTGTTTATGATATAAAACGCCTGCACACCAAATCCAAAATTAGATAACCTTTAATGAATTTTACTTTAGGGCTTCATTATAATTTAATAATGTTCTCAAATCTTTAAAATGATCCCTATATTAAATATTAGTTTTAGTAATTAATAATATATCAAAATAAAACATCAAGAGGGCCATAACATGTAACGCCCCGCCAGGGAACCCAAGATAATTTAATCCTAAACATGCTACTAAGTTTGGTGAACAATTTTTTTTTCTAAAGTTAACAAATAAGATAAACAACAGTGCAGAAGCATTTACCATTTACTCACATTGAAAACAACATCCAACACAGATTACAAATCTCAAGGGTCCCATGATGTAGAATTACTTAAGAACAAAACACAACTAAATTACTAACATCAACAAAAGATTCCATAACATATAAATTATAATTACATGATATAACAATAAATACAATTCTCATGGACATCCATGACATATACATAAACTGACATCCACTGTACATGTCACAGGGTATGTAGCAATAAATCTAACTATGATAATACAATGTCCAGATTAGGTATCACATGCGATACTCTAATATAGGATTACAGATAATGAAGATAAGAAAGAAACATCAAAGAAGAAGCATCATAAAGAATCCATCCGCGAAATCATCATCAAGCACCGGCTCCAAGACGTCGAATCTCAAATGGTAAAGAATCACTACCACCCGTCCTTGTAGAACCACAAAGGCCTACCCCACCATGTTGAGGAGATAACCACAAACCCCAATCAGATAACCAATACCAAACAAGGATAAAACTCTAAGAAGAAGAATCTTGAAAGCACTCTAACTCAAGATAAACATAACAAAGATTATGGTACAACTCACTAATCCAGAGGCAACCGACACATGTAGAATAACCAGACTATGCATAGGAAGGTGTCATCATGTACGTCTAACCCTTGAGTTTTGTCCTGGTAATCTCTCTGGATCCCAGCACCCAAGTGACCATACACAGCATCAATGACCTCTCGTACTGACGAAGTCATCAACTATGCCAACTCATCCCTTAAAAGGGGGCTAGTCATCTTCTCAACTCCACCTTAGTCTGTACTAGCACTCAAGCACGGGCGAGGACTCATATCTTATTAGGTTCAATTAAATACCCCTTAATTGTATTAGGTTATCACTTGATTACTGAAAACTTACAATAAGTGATTCTGGCAGCCACTTGTGGGCCCCGACGCTTATTGCAAGCCACCTCCTACTACATGTCAAGGTATACTACCCTAGGCTCATAGATCTCTCCTAGATCTAATCAGGTATACAACTACGTAACTTCATATCCAGATTCACACGAAAGAACTAGATATGGTTACAGAGATACCACAAATAGAATCCAATATAACATGAGCCCAATGGTCAAACAGGAGTGATAATTAGATAAAGCACACTCACACCAAACATAATTGATAACATGAACATCTAACTCATACCCCAGCCTCTATATCCTCCTAGGTCTTCTAGTTCCTGACAACCCATAGCGTGAAAGAAGACATAATGAATACAACACTCACGCCATTTCGAACTGAAATAAAACTATAATCAAATACATTCCATATTCATCATATTTGGATTCAAGTATATAAATAACAAGGTCTACTAGGAAATTATGAAAATAATCACTCCAATAATAACATAAATAAAGTGAATTTCCCAAGGAGACCTAAGAATCCAACATAGTGAAAATGCCCAATTTCAGTATAAATATAACATTTCTAATAATCTGGGTTTGTCAAAAGACCCAAGTTTAAACCCTACATTCAAGGATTGAAAACAAATAAATGACACAATTAATTTATACTATTAAAAATGAATTTAATAAATAATACTATTACCATATTCCTCATAGATCAAACTACACGAATTCATTTATTGAATGACAAAAGAAATATAAATCAAATTTACTCAAATAATGAATATTCTTAAATTACTAAAACTCCTTCAAAATTACTTTTAATCAAATAATAAAAATACATTTAATATAAATTAAATAACATATATAATAAACATATTATAAATTAAATTATAAACAAACTAAATATATATTATAAATTAAATTATTAACAAATTAAATAAATTATAAATTAATTATTTTTTGCAAATAATATATATAAACTAACATTTAACATAACATATCTTAATTAACAATTAAAAAAAAACTAACAAAAATCCAAATTGCAAAGACATACGTGGGGGGCCCGCTATGGGTACCCGCGCCCACTAGTCACCCTCTGCACGGCGACCACAGAGTTGCCGGCAAGGCAGGCCTGCCACACGACACCCATGGATGTTGACGGTACTGTGTACCATCGGCAGGGCAGTACTATCTGTCGTGGGGTACAGGGTGGGACCCGTGCCCCCTCCCCATTCACTTTTAATTTTTTTTTTTTTTAAAAAAATTTTTATTTACTCCCAAACAAAAAGCAATGCAATATATATATTAATTATATTATTTTCTAACTCAAACAACATTTTCAAATTTTTTTAAAACTTGTGCAACTTCAAAAATAACAAAAGAGGATATTATATTCTTTTAGAGCAACAAATATTTTTAAAAGGCTATGTTTTCGAAAACGGAAATGTACAGGCCATAAAGCACATTTCCAGAAATGGAAAAATTTCAACCTTTGCACATTTAAACATGAGATTTAACTTTCCTCCTAATCTATTTAATATATATTTGTTTTGTAATACATCTACATATTTACTAATGAAATTTTTAATCAATTTGTATGCAAAATAATTTATTGGTGTAATTTATTTTCTAACTGTCATTTTTTAATAGAGAAAGGATTTTTCACCCAGATTGCATTTTTCTACACCAAAATTATCTTTTTCTCAACAACCCAATTAATTAATTTAGCCACACTATAGTACTAACTATATCAAGATTAATTTTTCATTTTCTATGTGTTCTAGGATGAATTTTCTCTCCAAATTCGGACAGCATAACCCTACTATGCCAAGTCATAATTTAAACTAAAAGCTATGAATCTAAGGGTTTATTAACACCCAAATTGAAAGCATAATTGAAAATAGACCTACATCCTTAAATCAGATCAAGCACATTTAAATATCAAAAATTCTACAAATGAAATTATAGGAAAGTTTATTCAATCCCTACCTCAATTTCAATGCTAGATATCGAATTAGAATGCCTGTGTGATGAAGAAAATTTTATATCTGTCAACAGAAGAATTCAACCCTACAGATCTGACACTGAATGTATGCAAAGCCCAAATCCAAATGCAACAATCTTCACCCATAAATTCAAGCACACACACAAAAGCTCAAGAACATAAAGAAGTCTCAAAAATCTCCAAAAACTCTCTCCAAAATTCTCCAACAACTTGATCCCCAAAATGAATGCTATTTCCCCCTATTAGGGATTCAACTCCACCAAACATGCAAAACCCTAGATGACTCACAAAAGAACTCCTAATCAAACTCTCCCTCTTTTGTTGAGAGAAATTACTAATTAATAATTAAAAATAAATCTAATTGTGCACAACTCAACTTAGTCTCCTAAAGACAAGTTGTCACCTTTTTCAAACAAATCACTTTCAAACTCAATAAAGCACATGTTAATAATAAAATCTATTATTAAATAAATTAAATACTTAATGCATCATGAATTCATGCAATTAATTATTTAATCATTTAATAATACTCAAAAACATAATAAAATCCAATTCTCAATAAAATACTCAATTAAATCCAAATAATCAATTATTTGATTTTAATTAAATTTCATCATAATGAACTTAGGACATAATCAATATTAATTTCCAATACTAAAATAATTAACTTTAATTTAATTCCCTCAATTAAATCCTAGGAGCATAATTAAACATTAAATTCAACTATGCACCTAACATTGATATTCACATAAAATAATCTAAATTAACATAATTCAACTATAATCAATAAATTAATAATCACCCACATAACCACAAATCAGCTGAAACCAAATGACATAAAACCAAACAAACATAGGAGAAGGGATCCTTGAACTCATGCCAACTGGATGAATTCGTGTAGGGAAGTCAAACCGACACTTGTCCTATCCTAGGACAATTTGGCTTAGGTTAGGGTTTTGGGTCTTTGTATTATCTCCCCTCTTTACCATTGAGATGAATGTGTGTGGGCACGCTCACTCCTGCCAATTCAAGGAAGATGATGCCCTGTAGCTGCGAACCTGTCACCACAAGATGAAGCATGTACATACAATAATATATATAATAAATAATGATAGGGTACGGTCGGTCATGTGGATCTTGACTATGCGAGTAACTACGCCTCCATCCTCTACCAAACAAACATGTCAAACAGATGCAAACACATGACAACCATACACATGCCAGTATGGGATCAGTACCATGAATCAATATAAACATAAACATAACATCAAATGATATCACCATCTAATTTAGGCAATAACCTGATACACATTCAATGAACAGAAACCATTATCATCATTTATTAACATAATAATCGATCACATTAAAAGTGACCTAAAAGAATTCGGTTAAACACTGAAACATAAAGAATCCTAAAAGCGAACTACGGGTGGGGTACTACATAACATAAGAACATTTGTCACAATGTATATAAATGTTTCTTTGATAAAATATGCAAAATACCAATAAGATATAAAATTATTATCAAAGGTACCCTCTTTTCATTTACCAAAGCACAAAATCCTATTAATAAGATAAACCCTAAAATCCATTTATACACAACAACATATTAACAGGAAAATATAATATAATCTTATGTTTTAATTGAATTTTGATTTTTAGATTTTAAACATAATACATTTCCCTCTTTAAATATTTTTCAAAATGTGAAATAATATTTGCCTCATATAAATATAAATATGTTTCTAAAATCTAGGGTAGAAAAGTTATAAACATTTTAATTCACCTTAGACAATAAAAAGTGAAAACTTACCCTAAAATGATAACTCAAAAGATTTACATATGGTAATACTATTAATTTTGGAAAAGAGGATAACTTTTAAAAGTAACCCTAAAATGATGCTATTTACTTTAATAAACCTTTTCAAAAATAACTGAGGTAAAAAAGGATATATTTTAACATAAATTTATCATAGAGTAAAAACAATGTGTTTATATCTTTCCACTCTAACCTATGTTTTCAAGGAATAACATAGATTAATTGGATAGAGGGGGGAAGTTTAGGTAACTAGGAAAAAGAGTGCTGGGTCGAGAGGTTGAGTGTTCAACTCCCTCTCCCCACTCCTTTTTCTCAGTAATAATTTTGAAAATAATATCTTTATGCCAAAATAAATCATATTGCAAATTAAAATATTTTGGGTAAGATATACTCCATGTGTGAACATTGTCTTAATTTTCTTACCTGCACATGAAAAATGTAAATAAATTAATTTCACTCCAAAACCTCTCAAGGAATAACATTAGACTAATTGGTTAGGGAGGGAATAGGTAGGTAGGTAGGAAAAGAGGGTAGGATTGAGAGGTTGAGTGTTCAACTCCCTCTCACCACTCTTTTTTCTCAAAAAGGAGCATTTTACTTTTAAAAACCCTTTTCTTTAAACATTTTATTTTGATTCACTTTAACAGTATTTTATAAAAAACCTTCCCAAACTATTTAAATAAAAATATAATTACAACCCTATTTCATTTATTTCAGCCCCAAGCAGCAGCCTCTGGACACCTGGGCAAAGTGGAATGTCATCTCCGTTGAATAGGATACCTGGATAAAGTGGAATGTCATCTCTTTCAAATTTTGTTGCTTTGGATAGAGCAAGTGATGCAGCGAGTGAAGGAGAACCAAGAATGATGTTTGATGTTTGCATGGATCCAGTAGAGGAGTTTGCCTTTGGAAATGTCGCAGTTAAGCCCTAGCAGGGTGAGAGGATTCGTGAAGAATGTGGTGACAAGATTCCCTCAGATGACCTTGAGTTAACAAAGCCGCACCTGCTTCTCTGCAATCATGTTGTGAAATATAGCAAGGTCTTCAGATCAAATCCATCGAACTTTGGTCAATGAATTTGCTTAAGGTTACTTGATATGTAATATTGGTTGGTTGCTTCATACAGTTTTAAACGATTTCCAAGGAATATATATAATGAAGTACATATATATAATGTTGGCACTGGCAAAGGAAGATGAGTCAAGGAATTTGTAAAAGATTGCCCTTGATTATTATACGATTTTGGGATTTGAATGTATAGTATCAGGAAGTGAAAATGTGCATTATTAAGAAATGGGGGTTGTCTTCCTACTAATTGGGCTATAATGGACATTAATTGGATATACTTCTATTGTAATTGGGCAGAGAAACATGGTTTTCTTCTTAGTTCTTTCCCTGTGGATCCCTTGAACTAAGTTTTTATTTAATATATTTATATATGGTAGCCCAGTCTACATTTCTTTTATAAAAAAAATAATTTATTTTATAGTTTCAAATTTTCAACATAGCACTAGAATATAAATAAATTTTAGAGCTATGTTATTTAAAAAATCTATTTAAAATCATGATAATTATTCAAGTATTTTATCCTAAACATTCCTCATATGTAAGTGCATGGTAAATATTAGGATTTAGGATAAAAGAGCATAAAATATCTGAGTATTGAAATACTTCCTGTTAATTTTTGGTTTGCAAAATTAGGTGTCAACAGTGGCTCCAATTGGGGATGTGCATTCATGTTTGGATGCAGCGAGAGTCGAGTTATCTCTAGAAGAAGAAGACCACTCGAAACATAATGTTAACATCATACCAATATCAAAATTCATCTTGAATAAGTATTAGAAATCAAAACTATTAAACTTAAATCATGATGAATCGATAATATTTATAAGAACACTTATTTGAGGACAAAATCAAATTAAAGAGAAACTGTTTCAAGTATTAATGACCTTTGTAAAGATATCTCATAATAATATGTTTTCCTATTAAAATGTAAATAATAAAATCATAGGAAAAATAATAATATTTTAAATACCAAAATAATGTAAGAAAATACTTACCTCAAATGTATTTACCTTTTATTTTGTAGATGATTTTAGGGTTAGGGTTGTTGCTCTTGAATTTGAACAGTGACTTTGAATGCAAAATTGGAATGAACAACAGTCTTAGAGTAACTCAATCAACAAGTATTCCTTGCACTTGATATCAAGAGGTCGGTGGAGAGAATGTTGGAATCATCATATGAATGGCATCACTGCTTGAATAGTAGGTGACCAAGCATTTTTGTTCATCAACTTTTGAGCTGAGTTTGTTTTCTGTCAAATATCCTTGATGGTTTGCACTCCATGTTCTTATAGATGTCGCTTCTATTAAACATTGAAAACGTTGCTTGTGTCGTGGATGTTGAATGTCTATTGTTGGTCGTCACTTACAAATTTAGGTCATTTTTGGAATCACCAGCATTCCAAAAACACCACAGACTTTGTAAAAATACCCCCCAAGGTAAGGTATATGGTTTGGGCAACCATCCATGGATTAAAATCGTCGTCTAGAGCTAAAAACTGACTTCAAATTTATGTCTAGATACAAAAACGTGATTCATCCTTAGCATCATTTAAAAGTACTCCTCTTTTGAAAAACTTTGTATATTCTGAAATGCTCACTATGAAATATGCTCACTATTGTGAAATATGATGTCCATTCATGCCTTCATTTTTTATCTTTTAAGTTTGTTTTCAAAACTATAGAGAGATAATGAATCAATTTATTTTCTATGTCGGTTATTCGTATATATTGAGGAGTTGCCAAGTGCCTTCAAACTCAAACCGGCTCCATATATCTATTATGTGCAATCGTGATATTCTCTATTTCTTCATTCCTTCTCTATATTTGCTATGTTCGATAATGATCTTCTACTATCACTTTGTACCAACAATTGTGGTTGTAAGGATCCTCCTTGATAGCTGTTTAAAATCTTTCATGTCACTCATTTTGTTCTTCACCATTTTAGCCCGTAATTAATAAATCTGGGCCGTTTCAGACATATTTTGACACCAAAAAGTGTTCAATTTCTTCTAAAAAATGCCCCCAACTCATATACAACTTGGCTGGGAACATCTCAGGCACAAAAACAATGTTGTTTTGCTTCAATGTGACCCCAAAAATAGACCTAAATCATTTGCACGGGAATTAAATTCTCTACTGTTTGGATGTTGTTTTTTCAGCTCTCTAGCTTGCTCATTTCCACCCTTTCAAGACAAATGCTTTTCGCACACAATTATAATTTTAACGATCCCGATTTATTTGAAAGATTTAAATAGTATATCCATAATGAATCCTTTTATCCTGCATATACAAATACCGACAGTAACTATTCACAATATAAAAGTATTCATAAAAGGGTTTTATGGGAAAAAATGATTAGTCAGAAAATTTAATGTCAATATATTATAAAATGATGGACTAATTGAAAAGCATATAAATTTAAGGACTATAATCTATCAATATGACACCGAAAAAGAAAAACATAAATAATTCATAACACATAATATAAACATAGATGAAAACATGGTAAAAAACATACTTACTTGTTCTAAAATTTGGAAAAAGAAACTCTTACCTCTGTCATAAACTTGATTTTGATCATGCAGCAATATGCATCTTTTGAAAGTAAGATAATCCCTTTTACCAATTACATTAATTTTATCCACTTTATAATATTTTATGAATTCATTTTTCAGAATGACATTGTCCATGAGAAATAAATTTTGTAGCATATTTTCCTTATAACTCTTTCCTTTTGGAATATTTGTATCATGAACAATAGTATATAAATTAGGTTTCCCTAATTTCTCATAATTATCCTTTGTACCACATTGTACGAATATTTCATCCTCAAACATTTCACTTGCCCTGCATACTATCTTTGGACATACATTACCTCTAGGAAAAAGTATTATTTTACTTTCTCCCATACTGTATTGTATTCTTGAAAAATATAAATTATTTTCAATTAACTTTTCTCCTATTTCTTCAAACAAAGGGTTCATAAATATAGAGAATTTATACATACCTCTATGAGGACTTACCTATGGTTCTTCAGGTGTTCTATCACACATGAGCTTATCTCCAAGAGTATGGCAGTGTATGCCAAACGACTTTTTCTGAAAGCTACCATCTTCATGAATATTATTTATTGCATTTTCATCCTGTACATGTGTTGCATCTTGTGATATTTTATCTCCACTATCTAGGAAATTTGAAATTTTTTTAGAACCTTTCACAAAAATATTTCCTTTCTGAAGTATTTCACCTTCTTGATATTATCTTTTATTTTATCAAATATCACCTGAGCATGTTTATTTTGATGATTATAGAAAAATATTGGACCATCCTTCTAAATATACTTTTGATATTCAATGTCTAATATTTTTGAAATTTTCTCTGTAGTGAGAAAATTTTCTTCTTGCTCATGACTCTTATCCGTTTCCACACTAGTTTGATTCGAGATGGATTCCTCTTCGATATGATCCAAATTTTTTGCTTCATCTGAGTCTGGGACTTCACTAGGATTTTGCTTTGCTTTTGTATATTCTCCTAATTTCTAAAAAAAGAGCTTCAAATCTAGGTCATCTAAAGAAACTCCCAAATCATAAAGTTTTCTTTGAAATTCCCTACTTGAAGGCACAATATCTGATGGTATCTCCCAATATAAACCCATCATCCTTATGAACAAATGGGCTGCAGACTCACCCTCTTCTCTTTCCACATTCAAAAATGCATCCAAAGGAGATAATTCTTCTCCCATAATGCATTCTTAATCTTCTTCCTGCTCATAGCTCATGTCATCTTCATTAGCATCATGAAATTCACATAAGAACCATTGTTCAAATTCTTTCCACGATGAAATACTTTGTGTAGGTAATGCCTCATATTCTTCTCTTGCATCATCCTTTAATGACTAGGCAAATAATTTCATGGCATCACCTTATCCATCAATTTCATAATCATCAAGGAACATATGAAAAGCATCTAAATGATCAAGAGGTGATTCATCTCCATAAAATTCAAGCACCCTCTGTGCAAGCTTTGATAAATTAGTACTACATTGAATTTTTTTGAGATCCAAAGGCTCAGTGGAAATAAAAAAGCTTTTGAAAATTTTCTTAAACATCATGTAATAAAGCTTCTGTTACTGGCTAAAGGACACATATTCATTCCTTCCATGTTCTCTCCCTCAATAGAGAAACTAAAAACTTCTGATATACAGAGTCACGACCTTCTTATTAGAAGGAAAATATAAACTACCCCTAAGTTCTTAATTCCCAGCAGAATCACTTTCTAAAAATCTTTGTACGGAGTCGCCACCTCAAGTGTCTTGAGGAAAATATTATTTCATTCTTGCCCTAAGTAGAAATCTGAAATTTTTTATATAGATTCGCCACCTTCTTCATAAGAAGGATAAAATCATACCATTGATTCTGAGTTCTATCTCCAGTAGAGTTTGACTCTTTGATCACCAAAAATTTTGAGTAATGTTTTTACAAACAACTCCCCAGCAAAGTCACCAATTTGTTGACGCCCAAAAACAATCATTCGGATTTGGCCAACTAACAGGTACAAATTGATACCTTTGGAATTCTGATTTAATCAAGCCAAGGGTGGTAGACCTAAATTCACTTTGTAATATCAAATTCTCTGTGTCGCACAACTGCGTGCACAAAACAAAATTCCTCCAAAGGTGGTGAATGATCCTTTGACGAAAGAAACAAATCTCCTAAAAATATCTACTCTATAAAACTTAACTAAATGGATTATACTAAGGACTAAAAAGTAATGCTTTTGAAATAATGATTTAATAATCTACAAATTATAAATGAACTAATATGATAGTTTCCAATTAAAGATTAGATCAGTGCCTTCTAAATATTTGGGTTATAGAGTCAAAACACTTTCAATCCTACATACGATCAGAGACGATTTTAATAATTTTCTTTAATAAGACAAGATCATCACTTCACAAGCTTCCACTTGACTTATAATTCAAATCAATCTATATAGCTAATCTTATCGAGTTTAACTCAAATTAAGAGACCGATAAAAACAAGAGAAGATACACACATCTTTCAATTGATATTTAAACTATATATATTAATTTTGAATTATGATACTCAGGGAATTCAACACAATGAAACACTCTATTTAATAGTGTAATACCCCAAAAATGGGCTATAGGTTCATTAATCTCTTACATTGACATATCAAATGAAATCGACATCAAAGTCTTAACCTAAGGCACATCTGCACATCATCGAATCCTAATTGATCATAAATTCTGCATCAGGGAATATTCTTAGAAATATTCTTAATTATCTTTAATTTAATGATTATTTGACGATAAATCCAATTTATCTTAAAGTTTGATTAATTGAATATTCTCAATATTTAATTAATTAGATTTAATACTGCCACTTAATTATTTAATTGAATTTAATTCTATTTATTCCTAAATTGTATTATTTAATTTTGACAATAAATCTAAAATCCCATGAATAATTGATTGAATTCTTATTTAATTAATTAAAGCAAGTTGTCAATTTTTAATAATATTGTTTTTGAATAAAAGTTTGAAAAATGATTGATTAACCCATAAATCAATTGTTTTAATTTTAAAATCAATTAAGTTGAGAATAAATCACTTTATTATTAAATTAATTCATAAATAAATCATGCACAATCACAAAAGCAGACAACTATCAATTATCAATTAAATCAAAAACTCTATTTTGAGTTGAACTCTACTTTTGCATGTTTTTGTGAGTTAAATATCTTTTATTTAAAAATAACTCAAAAATCAACCTGAGTTATTTGAGTGATTTATGGCTTTCTTTCATGCACCTCCAAAGCCCTGGATTTCTATAAATCAAGGCTCATCTCTTCACAGATCATCCACAGAATCTCATAATTGTGCAAACTTATGCTGGCGAATTGCTATCTAGAGAATCGAAGCTTCTTTGCGAATCAACCACGTTTGTGAGATCACTTTTGTTTTCATATCTTAGAATCATTACATATCAGTTTTCCATATCATTATTAGATTAGATTCATATCAAGTTTTCATCATATCATTGCATAAGAAAATTAAAAAAATAGATTAATTGCATTCATATTTCATATCAGTTTTGCATTCAAATCCTTAATTTAGGTGTCGTCAAGGTCATTGATCTTGATAACAATCTGAGAACATCATACTCGCACCTATTAGAAGGCAGTAAATTGCCTGGTTAGTTTAGCTTTCAATTTATTGCACAATTTTAATTTTCCTAACCTCTAATGTTTTACTGAAGTGTTGTGTTTACAGATCAGGTACAAAATTCACACACACATTTTTGGCGCCCACCGTGGGGCCCTAAAATGGGTTTCCAATTCAATTCTATCAATTTCTATCTTTTTCTCCTCGGTTTCTATGCAAAACTATGATTTTTTAATATCTGTCCATACAATCTTCATATGAGTTTCTGACAAAATTCATTTCGCACTGTACCCACTATCGTACGATAATCTATCAGATTGAGGATCATGTCATACTATACACACTATCGTTTGAAAGTTCAACTATCATTTCACAGAACACCCAGTGTCGTATGAGTTTCTGGACTGTCGTTTGGGAGCACACCCACTATCGTATGAGTTTCAGACTGTCATCTGGTAACAGACCCACTGTCGTACGAGTTTCGACATTAGATTTCAACTGTCGTTTCATTTTTCAGGGCAATTTGTCATATTTGGTTTTCAGATTTTGACTAACGGCTAATCTTAACAATTGAAATTCTCTATTTTTTATTGACTCCTGCTGGTTCTGATTGGAAAAAGTGCAAGAATTGCTAAAAATATGTAAAAATATACTAAGCGCGTTGCAAGGAATTTAGGTAATCTTCTTAGTTGATAAGACTTCAATTTTGGATCTAAAATGAACATCTCATGTGTCTAGCTTGAGTGATTTTTATTGCTTTCCTATCACAGACTTCATTTGGGTTATAAAAATGAACATAGTTTGCTTTCAACATCTTTGTTACACATAGTAATTAGGCCCCATGAACACTATTTGTGGATCTTGAGAGAGTGGGTTTCCAGCGAAACTCTTCTCAACGAAGGATCCCTTATAAGTGGGGAGGATACTGAGGGAGTCTCATGTCCCACTAGATCTGTGTGTTTTCAACTTTTGATTGAGACATTCTCTCTCTGGAGAGGTTGATAGATCATAAGGGGTTGACATCATAGATCTTTGTGAGATAATCTTGGTCTTAGCGTGTCAGATTTATCTGTCTACTTTGTTTGGGTTAAAAGTGAAAAGGCTAGGGGATTATGCTCTACTTCCTTTTTGGATAGTACCAGAAACCCAAATCCTTGAATATGGAACTAGTCTCCATGTGGTATATCTTGTGGATTAGCTTTAGAGAGGGTTAACCATAGTGGACATTCCCTTAATTGGGTCAACCACGTTGACGGAACCTCAAGTGGTAATAGCCATTTTCGTTGTGGTAGTGACAACTGCTATATAAATGTCCTGTTGGAAGAAATCTCCACAGGTGTGGTCTCTTGTTGGGCTGTCAGATCTCCCTAGCAGATCCTGAAGATTAAGTTCTCAGACTGTGTCAAAACCCCAGTGCGCTTGGATTGGGGTTCACCCTCTTGGATCATAAAAGTTGCAGAGTCAAACCATTACTAAAAACCCTAGCGAGGCCAAATTTTCATTTTCTAGGGTATATATGCATTATTGCAAAACATTTTTGGAACATACACAATTAGCGCTTTTGAGGATTAGAACAAATAAAATCACTTGATTGTTCATGCACAAGGTTGCTTTTGCCCTTGTTCATTATTTTCAAACATGCTTGAAATCACTTGCTTTCTATTTTGCGTACTTGTTTATCTATCTGGTTATTGAAAACGGACAAATCTTTTACAATCCTCAAATCTGGACGTTAAAATTTGCAAACAATCCGAATCTGAAAACCCTAAATTTGCAAAATTTGAAGTGAAATTACTTTCTGGAGTCAAAAGTCATCTCAGGAGGTCAGAAAGTCATACGAGTTTCTATCAAGTGTTATTTCATTATTGTCCATCTGTCGTATGGTAGAGAACCTAGTGTCGTACGAGTCTTCCTGCCAATCATATTTAAAAAGTCAAATCCTGCTAGCAACTGTCGTGCGAGTTTTTGCAACTATCGTGAGAGCTTTTCAATTGTAATTTCATAGCATACCCACTGTCATACGAGATTTTCAACTGTCATTTCATAGCATACCTACTGTCATACGAGTCTGCAAAGTGTCATTTGGGAAAATTTTGAAAGTTGTTAGAAAATTGCCAGATATTTAGCTTTTTCAGCCTATTTCCAGAATTTGTCGAACAAATCATTGTGTCAGGAATAGAGTAGTAGTTATTGAGAATTGAATCATTTTCCTAAAGTGGCCTTTTGAATCTGATTCAACCTTCTATTTAATCAATTTGAGTCCTTTTCATCTTGTGTCAAAACCTTGTCATAACTATCAATCTTCAATCAATCATCAAAATGACTAAGTGTTGTGATATCTTGTCCGCTATCTTTTGGGAAATCTACCCATACATCTAGGGCATAGTATCCTTCACCCACATCTAATCGAATCTTAAAATCAATCAAACCTTGACAAGGTTGCATCATCTGATCATCTTGATTCAATTCATTCTTCAGTCATCTGGATCTTATTCTTTTGTTTCACTCAAAGTTGATGGTGGAAACTAGAGCTTCCTCACACAAGAAATCTGGAGAAGCATCCCAGACCTTACCTATAACTACTACCAGGGGTCCAACTCTTGAGCAACTCATCAATTCTAGTCTTTACGAGGACGATGGTCTTGGCAACTTTCGATTAAAAACTGGTTACATTCCTCCTTCATCAACTCACAGAGGTACTCAACAACCCCCACATCAATCTATTCTAGGGAGTCCAAAAAATCCTACCATGTCTCAAGAAGGGACAAACTTTGGCTCTCAAAGAACTCAATCTCAACATGGTGCGGATCAAGAACCCACGCCTGAAGAAATTGCTCAATATCAAAATGATGATAACTTCAAACGAATGATGAAGCATTTCTTGAAGGAAGACAAAGGGGCATACTTTTTACAATTGGCTCATCAAGGAGCTAAACTTCCTCCCAACTTTAATGTGGAAAATATCATTACACATGAGGAAGAAACTCCACTCACAGCTATTATGAAACAAATGCATGTCATGCAAGTCAAACTTAACAGCCTTGAGAAAGAAAAGGAACCCAAGGAGTTCTCCATGGAAGCTCTATTGCCTTTTCCTTTTGACAAAGACTTGTATATGCCACCATTTCCGAAACGAGTGGAGATGCCCAAGTATGATAAGTATGATGGACACTCTAACCCTCAAGACCATGTCAGAGAATTTTGTACCCAATCAATGGAAGTCATGCACGAACCAACCTATCTGATGCATCTCTTCCCTTGATCTCTGGGAGGAGCGGCCATTCAATGGTTCTCTCGATTACCTTCTACTATCAAAACTTTTGAGGAGTTGATCAAATTGTTTTATCAGCAATACTCCTACAATATTCAACATCCAGTCACCATGATTGATATCTGTAATCTCAAGCAATATCCAAGGGAACCATTCCTAACATTTCTCAAGAGACGGAGGAAGAAGTTCTCTCTATATGTCAGACCTATTCCAGAAATAGAAAAACTAGAAATCTTTATCAATAACCTTGTTCCATAAATCAATTATCCTCTACAAATGCAAGATCATACATCTTTTGATAAGATGGTGGATAATGCTATCAAAATAAAAAAAAGTGCTTGTAAAAAAAGGAGAAATCACACTTCAAAAAGACAAGTACGAATCAGGATCCAATTCTCAAGACAAGAACAAAAATTGGAACAAGAACAAAGGCATCATCATAGATGGCATTGTTGATACTATCCATGCCCCATCAAATGCACCAGCCTACTATCTGACTCTTGGTTCCCAAGCCATAAAAGCTTTAGAACAAAAGTCATCCGAACCATTTCAAAAGAGGCCAGAATACAAATCTTGGGAGAAACAGCGAAAGTTCACTCCTCTTGGAGAATCTTTAGAATCAGCTATGAAAACTCTATTGGCTGATAACATCATCTCTTTGCTAGCAATCCGACCACTTGATTCTGAGCCTAAGCCAAAATGGTGGAGAAAAAATGAATTCTGTGATTTCCATCGAGGTAAAGGTCACAAAACTAATAACTGCTTTCAGTTGAAACACACCATTCAAGATCTGATCGATAGGGGAGACATCACAGTTGACAATCCTAAGAGAAATAATGATCATACAACATTCAAAGAACCATTTCTGCAACATGTTCAAGGATTTTCAACTTCTCAACCTAATATGGGGGCAAAAGTCAATTATGCTTACCCTGGAAATAATGCTACCATCAATATGGTTGAACCTTGTCTCTCAGAACATTGCAATGTCATCACAATTGTAAGAAGAGATAGACAACATCAATCCACCAACGCAGTTACTTGATCACAAGCCCAAGCACATCTAAAAGGACAAATCCCAGATTCATCAAATGTCCCTAAGGTGTCCTTCAATCTTTCATCTTCTTCTAAATAGAAGGCTGCTTCCAAATCTTCCAATCCAAAGGATACAAGGCCTATATCTTATAGCATTGTTCAACAACTCTAGCACACTAATGCCAAAATCTCCATGTTTGAGTTGCTTTGAATATCTCCAGCTCACAGAGCCATACTAGACAAAGCTTTGCTCGGTTCCAATGTTCCTTATGACCTTGATTTAGATAGGTTCCAGACTATGGTTGGACATCTTACATCTCCGCAATATATCCCCTTTTTAGAGGAAGATGACAACTCCTTGAGTCACCCACATAATCAGCCTTTGCATATAGAAGTTTTGATCCAAAACCATAGAGTCAAATGTGTGTTGATAGATGGGGGCGCTGGCCTAAACATTTGTTCTTACAGCTTGATCACACAATTGGGATTTTTAGAATTGGCTATTGATCCTCAAAAGAAGATAACCATAAAAGCCTATGATGAACAAGAAAGATCTTCTAAAGGCACCATTGTCTTACCCATCTGAGTGGGTCCAGTTATCAAAGATACCATCAGTCAAGTGCTTGATCTACCTTTGGCCTACAACATCCTCCTAGGGAGACCATGGATACATGAAATGCAAGCTATTCCTTCTACATACCATCAATGTTTGAAGTTTCCTTATGAAGGAGTAGAGGTTACTATCCCCGCAGATCTGAATACAACTTGCAATACATTGAAGGAAAGTGCAGATAAGCTTGTGCCTAATAATAGAGAATCTTCCATTGAACTAACTAAAGAAGCATCCACATCTAAAATGGAAAATCTTGCAAAAGAGGTCAATATCAAAGAAAATAGTATGGGAGAATATACTATCAAGCCAGTCTTATCTTTGACATCTCTCCCTATCTCACCTAAGTCTTATGGGAAATCTTTGAAACAATCCAAACCAGACTCTAAAGAACCTCTTGAAGCTTATAAAAAGAATTTTGTAGCAGAACAAGTATCCAAGCAAGAGTTTGAAGAGGATGAAGTTATGCTATCATGGCTATACAAAGACGAACCTGAATCTCAAGTTGTTCAAACTTGTGACTATACAGTATCCAAACTCCATTCTAAGTCATATAGTCCAGGAGATAAATTAATAGCTAAGATGGGATATTCAAGTAAAGGACCTCTAGGAATTAGAGGAAAAGGTCTTGTGGCACCTCTCCCACATACTGGTAGAGAAAATAAGAATACTATTGTCCTAGGCTTTAACAAGAAACCCTATCACGTCAAAGGTAATTGTTCTGATGTCATAAAGCAGATCACACTAGGAGAACCTCTTCTTAAGAAAGAAGAAACAAAACCATTAGATAGTGATTCAGAAAGCTCAGAACTCATCCCCTATGAAAAATTTCCTAAGGAGATCGAAGACCTTCTTGATGATAAAGATGATCCAATCAAAAGAATTAATGTAGTAGAAACACAAGAACCTACTATCAATCAAGAGATAGTTGCAACACAAGAACCATCTAATCTCAAAAAAAATCAAGAAGAGGGAGGTGGTAGTGATTCTGAGATAGATTCCCATGAGTATGAATTCAAATCAGAATCTGAGGGTAACCCTTCTTGGGGTATTCACCCTGACTTTACTCATTTTCTAAGATTTCCTAGAGATCCTGAATCGGAAGATGAATCTAATGACTATGAATGGGGAGTCATTCCAGAACTAGATGAGCTTATCACAGAGAAACATGTTAATGTTATTCACCAATATGCACCTCAACCCAACGTAAGTCTAGAGCGAAATGATGAACCTATCGAGTTTGATCCACCTATGGCTGAATTGGATTCCCACAATGACATTGAGCCTATTCACGAATTGAATGTCTTAAGTTGTAATATCACCTTTGAACTCGAGCATTGGGTTAGGACCAATGATGACAGATCCATATCCGTAAATACTATCTCCCAATCTTTCCCCACTTTGACTATCCAATATCCAGAACTTATTGATCAAACCTCCACAAATCTGAGCCATGGTATTTATACCTTCTCGAATGACTATGCCCTTGCTTGCTACCTAAATGTAGTTGAGCCTATGAGGACTTCCATCAGTGAACCGAGCATCAGCATGACCGAGTCGGACATCAAATATCTTAGTCAAAAAAATAAGAATAAGAATAAAAAGAAAAGGAGTTCTGAGGGTGAAAACCACTTTATGGCAGTCTCAGAACCTACAAAAGTAAAAAGAAAAGATGTATCTGAAGGTGAAAACCTCTCTGAGGTGCCTAAGGATGAGATATTTGATGTCTTTCCAAGTCATTTACAAGACAGATCTCCAGTTCTAATTGAGCCCACTCAATCCATCAATTTGGGTACAACAGAGGAACCACAATTGGTACATGTAGCACAATCATTATCAGAAGAAGAGAAGAAAAAATTTACTACATTCCTAAAAAAGAAAAAGATCAAATTTTCATGGAAATACTCATATATGCCAGGGTTGGATCCTAATCTTATCATGCACCATTTATCTATAGCTCCTAATGTAAAACCTGTCAAGCAAAAATTGTGAAAGATGCATCCTCATGTTGCACTCTTGGTAAAAGATGAATTAGAGAAGCTCCTAAAAGTTGGATTCATCTGAGTTATTGGCTATGCAGAGTGGATCTCTAATATTGTACCTATTTCTAAACCAGATGGTTCAATCAGAGTGTGCACAGACTTTAGAGATGTGAACAGAGCGTTCCCTAAGGATGATTTTCCACTACCTAACATTGATATGATAGTGGACATGACTGCAGGTTTTGAGATGTATTCCTTAATGGATGGTTTCTCTGGATATAACCAAATAAAAATTTCCCCAGAGGATCAAGAGAAAACTGCTTTCACATGTGCGTGGGGTACTTTCTATTGGAATGTCATGCCATTTGGGCTTAAAAATGCTGGTGCTACATATCAATGAGCAATGACATCTATTTTCCATGACATGATGCATCGAACTATGGAAGATTATGTTGATGATACTTTAGCCAAATCTATGATTAGAACTAAACATCTAAAGGACTTGAGCATGATCCTAGATAGAATGGAAAAGTTTAGTCTTAGACTAAATCCTAAGAAGTGTGCTTTTGGTGTCACTTCTAGAAAACTCTTAGGATACATAGTTTCAAAGAAAGGAATTGAAGTTGATCCAGCTAAAGTAAAGGCTATAATGGAGATGCAACACCCTAAGAATATCAGTCAGATGAGGACATTGCAAGGAAGAGTTCAATCTATCAGAAGATTCATATCACAGCTAGCAGATATATCACAGCCTTTTACAAAAACATTACATAAAGGTGTGACCTTTGCATGGAATGAAGAATGTGAGAAAAACTTTAACCATATCAAAAAGTATCTATCAAATTTGCCTATCTTGATGCCTCCTATTCATGGAAAGCCATTGATCTTATATGTCTCCGCAACAGATAGATCACTGGGGGCATTGCTAGCATAGTACGATGAAGATAAAAAGGAAAGAGCTATATACTACATCAGTAGAACATTGGTGGCATATGGAAAGAACTATTCAATGATTGAGAAAGCTTGTCTAGCTGTGATCTTTGCATCACAGAAACTAAGACACTACATGTTAGCGCATACCACTCAATTGGTATCCAAGATTGATCCACTAAAGTACCTACTAAGCAAAGATGCCCTCACGGGTAGATTAGCTAAATGGGTCATGCTATTGAGTGAATTTGACATTGAATATGTTGAGAGAAAAGCTATAAAAGGACAGGTCATTGCTGATCAATTGGCTGAAGCACCATTGTTTGATGACACACCACTACAAATGAAATTTCCAGATTCCTCTATCATGCATCTTTCTTCTAGAGAATGGCAATTATTCTTTGATGGCTCCTATACATAGAATAGATCTGGAGCAGACATATTGTTCATAACTCCTCAAGGATACTCCATACCCAAAGCATTTAGATTAAAGTTCCCTTGTACAAACAATATTGCAGAATATGAAGCCCTTTTGAATGGTATGAAAATAGCAATTGAGTGGAGAGTAATAGAATTACACATTCATGGAGACTCACAACTTGTTATTCATCAAGTCAAAGATGTGTACCAAACTAAAGATGAAAAGCTCATTCCTTAGAAGAGAATGGTAGATGATCTAAAGAAGTATTTCCTATCTATCACATTTGAGCAAATACCCAGAACCAAGAACAAGGTTGCCGATGCAATGGCAACATTATCTACTTTATTACAGTAGCCTGAACATGAGCTACGCTACGAGTTCCTGGTGGAAGCACTATCTTATCCTGCATATGATTCTCCCAAAACCCACATGATCTGCACTATTGTTGGTCATGATTCATCCAAATACAAAAACCTATTTTCCTATCTCCAAGACCAAATCATTCCCAATACCTTCAACCACCATGAAAAGAGATACCTTATCCATAATGCCTCTCGATATGTCATCATCGGTCATGATCTTTACAAACGAGGTCTAGATGGTACACTACTTAGATGTTTAGAATGGGAAGACTCTCAACGTGCATTAGAGGAAGTCCATGAAGGTATTTGTGGGTCACACTCGAATGGTTTAACACTAGCTCAAAAACTTATTAGGGTTGGGTACTATTGTCTTGAAATGGAGAAAGAGGCTATCAAATTTGCTAAGAATTGTCAAAAGTGTCAAGTACATGGCAACCTAATTCATGCTCCAGGGAGGGATCTAATCCCCTTTACAACACAATGGCCTTTCCATCAATGGGCATTTGATCTTATCGGGATGATTCATCCTCACTCTTCTAATGGACATACCCATATAATCACAGCTATAGATTATTTTACAAAATGGGTAGAAGCAGTCTCTTTGACACAAGCCACTAGAAAGCAAATATCTATGTTCATATTGAACCATATCATATGCAGATATGGGATACCTCATTCCATAATCATAGATAACGGTGGACAATTCAAGAACAAAGACCTAGATGATCTATGTGCCAAATTCAAGATCACACAACATTGGTCTTCTATCTACTATCCTCAAGGGAATGGCCAAGCTAAGGCCTCTAATAAGAATTTGTTGAAAATCTTGCATCGAACAGTTAATAAAATAGGAAGAGACTGGCATCTCATGATCAATCCAACTCTCTGGGCCTACAGAACAAGTATCAGAACACCTACTGGGGCTACACCTTTCGCTTTAGTTTATGGGTCTGAAGCGGTACTTCCTATTGAGGTTGAAATCCCATCACTAAGAATCAGAATGCATGGTCTCGTAACTGATGATGACTACAGAGTGTCTAGGTTGCAAGAACTTGAACTACTAGATGAGCATAGACAAGAAGCGTATGATCATCTCAAAGTAAATCAGAAGATAATGTCCAGAGCCTACAACAAGAAAGTCAAACACAGAGAATTCTAGGTTGGTGATCTAGTCTTGAGAGAGAATCCAAAAAATCAATCACATCGAGAACGCAAGGGGAAGTTTGAACCCAATTGGCTGGGTCCCTTTGTTATCACTACTACTTTTAGCTTTTGTGCCTATCAACTCTCAACGATTGAAGGAGAATAGCTCCAAGAACCAATCAACATGCTGCATCTGAAGAAATTCTATGCCTGAGGCATTCAGTGTTTGGTAAAATGTCCTGAAAAAAATCTTAAAAATCTGAAAAAGTCCTGAAAAAATGAACATCTTGTTGAAAACCTAGCAATAGGCACCTTGATGATTCACAAAAAAAGAAAAAAATATCAAAAATATCAAAAAAATTGAAAAAATGAAAAATACAAAAAAATGAGAAAAGGAAAAAAAGTGCTTTGGTGAAAACCTGGAAACGGGCGCCTTGGTAGCAAAAATAGAATCTCTGCCAAGATGGTGAAAACCTGGAAAATGGGTGCCACTTGTTTCAAAACGCTCCATCTATCAATGTAATCTTGGTCTTTCCCAGCTTTCAGTCTTGCTTTAGTTTGTACATATCTCCTGGTTTGTTTCTGCATTTCTAGTTTTCAATAAGTTAGTTTGTACACCAATTAGCTCAAGTGTCTATATCCTATCAATGTTCAAACTTGGGGGCAATCAAAGTCATATCCTATGGCCTCTAATGTATCTTAGATGTATCATATCCAATCAGAGTCCTTTGAAGCTTCATTTGAGTCAGTCAATCAGTCTTGTCTCCAGAAAGGATTTTGCATCTACAACAACACAATCAAACAACAAACTAAAAACAATCTATGCTTTTTTACATGCTTTTATCTCCTTTTATGCTTACTGATTTGCACTGAGATTTTTTCATATTGTGTCCTTTTGAGCTCTTCGATGATGTCCTTCACAAAATTTAGAGAGTGATGATTGGGGGCATAACCTTTCTTTGTTTTCTTCCTGTATGTGAAAATCTAACTTTGGAAATGTTGGATTGAAATGGTGTCTGACTATAAGAGCCTCTATCTCAAATTGGATGGCCATGCATACCTTGACCATTGATACTCAAAAAATTCAAGGAAGTTTGATCTAACTATTATCTTTTTGAGTGAGTTCTTTCTCCTATTGTGAAACGTGATCTTACCTAAGGATGTGAACGATAAAGGGTCACTACGGGTAATTCACATTGGATTTAGAATGATCTCTTGACTGTCTGATGTGTTTGTACGCAAGGCGTATTCTGTTCATCATGACGTTTATGTTTTGATGCTTATACAAATTGCTATATCAAAATGGACATGATATTCAGGTCATCCTAGCACCTATGCTTTGATGCTTATATCTAATCCGACATTCCAAAAACCAAATCAATATTCATATATCCATGGTTGCCTAATCAGTGGGTGTTGCATTGATTCCCATGCATACAAATCGATATTCATATGCCTATGGTTTCATAGCTAGTGGGCATTGTATTGATTTATCCGGTTACCTAAAAGTTCAATGATGATAACAAATCGACATATGATCAGTGACTAGGTCTTAGGTCTTAGGTTGCATGTCATTTTGCATGTTTCTTTACATTTTGCATGTCTACATGATCTCACAAATGTTTGGAAACACTTCAACGCTTAAACAATTCTTCATATCAATTCTTCACATCTAACAAGAGTTGAGTCTCACTTGAAGGTCTCTTCACCAAACCGCAAGCAGTAACCCTCCTGGGTTAAACATCCTTTTGACATAAGACTGAGTACTTGTCTTCATCAACCTACAAAACCATATCATTACCATTTGTTGCATTACATTACATCCAGTGCATAAGCATAAATCATACATACATCTTTTGATGATCAATTACATTTGCATAACATCCATACATATAAAAGAAATCATTGCATTGCATTAATCCATACATACATTCTACACTACTCATAGCATAAGCATAACATGATATCATCATAAATCCAAACATGACAAGTACAAATGAAGTCACAATCCAAAATATCGATCTCATATATATCATCAACTGAAATGTGTCAGGGGTGCACTACTGGCACAATATACAAAAGAATGAGCTCCAAAGAGCTATCAGAGTCAGAACAGTATATTAATGATAAAAAAAAACAGAGTATATCAAAACATAAGAATAGGAATCAACTATCGGCATGCTCCTCTGCATCTAGTGGAGGAGGGGGCGATGCATCTGGAATCACCTCTACTCTCGGTGCCCTAGCTCCCTCTGAGGCTGCCATGTAATCTGAACAAGTGGGTACTCTCTGCGTAGCAGGGACAACAACATAATATGCAGACACATAATATGAAGCCCGTGAGGTCTGATGGGTCACCTCTGTCTGTAATCTTTGAACTTCTAAGAAAAACTCTGCACGAAGCTTTGTACACTACCTATCTGCCTCTAGATACCTCTCCTCCCACCTAGCACTCTGTACCTTCAGGTCTCGGACCTAAGCTCTGAGACGTCTAATAGTCTCTGATGAAGTGAGAGGAATAGTAGGATCTACCTCAGCTGCTGGCATCTTTGTGTCCTATGTTGGCTGCTCTGGCTGCTGGTCGGTGGTATCTGCTCTTGTGCCTTACAACATCTAACATCAGCTCCTAGATCAAAAGTGGTATCTTCCTGTAAGGGATCTCCATCACCACCTGCAAACTGCTCAGCTGCTAAGACATCATCTACAGAACCAACACCGCCAAAAGTACCTCTCTCACCCCTGGTCTGTCTCTGTGAACCTATGGATGTACCTGCTAAAGAAGTAGAAGGATGAGGGGGCCTCATATGTCCTGATGGTCTCTGAAGGGGAGCCATAGCTCTCTATCTGGGTGGTGTAGGATGCACTGCCTGAGGTCTCGGGCCCTATACCATGGGAGCACTTGTAACATCCATCGCCTCCTCCATGGAGGGTATTAACTCAGTGGGATCCGAGAATCTATGAATGGGATGATTAGCTAGCCAAGAGATGTATCCATCTGTGACCCCTGCATCAACAACCTATGGACAGTAGTCCCAGTCTCTACCTATGATAGCATTGTACTCCTCTGAACATAAAGAATAGGTGAGCCTTTGTGTCCATCTGAGCCCAATCTCACAAAAAATGCGTGCATATGCAGTATACTCCTATGGGGCATCCTATCTGCATCCATACTGATGCCACACTCTAGTAATAAAAAATCTCTCCAAAATAGTGGAGGAACGACCAATGAGTACCCGACTCTGAAAAAGAAAATTATATTGCTCCCTCGCAGTGGGCCAGGCCTCTATCTGCAAGTAGGGTCTCCAATGCACAAATGTCATATCATCCAAGCATCATCTAAAATACTCAGTATGACCCATGCAGACCTGTGTAACATAACCAACATACGTATATATCATTGGCTCCTGTGGCTGACGCTGTGTCTGAAAAACCAGTCTCAAAACTGGGATATGCTCCCAGACCCATATCTGTAACACAAGAGCTCCAGAAGTGAAACTCTTGCAATCCTGATACACAACCTCGTGCATCTCTGAAAACATATGTGCCAAAAGACACTGACCCCAAGCAAGCTCAGTGGGAGTCGCCATAAGAAGTGCTACCATCGGGGCCCATCCCATCAAGAAACCATTTTGCTCATGGCCCGACATGATAAGCTCACCAATCAGCCTAGCAATAATGCACTCTAAACGGTGCGTTTGACCATATCTCTGTACAAGGGTCTCCCAGGAAATGGACCCCGTCAACTATGTATCGTCCCCAAATAGACGCCTAAAGGCATGAAGACCAGTCTGTCCAGTACTCACATACTCAGGATGTTGACTGCTATGAAATGGAATGCGTAGTATCCTATAAACATCCTCTAGAGTCATAGTGATCTCTCCAGTCGGTAAATGAAATGTCTGTGTCTCAGAGTGGAATCTCTCGATAAGTGCAGTCAACAGGCCATGATTTACCCTAATATCGGGTAAATGGATCAAATACTCAAAACCGCATGTAGTAAGATGAACCCTCATAGGGTCAGGAAGTGAGACACATAATCTCTAGGTCGTCGGGTATGAATGTCAGACATGAACATCTGGATATGTGACCTATATCATGCAAAAATGGGGAATTCTATTAGAAATTAGGTTCAACAATAGGCTAATAGTGCAGAAATTAAATGGTTTGGTATTTCAGAAGGTAGGTCAAAGAGTCAGCAATCAGGTAGAACAATCAGAAAAGTCAAAATTTTGACCTAAATATCAGTTTTTAGCTCATTGTTATTCATATGACAGTCCAGACTGGCACCAAAAGTTGTACGACACTCTACAATAGCCCATACGACAATCCATGGTCATACGACACTGGGCACTTATTCATACGAGTTTCGAGGGACCTGATGAAATGTCGTACGACTCATGGGTCCCTCTCATACGACAATAGGTGGGTCATGAAATGACAAAGCAAATAAAATTTAAATGTTGTACGAGTCTGGGTTGGGACTCGTATGAGTTTTCACACATGCAAAATTAAAAAAGAAAAACGTGTATGAAAAAAATTCTAAAATGCTATAAAACATGAAAAATTTGAATTTTCAGAGGGGCACAGAGGTCCACATACCGGATGTCCATATACCGGATGTCCATACTATCGAGGTCTATCATGTCTCTAGCTGCGCTCAAATCAATACGAACTCATAGGTACCTTTGGTTCTCTCTGTTCTGCCATTTTCTTGCTCAGAGGGCTCCACAAGATCTCAAAAGTCAAATGGTTGAAATGATTTGAAAATGACCCTTCCGGCCTTTATATAGCTTTTGACCTAATTTTCAAAAGTGCTCCGTTTTCCATGAAAATTGCACCCCTGGCTAATTTCGACGTTCTGAATCCATTTTCGGGATCAAAATCAAAATCAAAGATCATTTACTATGTTAAAATCACGATTTAAAATTTTGGGCCCAGGACGGTCTACTGCTTGCATATTCGACCTTCAATCATCACAGAAATCTAGTATTCAACTTAACTGATTATCTTACATCAAACTATCAAAATTTCAACTTGGTCAACCATGGTCAACTCATGGTCAAACCTAGTCAAACTTGGTCTTCAGGACCTCTAAAATGATGCAGAATGTGTTCTTGAACGTGTTTAACCACTTCTCAAATCAATTAACATGCTTCTAAACCATTTAACGCTGACTTTTCTTGTCAGATTTCAATTTTAATCCCGAAGGGGGCATGGTATTGCATATCATTCAGAGTCTGTAATCTAAAGCTAAAATCATATCTTTCCTCAATAATCAAGACAACAACCACATCTAGTTACTGATTCATCAAAAGACCTCATCGCTTGGGGCAAATCAATTATCACTCGGGGCATATCAGATTCATCGAGATCCATATCAATCTGGTATTCTCTTAATCTTGTAAACTGTATCAGCTTTTTGCAACCATCGGTTCATTAGTGTTATTTCTTTGGTTCTTTGGTAACTGAAGGGTTCAGATGTGATACCAACGTGGTTCTTCTAAGACAATCAAGTCTGGAATCAATCACTCACTTCTTCGCAATCATAAGGTTTGGAATCAGGCGTTTTGACGCTTTTGTTTCATTGGTTCATCATTTATATAGTTAACATTATCTTTGGTCATTCAGGACCTATTATCTTCATATCAATTTCAATCAATTTCTATTTCATATCAATTTCAATTTCAAACATCAGTTTCAAATATCATACACAAACTGTCTTTGAACCACTGCGCTTCGCACAACAATTCAAAGAGGGGCAAAATGTAATACCCCAAAAATGGGCTATAGGTTCATTAATCTCCTACATTGACATATCGAACGAAATCAACATCAAAGTCCTAACCTAAGGCACATCTGCACATCATCGAATCTTAATTGATCATAAATTTTGCATCGGGGAATATTCCTAGAAATATTCCTAATTATCCTAAAAATCTTTAATTTAATGATTATTTGGCAATAAATCCAATTTATCCTAAAGTTTGATTAAATGAATATTCTCAATATTTAATTAATTAGATTTAATACTGCCACTTAATTATTTAATTGAATTTAATTCTATTTATTCCTAAATTGTATTATTTAATTTTGACAATAAATCCAAAATCCCATGAATAATTGATTGAATTCTTATTTAATTAATTAAAGCAAGTTGTCAATTTTTAATACAATCAATTGATTTTTTAACTCTCGAAAATAAATTTCACACAGATGTAGAACCAACGTACGCTCATCATCTGTTCTAGAAACTAACAGTGGCATAAAAATTGATGTAATAACATTTAAGGTACATTGTCCACAAAAAGGTATATGAAACCTTTAATTATACATTAAAAAGTGGAGGTGAAGGCTTTAGATCTAAGAGAGAGAGAGAGAGAGGGAGAGAGAGTGGGAGAGAGAAAGAAGGGGAAGGGGAGAGGGAGGGAGAGAGAGAGGAGAGAGGAGAGAAAGAGAGGAGAGAGATGTGGCCAATGGAAGTGTGGACATTGTCAATAACAATCCACCGATTGAATATGAAGGAATTGACAATGATAATGGTGCAGAAGAACCAAATCAACATTACACATCTCCAAATTATATGAGAAATGAAGTCCCTTCGGAGGAAGAAAGACAAACTTCAAAATTGAGACCTTCAAGAAGAACTAAATGGTTACTTGAAATTGATGAGAACATAATGAGCAATTTCGATGGCAAGAGATCAGAAAGAACCATTCGGTTGTGGGTTTCAAAAAATTTTGATCAATTTTTTAGGCACAAGACGTTGGTTGAGCAATGTCAAATGTTTGTGCAATTGTTAAAGATGCAGAAGATGAGATGTATACTAGTCAAATTGAAGATTAGTGTGAACAAGAAATAGGAGCGGAATGCTATTATTGTGAGAAATCTTTTTAGTGCTCTCAATTCCATTGGGAAGACTACCAAGGAAAAAGATAAGAGAGCCCTTAGGAGGGTTATTACAACCTCCTTAGTAAGTCATCATTTGAGAAAGGCTCGTTTGATGAGACAAACTTGTGTTGACTTGAATCTAAATTGTAAAACTTTGGATAGAGCACTTGCAAGAAGAGGAAGACTTGATGATCCTCTTCAAAATGATACATGTGCTTATGGTGGGAGACTTTCACGTTGTGATAAGAAGCTTACTGATGTTGTGAAGGATCAAATTCAACTATTTTGGCAATCTAACTCAAGAGTGTCACCAAATGTGAAATATGTCTTGAAGTTGAGAATTGGCATTCGAGACCGCACCCCACATCCCAAACATTATTTGGAGGTGAGTCAAACAATATTATTCAAAAAAAATTGTGAGACACATCCAACATTGCAAATATCACAAAGAGCTTTTGAAGCCCTGAAGCCTTTTTTTTGTGTGCCTCTTAAGATTTGAAATACTTATTGCAAATATCATGTGGAGTTTTCAATGCACCATGAATTGTTACGATCCATTCATTCTCCTTTGCATAGTAGTGAAATGTTGGAGGAGTGTGGTGCAAGTGCTCTTCCAAAATCATCAAGAGACTTGCTAGATCATTTTTTATGTCCTAGAGATGATGGATGTTTCTCTTATAGAAAAGATTTCTTAAATGACAAGTGCTCAGAGTGTGTTGGGCTAGTGAAGTTTGTTTAATGTTTTCATGAGGGTTGCGAACATGATTTTGGAAAGACAATTGTCCAAAAAAAGGTATATGAAACCATTAAATATACATTAAAAAGTGGAGGTGAAGGCTCTAGATGTGACTTGGTTAGTAAAGAATGCAATGTAGCTGATTTTATTTCAAATTTCAGGAAGAATCTTTTTTACAAGTATGCAAGGCATAGTCATAGGTCTCAGTGGTTGGATCAACAATTCAGGATGTGTAAGGACATTTTCCCGATTGGCACTATTATATTGGTTTTTGACTTTGCAGAGAACTATACATTGCAGCCCCAAAACAAGTTGCAAGCTCAATATTATAATTCTATTCAGGTTTCTATTTTTGTGCACATAACATATAGACATTCCCCTGATAGTACAGAAGATGACCGGAAGATAATCAAAGAGTACCATTTTTATATGAGTGATGATAGATCACACTCATCTGAGTTTGTCCAACATTGAAATGAGAATTATTTTGAGTGGGTGTGGGAAAATAATATTGCTATGGATAGACATCTCATTTGGTTAGATAACTACACAGGTCAATTAAAAAATGCTCATATTTTTTATTGGTTATGTAGAATGCATGTAGAGAGAGGTGTACCTCATATTTGGAGTTTTTTTTAGGCCGGTCATGGAAAAGGGGAGCATGATGGAGCAGGTGCATGCGTAAAGAGAGATCTAGTTAAGGAGCAACTGAGGATTTCAAGTGCAGAACTCATTGATGCCCATTCTATTGTTGATTGGTGTACTTCAACATTGTCATAGGGGGACTCTTGATTCAGCGATGCACAGATTTTTTTGGTTGGTTGAGTTGGGCACAATAGGAGATAGCTTGGATTGTCAAACTGTGAAAGATTCTTAAAAAATGCATTTATTTTGAAGCTCATATGCTAGTACATGGACCATTTGGACATGAGAGTTGGCTTGTTATTGTCCGAGTTGTCTTCAGTGTTATTGGGATTAGTGTGAGTCGAGTGAGTGGGTTGATACATGGGTTCCACATTATCTTACTCCTTTATCTCTCACAGTCTCTATAATAAATGGTGACATGGTTTGTTCACTTGACTACGACCATCTTTCAGATCTTCTATAGCCAGAACATGTTTTTGCATTGGTTGCACCAAAAGGGAATGATGAGAGATCGGATTACTGGTTAGCACGTTGTGTACAAGGAAAGCAGAAACTTGCACAACCAACGATAGATGATGATATGTTCACATATCCAACAGGATCACATGTTGTTGCCGGAACATGGTTGCGCACATATATGATTAGAAATAATGGCATTCCTTCGTTTGAAGACTATGAGAAGCACAAAACCATTCTCATGTATTCACACCTTGTTATAGCAACCAATGTTAAGTTGTTGAAACATCAAGGAAAACCAAAGACAAAGGAACGTTGGACTATTAGTACTAGTGATCATGAAGCAATACTGAATACTGTCAAGCACATAGATGACCCTTCAAGCACACTTCAGTAGGTAAGTTCAACTCAAGTTAGATATAGTTGTGTAATTTGCATATTTAGATGCCAAAATGACACTTCTTATATTCTCTATTAACTTTTCTTTTGCCTTCTGAATGCAGGGATTGGAGTGAAAAGGACACTTATTTTATATATATATTTGTGTAATTTGCATATTTAGATGTCATATTTTATATAAAAAACTAACAATCAAATGTAATGTGCATACTTTGATGCCAAATTTTGTATATAGAAACAACAATCAAATGTAATGTGCATATTTAGATGCCAAATTTTGTATATAAAAATAACAATTGAATGTAATGTGCATATTTAGATGCCAAATTTTGTATATAAAAAATTTGATGCAAAATTTAAAATATAAAAGAGTCCATGGGGTTGATTTGCAAATATTAAAAGCCCACATTTGTATCGTCTTAATGCCATGTAAAGTGCAAAAAATGTGTTTCTTTACTATGAATATTGTATCCTTATATAATTTGTATCGTCTTAATTTTGTATCTTTACATTTCTATTGTCTTAATTCCATTACATTTGTACCGTCAAAATAGTTGGAGTCATTGAGTTAAAATTGGTCAAATGTGTCCAAAGTAAAATGATGATTCCCTGGGGTGAAGGGATAGTGTTCAAGGATTGCATCATGGAAACCCCATCATGGCTCCGGTTAGGTGGGTAAATGCTAGGGACAACCCCATTTTGACCACTGAGTCAGTAGAATGTTCCAGACCACGTCAGACCAAAGTGTCCCCAAGATGCACTAAGCACGATTGGGCAGAAAACTTTTGAGGCTTGTAACTCAGACCCCATGAGAGGTATCAGTGATCCATGAGATGATACATGACTACATTTTCAAGGCCTACAATAACCTCTCTCCATTCTAGGAGATCAAATTTCTTTGAATTTGACACGCCAATCTCGCTCGATGCCAAAACTTGTAGTGAGGGTCAATTGAAAGTTGCACCAATGGATTTCTTCCAAACCATTCATCCCACCACCAAATGGACTGCGCCATTAGCTCCATTTGGGCAGGTAAATGCTAGGGATAACCCCATTTTGACCACTGAGTCAATAGAATGTTCCAGACCATGCCAGACCAAAGTGTCCCCAAGGTGCACTAAGCACGATTGGGCAGTGAACTTTTGAGGCTAGTAACTTGGACCTCGTGAGAGGTATCAGTGAACTATGAGATGCTACATGACCGCATTTTTTAGGCCTATAATAACCTCTCTCCATTCTAGGAGATTTAATTTTTTTTAATTTGGCACGCCAATCTCGCTTGATGCCAAAACTTGTAGTGAGGGTCAGTTGAAAGTTTCACCAATAGATTTCTTCCAAACCATTCATCCTAACACCGAATGGACTATTCCATTAGCTTTAGTTGGGTAGGTAAATGCTAAGGACAACCCCATTTCAACCACTGAGTTAGTAGAACATTCCAGACCATGCCAGACCAAAGTGTCCCCAAGGTGCACTAAGCACGATTGGGCAAAAAACTTTTGAGGCTCATAAATTGGACCCCATGAGAGGTATTAGAAATTTGTGAGATGCTACAAGACCATATTTTTGATTCCTACAATAACCTCTCTCCGTTCTGGGAGATTCAATTTTTTTTGAATTTGGCACGCTAGTCTCGATGCCAAAACTTGCAGTGAGGGTCAGTTGAAAGTTGCACCAATGGATTTCTTCCAAACCATTCATCCTAACACCGAATGGAATATTCCATTAGCTCCAGTTGGATGGTTAAATTCTAGGGATAACCCCATTTTGACTACTGAGTAAATAGAACATTCTGGACCACGCCAGACCAAAGTGTCCCTAAGGTGCACTAAACATGATTGGGTAGTGAACTTTCGAGGCTCGTAACTCAGATCCTGTGAGAGGTATCAAAGATTTGTGAGATACTAAAAGACCACCTTTTCTAGGCCTACAATAACCTCTCTCCATTCTGGGAGATTCAATTTTTTTTGAATTTGGCACGCCAGTCTCGCTCGATTCTAAAACTTGTAGTGAGGGTCAGTTGAAAGTTGCACCAATGGATTACTTCCAAACCATTCATCTTGGCACTGAATGGACTATTCCATTAGCTCTGGTTGGGTGGGTAAATGCTATGGACAACCCCGTTTCAACCACTAAGTTAGTAAAACAGTCCAGACCACATCGGACCAAAGTTTCCCTAAGGTGCACTAAGCATGATTGTGCAGGGAACTTTCGAGGGTCATAACTCAAACCCCGTGAGAGGTATTGAAGATTCAAGAGATGCTACAGGATGGTGTTTCTAAGGCCTACAATAACCTCTCTCCATTCTGGGAGATTCAAATTTGTTTGAATTTGGCACTCTAGTCTCGCTCGATGCCAAAACTTACACTGAGGGTCAGTTGAAAGTTGCACCAATGGATTACTTCCAAATCGTTCATCTCAGCACCGAATGGACTATGCCATTAGCTCAGGTTGGGTGGGTAAATGCTAGGGACAACCTCATTCTAACCACTAAGTCAGTAGAACATTCTGGACCACATCGGACCAAAGTGTCCCCAAGGTGCACTAAGCACGATTGGGCAGCGAACTTTCAAGGCTCGTAACTCAGACCCCGTGAGAGGTATTAGAGATCTGTGTGATGTTATAGGACTGCATTTATGAGGCATACAATAACCTCTCTCCATTTTGGGAGATTCAAATTTGTTTGAATTTGGCACGCCATTCTTGCTCGATGCCAAAATTTGCAGTGAGGGTCAGTTCAAAGTTGCACCACTAGATTACTTCCAAACCGTTCATCTTGACTCTAAATGGATTGTGCCATTAGCTCTAGTTGGGTGGGTAAATGCTAGGTACAACTCCATTTCAACCACTGAGTCAGTAGAACGTTCTGGACCATGCTGGACCAAAGTGTCCCCAAGGTGCACTAAGCACGATTGCACAATGAACTTTCAAGGCTCGTAACTCAGACCCCATGAGAGGTATCAGAGATCTGTGAGATGCTAGAGAACAATGTTTCTGAGGCCTATAATAACCTCTCTCTATTGTGGGAGATTCAATTTTTTTTGAATTTGGCACGCTAGTCTCGCTCGATGCCAAAACTTGCAGTGAGGGTCAGTTGAAAGTTGCACCACTGGATTACTTTCAAACCGTTTGTCCCAAAACCAAATGGACTACATCATTAGCTCCACTTGGGCAGGTAAATGCTAGGGACAACCCTGTTTCAACCACTGAGTCAGTAGAACATTCTGGACCACGTCGGACCAAAGTGTCCCCAAGGTGCACTAAGCACAATTGGTCAGCAAACTTTTGAGGCTCGTAACTCAGACCCTATGAGAGGTATTGGTGATCTGCAAGATGCTAAAAGACCACATTTCTTAGGTGTTCCTAGTGTATTTTTAGGGGTATATGCAGAGTACTAATATTTTGTCCAAAAGACCAATACCTGAATTTGAGATATGTTTTGATATGGCCAAAAGGGTGTTTGATTATGTAATTATGCTAGTTTGAAGTCTTTGAGCCATTGGGAATAAAGGGTAAGTCTAGAAACCTTGAAACCACTTTAATAGATATCTTTATATACCTCAAATGATGAATTACACGTGTGAACACACATAGCACATAAAGTGTACACATAAGTTTTCTTAAGTCATGAAGCATACACATAGATTATAAAGCATACAACATGAATTCACTTAAGTCATGCACGTAGCCCATACACATGAATTTACATTATGAATAATGTACTTGAATATACATGAATGTACTTAAGGCATAAATTGTACACATGAGTACATACACACAAGCATATTTACATACTAACAATGAATAAATGAACACACAATTAACAAATTGGATCGAATATCAAGTTTCATATATATCAAAATGAACAATAATTATGTGCATAGTTACATCTCAACATATCTAGATACAATGTGGCATACTCCATCTCAAAATGTGTCATATGACATCTCAAAATGAGAATTTCAACCACAAATGTTTCTAGGACATCCTATTCTACTAGTGGATCATCAAAATGCAACCTCTTTGAAGTACTCTTTGGCTCTGATGGATCCTACATTCAAACATAAAAGTGAAAACCCAAGTTAGATTAAAATTCAGAATCATAGTCAACAATAATAAATAAAATTTAAACTAAAATTGAACTCTCATATACCTCGCCTCTTTGTCTCCTCCCGTGGACAGAGACCTAATATATGTCCTTGGTAGCGTAGGAATATTGCCACCAATGTCAACTCCCACCTGTATATGTTTGCGAACATGAGATTGATCTACAAGTTATACTATTTAATGTTAAAAACTTGGTGGAAAATATTAACATTAGAACTTACCCGTGTTGAACTTTCTTCAGGGATTGTTGGCTGAGTCATCAGTGATACAAACCCTTGGTGTTCTGGCTCCCTCAAACTAGGAGTGACCTACAAAAGTCAAACAGATACTTTATACTATCATAACTTGACCATATTATATATAATTGATAGTAAAATACACACAAATAACTTTAGAAATGTACATACCATGGGGCTATCACTATGAATGGATATGCTTATGACTCTATCATGACAATAGGGTCTCACGACATCATCACATGCCACTCTCTATCAAATAAACCATGTAAATTAAAAATGAGTACGCACAACTAACAAGTATACATGTATGCATAAACAAACTAAATTACTTAATTACCTTTCCTTTATCAATGGCTGACACCTGCACCCCGTCACATTGCCCCCCGATGGCAACTGGTGACACTTGCATCAGTATGTAAAAGATGATCATAAAAATTAGAAAACAATGTACATATACTATTACCATAATTTAAAAGGAAACCAATGAGTACATGAAAATATATTTACCATGGAATTGTCAAGACCAAATGATATGGCTGAAAGCGTGGACTCCTCCACCTGTGCCATCTCCTCCTCTGTCATCAATTGAACATAAATGTAACACATAAAAAGACATAAGTGGGAAATTATTATAAGGAAATTCTACTAAAAATATGAACAATAAAATTTAAATACAATGTAAAAAGTGAACGGTTTACCCTTACCATAACAGTGGGAGTCCATGGCACTGTAGGCTCCTGATGCACATCTCCATGAGCTGCTTCAGTGCCTATAGTGTGTTGTGTAAAATCATCCCCATCGAAGCTGAAATTATATGCATCACTATCAGTCAGGGGACCAAAGCATAGATTCTTGCATATAATGGAAGTGTGGGGCACACAAACATGCGAGGTCGTAGAGGATGTGGAAGCACCAGAAGCATCAAGATGAGGAGGCAATAATGTCATAATCTGCGTAACCAGCATATCACTCAAGGTGTGAATGGCTCGAATAGTCTATGAGTCAGCCTCAACAATATTGTCTGGATGTTGCACTGTGGGAGGTGGTGAAATCTCAGGAGGGGGACATATGTATGGGATTTCACCCATTGTGCCCATGGCTTGTCTTGCAGAGCGCCTAAACCTACACCCTGGCTTGGTCTCATACTCCAATAATTCACCTTGTGACTGAGCACAAATTCAACATACAATTTTTTAATAAAATAAAATGGGACATCAAAATTATTGTGAGGTGCTCTATCAAAAGCCATCCACCAATGGTCCCAAAAGTTGTCACGTATTGCACTATTTGTGCACCATTTAATTGACAACTTAGTTTTTTTAGGGTCTACTTTTAGACCAGTTTTAGGATCCACAAAAATATTAGCTATGTCATGTTTTTTTATATTTAGGTTCACGATTTGATCATAATCAAGCCCATCGTCAAACTAGGCGTGTATGGAATCGTGCCAAAGAAGTACAACACTATGTTGCTGTGTAAGTTTCTCCATGTTTTCAATAATTGAGTTCAATGT
This sequence comes from Chamaecyparis obtusa, assembly GCA_027943335.1. Classification (NCBI taxonomy): domain Eukaryota; kingdom Viridiplantae; phylum Streptophyta; class Pinopsida; order Cupressales; family Cupressaceae; genus Chamaecyparis; species Chamaecyparis obtusa. The sequence continues at coordinate 106,169 of BSBK01001506.1, forward strand.
CATAAACATGGGGCGCAATGTGGGGATATTGGCATATGTGGTTTGAAATCCTCTAAGTTCATTTAGATTATCTCCTATTAGATCTTCTAAACGGTGAGTGTTTGTGACAGATACATCTTCTGGAGGTGGGGGATTGTTGGGAGGTGGTTCTGGATTGTTTGCGGGATCATTAGGAGTGTTTTCTGATTCCATGTCTAATAATAATGAAAAAAAAAATAGATAATTACAATGAATTTTAAAAATAATACAAAAACTCATTGCTACCCTAATTTTTATATTAAAAACTATATATTTCTATTTAAAAACAATTAAAATAATAAAAATTAGAAGCTTTCACTTACCTGACAATTTAGGAAAAATCAGATAGGGGATTTGGGAGTTGATATCTGATAACCCTAGCTGCATTCACATTTTTACAATGAAAAAATATTGAACGCAGCTGGGTACAGAGATATATGTATACTGGAAAATATCAGATATCTGATATTATCGGATATCCAATAATATCAGATATCTGATATTATCGGATATCCAATAATATCAGATATCTGATATTATCGGATATCCAATAATATCAAATATCTGATTAAGCCTTCAGCTTTGGCTTTTGGCTTGGCCAGGTGTACTGACACACAGGTCTACTAAAAAGTCAACAAATCTATTTGTGCACTTTTGGACGAGTGAAAATAGGTTTTTTTCACATGGCCACTTTTTGGCATACCATGATCCTGCACATACCCATATCAAAATAAAACATCAAGAGGGCCATAACATAAGAACATTTGTCACAATGTATATAAACATTTCTTTGATAAAATAAGCAAAATACCAATAAGATATAAAATTATTATCAAAGGTACCCTCTTTTCATTTACCAAAGCACAAAAATCCTATTAATAAGATAAACCCTAAAATCCATTTATACACAACAACATATTAATAGGAAAAGATAATATAATCTTATGTTTTAATTGAATTTTGATTTTCAGATTTTAAACATAATACATTTCCCTCTTTAAATATTTTTCAAAATGTGAAATATTATTTGCCTCATATAAATATAAATATGTTTCTAAAATCTAGGGTAGAAAAGTTATAAACATTTTAATTCACCCTAGAAAATAAAAAGTGAAAACTTACCCTAAAATGATAACTAAAAAGATTTACATGGGGTAATACTATTAATTTTGGAAAAGAGGATAACTTTAAAAAGTAATCCTAAAATGATGCTATTTACTTTAATAAACCTTTTCAAAAATAATCAAGGTAAAAAAGGATATATTTTAACATAAATTTATCATAGAGTAAAAACAATGTGTTTATATCTTTCTACTCTAACCTATGTTTTCAAGGAATAACATAGATTAATTGGATTGGGGCGGGGGGGGGGGGGGGGGGCGGGGGGGAAGTTTAGGTAATTAGAAAAAAGAGGGTTGGGTCGAGAGGTTGAGTGTTCAACTCCCTCTCCCCACTCCTTTTTCTCGGTAATAATTTTGAAAATAATATCTTTATGCCAAAATAAATTATATTGCAAATTAAAATATTTTGGGTAAGATATACTCCCTGTGTGAACATTGCCTTAATTTTTTTACCTACACACGAAAAGTGTAAATAAATTAATTCCACTCCAAAACCTCTCAAGGAATAACATTAGACTAACTAGTTAGGGAGGGAATGGATACGTAGGTAGGAAAAGAGGTAGGCTTGAGAGGTTGATTGTTCGACTCCCTCTCGCCATCCTTTTTTCTCAAGAAGGAATATTTTACTTTTAAAAACTTTTTTATTTAAACATTTTATTTTGATTCACTTTAATAGTATTTTATAAAAAAACTTCCCAAACTATTTAAATAAAAATATAATTACAACCCTATTTCATTTATTTAAGGTAATCAAACAAGAATAATTATTTTATAATTTCAAATTTTCAACATAGCACTAGAATATAAATAAATTTTAGAACTATGTTATTTGAAAAATCTATTTAAAATCATGATAATTATTCAAGTATTTTATCCTAAACATTCCTCATATGTAAGTGCATGGTAAATATTAGGGTTTAGGATAAAAGAGCATAAAATATCTGAGTATTGAAATACAACCTGTTAATTTTTGGTTTGCAAAATTAGGTGTCAATAGTTTCATTTTAAGTGCACGTGTGCTTTAGACTAGATATTTGGTTTTGCATGTGTTTTCAATAGAGTGCCTCCATTGTTGGATGTTGGAATGATCTGAAAAGATATATCCTTGTTTCCCTCATCTACAAGTCTCCTATTCATTCTTATGGAAGATGGGTTTTTGTGAACCATGACTCATGAAACATGGGTCAATGACTTTGATTCAAAAACTACATAGTTAAATATTGATAGCTCGATTAAAATTTGACTTGTTGTGGAAAATATCACATACTTATTATTGATGGAAAGTTTATAAACTTATTTAATTATTGATACATACTTTATATTATGCATTATCTACTCAAAATTTAAAAATAATCTACACATTTATGTAATTACTATTTAATTATACTTCTCTATATACATTTGCTCATATGGTTTTTGTATTTTAATTATCTTCAAGATTTAACATATCATTTTTATTTTTCTAATAATACTTATAAATTATTTGCAATTTACATTTACTTTTACTTTTAATAGATCCAAGCACTTTAATCTAACTTCTATTGGATATTTTTAAAATGCTATGAAGTTTTTTTGGGCTTGATTGTGTAATTTTTTCAAAATACTAAAGTAAATTAGGTGTTATTAAATTTTATAATATATGAAGTAAGAATTTAAATGAATAAATAAAGAAAGAAAGAAAATCCTGATCATATTTTTGATAAATATGTTAGGGTAATTAGTGAAATGGGAAGAGCTCGGTTGTTGTGGTGGTGGTACGGTTTGAGGAATGATGGATGACGACATGACTAGGTAGTTGGTGAATGTAGGGGTGGGTATGGTTTGATGAGGAGGTGGTGGTGGTTGTGCTATAAATTGGATAGCTAGTTGTGGGATAATGGGATTGGAGATATGTTATTGCATTTGGATTCCTAAGGCATGCATATGTTCTTCAGTTAGACCGCAAGTAGATCCTAACCTTGCAGCAGGTTATGATGTGGAAATGACTAGGAATGTAGATGTGGCAGTGATATTTTGTGATACGAGTGGCTGATTTTGGGGTCTTGTAGGTGGCATACTTGTTTAAAATGTTTTTCGGGCTTGCATAGTAGAAATGAAAGGTGAGAGAGAAAATTGCATGGAGGTTGGTTGAGTAACGAGTGCATTAGGTACTTGGGTGAATATTTATTGTGCAATGGATGATGGTGTTTGCGTTGGTCCTTGAGAAAATGGTGTGGAAGTGGAACCTTGGGATATAAATGGTGGAGGTTGCGCTTGTGTGGAACTTTGTGTGGGGGGGAGAGGTGGCGCTTGCACGAAGCTTTTTTATTGAGTGGTGGTTTGAGATGTCGAGGGTGGAGGTGGTGGTCCCATGATGGAGAAAGGAGTGGATTGGGCGATCATGTGTACTATGGGTAAAGTGGTACTAGATCGCAATAAGTGGGGAATGGGTGAGGCCACTTGGGATGTTTGAAGGCTAGGGTCTATGATTTTTTGGACGATGGTATTGAAGACGTTACTGGGGATGTGTATGGGATGTGTGGGGTTGAAGGGTTGAAGTCCTGGTGGAATGAGAGTACCCTCGTGCACATAGTTGGCCAAAATGGTGAGATGATTATGGGCTATAATAGTACTAACAATTTGTGCATTGCCAGGATGACTCATAAATGCCTGCATAGAACTTGTGGCGGGCATCTCATCTGGGTACGTCCATACATTCTCAATTTGGGCTTGTGGTTGTAGATTATATGATACCATAGCATTGTTAGGGTCATTTGGGCCAGATGAACTAGTGGCGAGGTTAGGATTCATATCCTTTCTCTTATTTGATCGTGTCTCGATGGGCATGAAATGAATATCCTGGGATGAGAAATGAAGATGCAATGATGGATCTTGGGTTTCAAAAGGATAATGTGAATGCAAGATGATCCTAAGGAAACCTAAAGATGAGGGGTAGGATGGCCCTAATATATCTAAGGGTAAGTGTAAAACTTAGGATGAACCTAGATGGATTAAGGGATGCTTGGATGATGTTTGAATGGGATTATGGGGATGTCCTAAGGATATAAGGGTTACTTGGTGTCAAATGTGAATGAATTGCCTTGCTTGGTGTTGGATCAAATGGATGGGATTGTCAACCTTAGATAGACTTATGATATTTGGAAGAGGAGGTTCTTGTCAATATGAGCCAATATTTTGATTAAGATGATGAGGCTACAAGGACAAGTACTAGCTACACTAGACAATGCTTATCTAATGGGTGAAGCTATGCGGTGACTTTGACTTAGGATAGAGGATCTAGCAACTCAATAGGATATGACACTAAGAGGCGAGTATGGATTTGATTGGATATTAAATTACTTGGATTCTAAAGCAAGGATGTTGGTTTAATCTAAATGGGGTTGCCTAAAGAAATGACATTAAATGTGCCTAAAGGATGATCTAAGATGCAAGGGTGGTGAGGCGATCTTGTGAGAATCAAAAGGATATGTTTTGTGATAAGTCATCTAGTCTTCTCTTTCAAGGCTAACAAAGGCACAATTGATTTGGAAACATGTTGCAAATTGCAAGATCTTGGCATTGTATGTAACTGTATCAAGTTTTTCTTGGTATTTGACCTCTTCTCAAATTATGGTCAAAAGGGGTTGATGATCTCTAAGATTTCATTCTATGAATTTCTTCTCCTTTTCACACATAGGCAACTGGTAGTTTTATCTTCTTGTGTTTCACTAAATCAATCATGTGTCCAAGTTTCTACGATCCCTGAAGGTGATAATGTACACAATTTTTTGGGATCTTTCCAAGCTAGGTAGTGACTGCGATAAGCATACCTTGTCTTGTGTTTTGAGTAATTCTGAAACCTTTAGAGAGTTATGAGCCAACAATCCCACAACAGTCAAAGAAATCATATGGGAACAATACATTTTGGTTATGTTCTGATCTCTTTGGAAAAAGGACTTGTGACTCTGAATGTGTATGTTGTAACAAATATTTTCATTGGGTCTACAACATTGAAGACACGCACATAACTCCTACCCTATGGAATTGGCTTAGCTTGAAAACCTTTTCTCACAAACTTAGGCACATACCCAAGAGCTAATCAGAATACAACCACTGTCGACCACACAATGAGATAAACAATGTCATATTAGCTGACTCCAAGCGCTCAAAGATGGCATGATATGGTGAGTGTCTTGGGGAGGTTACTATGCTCCTTGCCCAAATATTATCAAGCCTTCGAGAGTAGATCAGGTTGATCTCTAAAGTAGGGGTGTATAGTAAGATCCTTTGCATCCCCCTAATCAATTAGTGTGTGCGTGACTCACTTAAGAGCCTAGTTGACCATGCAAAAATTGTAGGGATATTCATTTACCTCAAATTACCATCAACAAGCATCACCCGAGCTTGATAGGATGAGATGAGAATTTTTTCAACACAATATTTATATACCGATCAGGGAATTACCAGTTTGAGGTTGTTCTCTAAAGGGGAAATGCACCTTCTAGACAAGCCTCACTAGAAGCAAAACCAATTGAGTTTGATCTTTCTCTTCACCCAAGTTCCACGAAGGCAAGGGGAGAAGATATGGATACAAAATAATTATTTTTATGTCACTTATTTAACAAGCACTTTTTGCAATGAAAGTAAAGAGCTCTAAGGAAGTGTTGAAAAATACTCCTTCAAACACACCATAAACACATTATTTCCAAATTGATGATTTAATTACTTAAATATTTTCTATCTATGACAAAAGACACTCATTTTCAGCATGTATGTTTCATTTTGGAAAAGTAAAAGTTTGGAAGAAAAAAAATTGTTTTGCCAAGAAAAGTGTTATATTCCCTTAGCATTCAAGATAGTATGAGTTCATTTTATGCCCAAATCAAAAAAAATATCATCGCATTTTTTTTTTAACCTTTAAACACTCAAGAGTTTGTTTTAATTCTTTTTAAGCCCAAATTTGAAGTGTGAAGATTACGGGTTCTTTTTAGCCTTGTAAATTTTAGAGTCCAATTTCGAAATGTGACGTGATGTTTGGCATACAAGGTAAATTTTAGAACCCAAAGTCAAAAGCATGAATTAATTCTATTTTATTTAAAAATTAAAAAAAGCATTCCTACAGTCAGAGTCTGCAATCCCCCAAGCCTGCACATAAACTAAAAACAAAGATTGTGGAAGGCGATTTGGCAGGTCATACTAGCGATCCCGTGTATCTGTCAAATTAAATAAAATGAAAAATAGAGAGTAAAAGATGAAAGATTATGAGAATTTATACCAACATGATTGTGCAAGGTCTACTTGCATTCCTATTGGGTTAGACAACAATCCCACGGGCACGAGTACTAATAAAAATTGGTAGATTTATGACATGTTTGTTTTAAAAATGCCTTAATGCTTACAAGGGTGTTATCATAGGGCCAAACCATTATCCCACAGGTCTGATGTAAAAATAATAGAAGTTTGAGAAAAAAATAAGAAGTTTTAGGAGGCCAAGATGCCTCAGTCTATGGGAACATGATCCCATGAGTTTATGTTGCAATCCCGCCAATTGTCCCCACAATCCCACTGGTTGTTATTTTTGGTTCTTGTGCAATATTTGAAAATCGGAATGATATCGCCCAAACTCCTTGTTTGGTCTTCCAACCTACAAAAACTAAGAATCACCTTGCAAAGCACTCAAACAATAAAAAAATGTTAATATTTGTTAGTTTCTTGCAAGTTAAAATGATGAAATAGATGAGAGAATGACCCTTGTTGTGGGTCCCATTGGGCGTGCCAAAATGTATCACCTAAAATGTAGTGTTAAGGAATGCTAAACAATGAAAGTATTTAATAAAACAAACTAGATAATCACTTAAGAAAATACCTACAAATGAAACCAAAATATCAAAGGAGCATGCAAACCTCAAACTCCAAATGGCTCCAAGTGTAGTTGGATTTTTCCAAGTAGAGCAATGTGCGCTCAAAGATGTTTTCTCAATCTTCAAATGGATTAGTTTTGGAATTATTTTAGCATTAGGATGTTACTTAGCTATGAATTTGATTCTCAAAAGAGTATGGTAACTTTGTATAAGATGGTGGATGAAAATGAAGGAATGAAAGGTTCAATTTATAGACAAAGTGAGGATGGAATGAACGATCAAGATGCAAACCTGAGAAAGGGTGGAGATGCATTTGAGAGGGAGCACAAGAATTGTGCTTTCTCAAATGTTTCTGATTGTGACAAGTGTCACAAGGAGATAGGTTTGGAAAAATGGGGGAATGTGATTGATGGGCCAAATTAATGGCATTTTTTATGATACTTTTTCTATAGTTCAATAGGGTGTTTTTATATGGTTTTATGAAACTTTGATGAAATTATATATATAAATTTTATATGTGTAAGTGCATGAACAATAATTTAAATAATTTATGGATCAACAGGATATGTGGTATAAGTTGGAACTTATGGATATAATATGACTAATGAATTAGTAAATATACATGTGTGTTATTTAATGTTCATGTCTCCTAAGTTGTTTTGGGTTAGGATTCATGTAGCCGCATATCATGTAAGAGTTAGTTAATGAGATAATGCCTTTTCTGATTTAATGATACAAATATATGTTTTGAGTTTGGCATGCATTACTAACTCCATGGAGGAACAAGTCAATGGAGTATTCATTGAGTAGAATGGTGGAATTGACAAGATCAACTCTGCAGCTGAAGCAATAAAGACATAACTATGCATCACTCTTCTTTGGAGCGGTCAAACGGTTGCCATCATACCTGAGCGTAGATTTAGAAGCATGACCTACTATATCTATGGAATAATTATTATCAAAAGTTATTAATACTATTATATGACATTATGAATCTTATTTATCCTCATTGTTGGAGTGATCATAGTTAGTTTTCAGTGGTTTCTTATAAATAAGATGTTGACTTAACTTTCAAAAGATTCGAGCTAGGAAATTTATTGTAATCTTGTAACAACAAATAGAATTCAGTTCTATTTTACTTCAAGTGTACCTTTCAAATGAATGAATAGAATGCACTTTGCAAGTTCCATATTTTTATCTTGATAGTGTCCTATTCACTCATCCAAGGGGGCCTACTTGGTGAGTGAATCACATTGTTAGTTAGGATCTATTTCATGCTTTCTTAGAATTAGAAAGAACTCGATTGTTCTTGCAGCCATTGGTAGCAGAACTAATGGGTTGTTCCTGCAGCAAAGGAAGATAGAGTAGTACCTATCTGTGATTATTGCTTTTAGTAGAATAATTTTTTTTCTTTGTTCTAGTTTAACCTTTCAAGGTTTCTAGTATTTTAAAATAAATAGTTTAGATAAGTGGCAATTAAGATAGTTTGGAGCATATAACTTGCAGACACTATTTCAAGTTTACGTCCCTAGTTGATACTATAGATGAGATAAATGAGTCAATTAGTTTCTATTTAAGATGTCCAATCTTGAATGAATGAGTGTTATGCTCTAAGTTTCTAAGACATTTATTTGGCTGAGCATTTTTGGCGTTGTTATCGCAGATGGTGTCAATCTAAACTTATACTAAGGGTCATTTTTACCAAAGCTTTCATGATATAGGTCCCAGTTTTAATCAATCCTTTTATGCATAGGAGAAGAGACCATCTTGGAAGATTTCTCCCTTAGAATGTTCCATTAGTTTTAGAAGAAATCTTACCCTCTGAGCAGGAAAATCCCCAAGAAGTTGATCATGAGAGAATCAACCATTTGAGAATCCATTTGCTGACCTACATCAAGCAGTCACAACACCACCACCTGCATAATACACCTTTGACTTAAATGAGCTCTTTGTTGAATGAGAATACTGGGATAACCCCTGGGCCATTGTTATTTTTGGAGGACAACCCGCAACTCCAAATCCTCCAAGGATGTAACCTCCTACATTTCCCTTTCCTATTGTTGACCTACATGATAATAACAACCCCAAGAATATTCCCTTGTCAGTCCTTCCAAAATTAAATGGCTTGATTACTAATGACCCCGATACCTTCCTTTTTGAGTTTGACATCCTCTATAGAAGCTATGACTATACAATAGATTCCCATAGGTTGAAGTTGTTTCCATCTACTTTGAAGGAGGCAGCACTAAGGTGGTTCATGGGTCTAGGAGCCAATGTTGTAGGAGATAGGGATGGAATGAAGAATGCATTCTTGGAAAAATATAAAGAGTATTGTTGGGGTAGTGATATGAAAGGTGATGATATTTTAGAGATGACACGAAAGGATGAGGAAACACTTGAGGATTATGTTTCAAGATTCTTTTTTAATCTCCAAAAGAATACTCAACATACTTTGAATGAAGAATCTATAAAACATCTATGTTTAAGAGGTGTTAATGAGTCTTGTATGGAGGCTCTTAACTTGATGGCTGGAGTAGACATCACTCAAAGCACCTAGAATGAAATTAAGAGGATATGTCTTAATTACTCTAGAGCTAGAGTAAAGAAAGGAAGAGGGCTCAGACAATCAAGAAGCAAAATTAATGGTGATGGTGTTTCAAACATGGAGATATCTAACTTCTTGTCTTATTTCAAGCGAGACATCATTAACAATGTAGCCACCCAGATGGATACTATGCAAGCTAAGAAGAAGCATGAAGAAGCAGAGGCCATGTTAGCTGAATTCTATTCCCATTGTAGGGAGAAGAAAAGGAATTGCAAATGCAAAATTGTTGCATGCTTGGAGGCTCAGACAATTCCAACCAAATTCAAGGCTATCGATGAGAACAAAGAGATATTTTATGTTTCTCAATGAAGACCATGGGCCCAAAGACAAGGTATGCCTCAAGACCCTTTGCAAAATTTTGGTTTTAATAATAATCAATGGCAAAACCAAAATTCTCAGAATTTTGGTCCCCAAGGTCAAAAATAGAATAAAAATTAGTCCTATCAGTCTCAACCCCAATGGAGTAACTAACATTGGCAATAGAAACCCCATCCTAATCTGTGGTAGCAGCCTAATCAAAATTGGCAACAAAATAACCAATGGAGGCCTCAATAAGGTAACTAGAAACAGTCACCTCAGTCGGGTCCCAATCAGCCTAATCAATCTAATCAACAAGCCATTATGCCACCTCCACAGAAGAAAGCTATAATGCCTCCACCTCCTACAACCAATGCCAGCCCTCAAAAGAAAACTCATCTACCTTCTCAACCTTCACCAAATCCTAATAACATGAATCCTAATCAGCAGTAAACTTATTCCATTAAGGTAAATGATATCCACTTAAGGTCAGGAGCTACATTACCTACACCAAAAGGTCCTATCATAACTCAAGTTACTACTGAGAATGATATCCCTGGAAAAGAACCCGCTACCCTTCCATAACTTGCTATAGTAGCTAAGGTTCCACCATTTACTCAAAGGCTCACATAGTCTGCACCCCCAAGAGAAAGCCCAATTGCAATTGATCTGATCAACCAATTGAAGAAAATGACTATGCAAATTCCTTTGTTAGATGCCCTCAAGGAAGTTCCAGTTTATAATAAGGCTATCAAAGAGGCTTGTATTAAACAACCTGGTAGGAAGAAGGACCCTAAGACTGTTCATGTCCTTGGACAACTCTCTGATCTTATGTTGAGAAATGTCATCATACCCAAATATTTTGATCTAGGTAGTCTTGTTGTTACTATCTATATTAATGGAATTCAAATCCAAAATGTTTTGATTGACTTAGAATCATCCATTAATGTAATGACAAGGGAAGTCATGTTAAGGCTTAATATCATTGGCTTGAGAGAGACTCCTGCAATCCTTAGTTAGCTAACAATTATATTGTAAGGCCTGATGACATGGTAGAGGACATAATTGTGACACTTGATTCATTAGACTATCCCTCAGACTTTGTGATCTTATCTCCCAAGGCTACTCTAGGTGGTTATCCTTTAATCCTAGGAAGACCTTGGTTGGCCACCACAGATGCCTATATAGCATGTTGCTCTAGAAAGATGACCATATCTGATGGAATCAATACTAAGAAGTTGACTTTATATTCTCCTGCTAAACCTCAGATTGATCTTGATCAATTTGTTTGGCCTGACCTAGGTGACATTGAGCTAGAGGTAAATTCATTATATCAATTAATGGTTATAGAGAGGAATCCATTCATGATATCCCAAGAAGAAGATGACATACTTATTTCAATCCTTACCAACAAATATGGTGTTGAACCATCTTCCTTTACTGTTCCTAATTACTCTCTACAAATCATACTGCCTCTGCAAAGTTCACCTCAACTTCCTTCAACAAATGATTACCTTCATACATTTTTGCCACATGAGATTAAGCCACCTTCATTTGTAGAATTCATCATGTTATATAAGGTAGTCAAAGTAAAAATGTCCCCAGGTAGGGAGTTGAATGTTAACAAGAACCTTACTCTTGAACACTCACCAAGCATTCTTAAGCTCCTACAAGACAACCAACAAACCTTTTCTTTAGATTACACAGATATGAAGGGATTGGATCCAAGGCTTTGTACCCACTGAATTTACATCAGTCCTTATTGTAAACTAGTCAGATATCCTCAAAGAAGAATCAACCCAGGACTAAGAGATATAGTGAAGACTAAATTGCAAAAATTGTTTGATGCTAGTTTTATTTACCCCATTTCTGATAGTCAGTAGGTCTCACCTTTGGTCATGGTTCCAAAAAAAGGGAGGAAAATGGAGAGTGTATGTGGATTATAGGGAACTGAATACAACAACTAAGAAGGACCACTCTCTATTTCCTTTTATTGATCAAGTCCTTGACAATCTAGCTGGTAAGAAGTACTTTTCATTTATGGATGGGTTCAGTGGATACAACCAAATTCAGATAGCACCTGAGGACCAAGATAAGACCACATTTACATGCTCATGGGAAACCTTTTCCTATTCTATCTTACCTTTTGGATTGTGTAATGCACCTACTACATTTCAATGAGTAGTTATCAATATTTTTTCTAACATATCTGTTGATTGTGTTGAAATCTACATGGATGACTTTACTGCATATGGATCCACATTTGAGGAGGCTCATGCCAACTTGGACAAAGTTCTTAAATGATTACACGAAAAAAATATCTCTCTCTTAACAGTTAGAAGTTCTATATGATGATGGAGGAAGGAGTTATTTTAGGGAACTACCTTTCATCATTTGGTATTCAAGTTGATCCTGCCAAGATAGAAGTCATTAATACACTTCTAACTCCAACAAAGCAGAAGGGCGTTAGAAGTTTTCTAGGCCATGCTAGTTACTATAGGACATTCATCAAAGATTTTAGTCAAATTGAAGCTCCATTGTACAATCACTTAAAGAAATATAAGAAGAATTTGAATGGACTAAAGACTGTGAGCAATCATTCTAGCAGTTGAAGGATGTCTTGACTAAAACACCTATCTTGAGAGGACATAATTAGAATTTTCCAATTCATATCCATACAATTGCCTCATAGTATTCCATAGGAGTTGTGCTTAGATAGAAAGAAGGAATAGTTGAGCATGCCATATATTATATTAGCAAGAATCTACAAGGTGCTGAACTAAATTACACTGTAACTAAGAAGGAACTGTTGGCAGTTATCTATGCACTTAATAAATTCAGACACTACATTATTGGTTATGAAGTATTTGTGCATACAAATCACCCAACAATCAAGTACCTAATGAACAAACCTATTATCTCAAGCAGGTTGGACCGATGGTTAATCCTCATGCAGGAATTTGATATCAAAGTCATTTATAAATCGGGGAAAGCTAATGTGATAGCTAATTTTCTATCAAGATTACACATTCTTGATGATCCTACAGCTATAGGTAACAAATTTTCTAATGAAAATTTGTTCTCTATCATTACTCATAACCCATGGTATGCAGATATATAAAACTACCTTGCTACAGGAAGTACCCCACCACACTTCTCTCCTAAGGAGTGCAGAATCTTAGTTGAGAAACATTTTAACTTTTTTTGGATTGCTGAATTTATGTTCTACATAGGTCTGGATCAAGTCACAAGAAGATGTGTTCGTGAAGATGAGACATATGAAATCCTTCATGCATGTCATGATGAACCATGTGGAGGGCACTTTACAGAAAAGTGTACAACATTCAAGATTCTAACCACTGGTTATTACTGGTCTAACCTACACAAGGATGCTACTAAATATACAAGACACTATAACCGATGTCAAAGAATGGGATGCCCAACTAAATCATCTAAAATTCCCATTAAACCTCAGGTAATTGTAACACCATTTGACAAGTGGGGTATTGATTTTGTAGATCCTATAGAACCTTCCTCTCATGGTAAGTCCTATATTTTAGTTTGTACTAATTATGCAACCAAATGGGTAGAGGCCAAAGCTATGAAGCATGCTAGGGACAATAAAGTGGCTGAATTTTGTATGAATCCATATTCACTATATTTGGTGTACCTAGATAACTAGTCACCAACCAAGGTTCTCAGGTTACCTCAAACCTCATAACTACCTTGATGAATGAATACACAATCAGGCATGGTAAAACCTTGCCTTCTCATCTGCAGGCTAATGGTCAAGGTGAAATCACAAATAGGGAAATAGAAGCTATTTTGACAAAAATAGTAGCTGTTCATAAGAAGGATTGGGACACTCAACTTCCTGAAGCCATTTGGGCCTATAGGACTACATGGAAAACTACAACTGGTTTTACACCATTTGAGCTAGTTTATGGAAAATCTACTGCCATGCCTATTGAGTTTCAACACAAAACCCTTAGGACAACACTTGAGATGGATATAGATCTTCCCAGGGCTCAACAAGAAAGGATTCTACAACTAAATAGATTGGATGAAATCACAAATCAGTCTTGCACAACACATAGATCATTCAGTAGTAGTGGAAGAAATGGCATGACAAGTTTATCAAGGATAAAAAGTTCTATGTTGGTGACTTGGCCTTGTTATATGATTCCCATTATCAACACACTCTAGGAAAATTTCAAACAAGGTGGTTGGGTCCATATGAAATTATTTCTATTTTTACAAATGGAGTCGTACAGCTGTCAACTATTGATCTGGTCTAATTCAAGCTTCTCGTCAATGGTCACAGACTCAAGCTATACCATAAACCATAAATTAGAGATGAGTTCCTACAATAGTTCACCCTCAATAGTGAATCAAGCGGTCCTGCAACAACAAAATCTAGGTCTTCTACCTAGCTTGCCACTACTCTTTGATTTTTATCAGAGATTTCATAATAAAATTTCACATTATGTGAAATTATTTCTCCATAATAAATGTTCATCTCATATTCTTCTATCTATATGACCCTCACACTTCATCATCTTACTCCAAAAATAGATGTCTCCACAACGACAACTCTCCTTTAAAAACCAAAGGTTAGTAGCATATGCTATCATACATATTATTTAATTCATTTATTTTAGACAAGGTATATTTATTTAGTTATTGCTCTTGCATATGTGGCCTTGTAGGACCCATGCCTAATCTTAGCTAAGGGGAATATTTAATCTCATGTATATTTAAAATTTTTCCTATCTTTTCAAAATCTTTTTGCAAATCTTATGTGACCTGTCATTAATTTCACCATATCTTGTTAATGATTAAAAAAGGATGATTAAGGTGTCATGTCATAATTAAGTCATTAAGTACCTTCACGATGTGTTGAAGGTGGCAAACTTCGGCATGTGTGAATGTAATTACAAAATATTATGGAAACCTTTTTCTTTGATGAGAAATAAATCTGTTGAATTGGCCATATTTTGAGAAAAGAGTTATGCATTTCTTGAAGCTTGAACTACTAGTTTCTATGTGTCTGAATTCCCTAAGAATTTTAGCTCTTTGTCTAGAATTTTTGAGGTTATTTGTTCCTACAGTGTGATATCATGGGTGGTGATTTAGTGAGACATGAGATGATTGATCATACTATGTTGTTGGATGATCCTCCTAGCCGAAAAATGTTTGAGAAGAAAGGTTGGTTGGATTATTTCTTAAAGCTTGATGCCTTTGATGATGATGTGTCTTTTCAGTTTCTAAATACTTTGAGGAATGAAGTTACAACTGTTAAAGGTATTCAAGTTGAATGTAGTGAAGAAATCATTGTAGAAGTGTCTGATTTTCTACAGGTAGGAGAAAATTATGAGAATGACCTGGACCCTCGCTTAGCTAGGGCATAGTTTACGCTGCATGGTGACCCCAGATTGGTCGTTGACAGAAAAAAAAAAAAAAAAAAAGGGATATCAAGGCTTTCTTTTCCAAATGAGTATATGCAGCCAACATTACATATGATGAAATACTTCACATATGAAGGTCGCTACACTTGGATGCATAGGCTACACTTCAATATTTTCAGCAACTTACGCCATGCTAACAAACCAATAAATCTTCCTAATTTCCTGTTCAACATTTTGAAAAAGCAAGTTGCGAGTGTGCAAATAGGTAATCCTCAATCTATGTCACATCATTATTTAATAAAATTGATGGTAGAAAGGGAATTGAACAAGTAGTCACTAGGGACATGGAAACAATTTCTAGACACTGATGAAATAATACCTAGAACAGTCGGCCCTAGAGGTTAAGGATTGGGTAGAAGGGAGAAAAAAACCCCAAGGTATTGTTAAGATAGTTGAAAGGATGGAAACTACTCTTGAAACTTCCACCTCTAGCCTTAGGCCTTCTAAAAAGAACATTGTTCAACCCATTTCCACTACTTATCAGAAGGATAAGGATAAAGAGTTTGTTTCTTCACAAAACCCCCAATCTTCTATAAAGACTAGGTTTGCCAGTAGAAGAGGGAAATGAGAAACCCTTGAAACTAAGGAATTAACACCAGAATCTCAGCCTATTGAGGAAGTGATGAAAAAATTGATAAAACTCCTCCGCCAAGGAGAAAGAGAGCGCCAAAAGAACCTCCTTCGGCTTCTACTGAAGGAGCATCCTCTAGTAAAAGGTGAAGGAAAACCCCTAAGCACTCATCTGGTACTCCTATTCATATAAGTGTTCAGTTTGCTCCTGATTTACCCCAGGCCAAGATATCTAAGCCTCTTGTAGTTAATCTAGATTCCTCAAAGTCTGTAGAAACTCCTTCAGTAGAGAGTATGAGAAATGCAAGTGATGACTAGTTAAACCGTGATATTTTTCCCTCTTTAAGTGAGCATGGTGCCATTGACTCCAAATGAACCACCTATACAAAATGAAGAAAAAAACCCTAACTTTATTATCATTGACAATGATAAAGAAAGTTCAGAGTCAAGAAGAGATAGTGAAACACATGAATCTATGGACATTGATGATGACCCCTATGGAGAAGACATCTCATGTGGTCAAAATGTTCCTACAACATCAAGGGAATTACCCTCTAAATAATTTCTAGAGATTAACATAGATACTATGAATTATAGTTTTGAAAAGTTAAGACATGATGGGTTGGACACCCTTGCCTAGGTAGCTAAACAAATATGCATAAAAGAACCCTGAGCGGGCCATTATTTTATGGGTGGATAAAAATTACATAGGTAACAAGGAAAAAATAATTCCTAATTTATCCCCAGGATGGACTGATATTAATAATCAAGGTCCAATGCCGCCTCTAGAACCATCTACTCCATTAACAGCTGGGTTGAGTTTGTATCAACAAATAGTTTTAGAAAGAGCACAATGGAAATTAGAGAAGAAAAGGTTAAAATAGGTTATTGATGAGAAAGCTTATCAAATGGAGCTGCAATTAGATAAAATTGTGGTATTGGAGGAGAAAGTCATACAAATTACAGAACTTGTTCCAGAATTAATGAAGTGCAGGTCACCCTCACAGGTATATGCACTGTTCTTAAAATAACAATTTCTGAATTTTCAATTGACTAGAATAGTCCAAGGACTTAGTCCTTCAGTTTCTACACCACATGAATTTTATGATGCATTTCATTCTTCTTCAATGCACATTAAG
The DNA here is from genome assembly GCA_027943335.1 of Chamaecyparis obtusa. NCBI lineage: Eukaryota > Viridiplantae > Streptophyta > Pinopsida > Cupressales > Cupressaceae > Chamaecyparis > Chamaecyparis obtusa. The sequence continues at coordinate 123,227 of BSBK01001506.1, forward strand.
AATTTTTTATGTGAATTATACCTACACAACCTAGCAGTCCCCAATGACAGAGATTGGAACTCACTCATGTATGTGGGATATATCCAACTCTGGGCCTTTATGTCTTGGGTACAAAATGAAATCAGTAGGGAGCACCAAGATAGACCCTACATGGGTGATGAGATGGAAATGCCACTCTATGTTAGACCTGAGACTAAGGAGGCTAGCAGAACATTTTATCATTGGGTAAAGGTTACATTGACTGACAGTAGGAAACAAAAAATGTATCCCTTAAGGGAAAGGGCTTTTCAAAATTATGAAAAATTTACTACCACAGAGATCCCTGCTGCCATTACAACCAGCACCCATAGATGGGTCGGGATTCCTGAAGAGTTAAGGGCTAAAGAGCCCCATTAACCACATGATTTGACCTTGGCAAGCCACAAAGCTCCTTGGTATATTATGTTGGGTAGAACTAAAAGTAGTTACTGGTTTTCCTTAAAATTTCAGCCGATGCAAATGATCATGACATGGAAGCTGAGGTGAGTAGGTGGAACAAGTTAGAAGTGGACAATGTCTACCTGAATTACAAAGAGGGAGCATTTGAGCAGCGGATTGTAGATGACTTACGAATGAAGGCCAGGATCAAAAACTTTATGCTTGCAGGAGGACCAACAAGACCTTAAGCTAGGGGGAATAATGGGCCGAATTAATGACATGTTTTATGATGCTTTTTCTATAGTTCAATAGGGTATTTTTATATGGTTTTATGCAAACTTTGATGATATTATATGTATAAATTTTATATGTGTAAGTGCATGAACAATACTTTAAATAATTTATGGATCAACATGATATGTGGTATAAGTTGGAACTTATGGATATAATATGACAGATGAATTAGTAAATATACATGTGTGATATTTAATGTTTATCTCTCCTAAGTTGTTTTGGGTTAGGACACCTGCAGCCACATATCATGCAAGAGTTAGTTAATGAGATAATGTCTTTCCTGATTTAATGATGCAAATATATGTTTTGAGTTTGGCATGTGTTACTAACTCCATGTAGGAACAAGTCAATGGCATATTCATTGAGTAGAATGGTGGAATTGACAAGATCAACTCTGCAACTGAAGCAATAAAGATATAATCATGCATCACTCTTCTTTGGAGTGGTCAAACAGTTGCCATCATACCTGAGCGCAGATTTAGAAGCACGACCTACTATATCTATGGAAGACTTGTTCTCAAAAGTTGTTAATACTGTTGTAGACAAAACACACACCTTGTTCGTTCGGTTCATGACGACCGATTCTACATTTATGAAGCTGATGGTATATCCTCCCCCCTTCTCTATAGATCCTCATTCTTGGAGTGAACGTAGTTATATGAGTTAGTTTTTAGTATTTTCTTATAAATAAAATGTTGACTTAACTTTCAAAAGATTTGAGATAGGAAAGTTATTGTAATCTTGTAACAACAAATAGAATTCAGTTATGTTTTACTTCAAGTGTACCTTTCAAATGAATGAAGAGAATGCACTTTGCAAGTTCCATATTTTTATCTTGATAGTGTCATATTCACTCATCTAAGGGGGCCCACTTGGTGAGTGAATCCCATTGTTAGTTAGGATCTATTTCATGCTTTCTTAGAATTAGAAAGAACTCTGATGTTCTTGCAGTCGTTGGTAGTAGAACTAACGATTTGTTCCTGCAACAAAGGCAAATAGAGAAGTATGTATCTATGATTACTGCTTTCAATAGAATAAACTTGTTTCTTTATTCTAGTTTAACCTTTCAAGCTTTCTAGTATTTTAAATTCAATAGTTTAGATAAGTGGCAATTAAGATAGTTTGGAGCATATACCTTGCAGACACTATTTCAAGTTTACGTCACTGGTTTATACTATAGATGAGCTAAATGAGTCAATTAGTTGTTGTTTAAGATGTCCAATTTTGAATGAATGAGTTTTATGCTCTAAGTTTCTAAGGCATTTATTTGGCTGAGCAATGACCATCTTGAGAGATTGAGAGGGGAAAAAAGTGTAAGAGATGGGTGAAGTGTGTAAAAGGAATGTAAGAGCATTTTAAGGTTGACATGAGGTTTGGAGGTTGGGGGATGTGAGGATGTGACATGTGGGTTGACTTAGGTTGGGTTAAAAAAATTTAATCCTTAGATTATGATTGTGAAAATATTTAGTGAGTGATTAAACTTGGATTAGAGGGAAAGTGAGAGATTAGGAGCATGTGATGGGAGGAGAGAAAATACGTGGAGGGTTAGATTAGCTAATCATGTGTCATTAGCTAATTAAAAAGAATTAGTTATGTATGAATGGGTTGGGTTGAGTTAAGATCAAGGGTGAAGTCAAGGGTTAGGTTGGGGTTAAAGTTAGGAGCCATGTGCTCTTAATAAATTAAATGTATTATTTAATTGTGGGAGGAAAGAGATTTATGAATTAATTTAAATAGATAAATATATTTATTTAAATTAATAGAGGAAGGGGATTTAATTAATTATCAAACTATGGGTTGTCATTTAGATAATTAATTAGACTATAGTTAATTAATTAAATTGATTAACTAGGAGGATGACATAAATTAGATCAATATTAAATATTTAATCAAACAATGCCCTATGAAAGAACTAAATAAGATTACATAATTATGTAATCAAATTTAGGTGTCTACACTAACAAAAATCAATCTTAATAGTGATCTAGTGTTGTATAACATACCACTGTTATTCAAAGTTATTTTGGCATTTCACAATTACACTCTTAAACTTGAATGTGTCTAAAAAGAAGAAAGGAATGAAAATGAAAATAGAAAGCCTTTGATGGCAATAAAAGATGGGTTCCAATTGGTCATGAAAGTTCTCTTTTTGGTAAGAAAAGGAGATAGATGTCTTTTCATTCTTGACCTTTTCAAGTGTGGAATGGAAACTTGAAACAAATTTGAATTAAGCTCTATGATATCATGTAATTGTCGGTTGGGTTCTATTGCTAGACATTTTTCAATCTAATTCCAACTTCTAGGTGGTTGTTGTTTAGTAAGTTATTTTCTCTAAATTTTTGGTGAACTTGATAGAATTTTCTTATGGAACCAACTTTAAAATTGTAATGATATTTTATGATATTATTTGAGTTTCATTAATTGAGATAATTGAATCTAATCACTTGTAACATAATATTCTTCCATAGATTCTCTTCTTCAAATTTGTAATGATCTTCACAAATTTTTCTCATTGAAAATATAATAATCTTATTCTCAATCTTAAATATTTATATAATAATCTTATTCTCAATCTTAAATATTCATACATAAAACCCATTATAAAACTCTTAAATAATCATACGTGATATCTACCATTTTCTTAGCTGACCCCTCACTCAAATACATAAATTTAGCTAAGTTTATATACTTCTATAATTTTGCTCATATATCAAACACTTTTTCAAGTGTAAACCAAGCTCATGCTTGTTTGTTTTCTGATTATCAATCCAAATTTCTGATCATCTTATCAAAAACCATTTCAATATTGGCATCATTGTATGTGACTACAGCTAAAAAAGACCAGAGCTACTGATAAACTGAAACAGGTGGCTAGGAAAGCAATCTTTAACGTTTACCCACAACCAGATTTATTTACAATAACCATGCTTTGCATTCATAGTAGAAAGTTACAACATACCAAATCCATACTACGAACTTCCCAAGGAACTTTCAATTCCCTTATATACAAAGTCAGACAGGTATAACAAAACATAAATGGAGCTGCAACTTATTATTTTAGTATATATATTTCATGCTTAACTTGCACAACATCATACAGCTTATATAAAGTAATTATAGAATCTATTCATTATTTGCAGTTAGCCCCACACTTGCAATCATTCTCACCTGCAACTGTTCTTGTCACACTTCCATACACATGCCTGCATTATCAAAGCAACGTCAACACAATCTATTCATATTCAATCTGAATGAATGAATTGGAAAACTATAACAATGCAATTTGGAGGAATGAATTACCCCATGTCAAAGGCAGAACTGTCCAACACAAATTCCTTAGAAACTGATCTCTCACCAAAACTGAGATCAGGATACATGCTGCATCTGTACCACCACAAACACTACAAAACCCTTCTGCAAATCAATTTATTTCCATCTATGAGCTTGTTAGAAGAACTCTTCATGTTCATGCTGATTTTTAACCTCTGTTAAGACCAATAAAGCCACAAAACTTTAGAAAAGAAAAGGCATGTATTGAATTAAATGAGAAGTATGAGTTACAAGAGGTTACTTAACCTTTGCACCGCAGCTTGAGCCACAACCACAGTCTCCTCCACAGCAAGACATGTTAATTACTTTTTGCAGAAGAAGCTCAAACAAATGCAATTATGAATTTTGCACAAGATGGGGTGAATTTATAGAGTACCAGCTATGGTGCAAACAATGTTGTTTCATCAGCAAAAAGGTAAGAAAATGAGCATTATTGGAGGAAAGAATCTTATAAAGGGAGAAGATTTAGTAGTTGAGTATTTTAATTTGGTGAGTCTTAAAATTTTATGTGAAAATTTCAAATCACTCTCAATTTTTTTTACAGTAGCTTACTTGGCAAGTGTCCTATTTATAACCAAAGTTTCAAGGTCACATCAACAAATATGATGACACATCAGCATGCTTTTTGTCAAGGTGTCCAAAATAGCCCCCAAAATAGGTGAGACAAATGATCGTGCAAAAGAGATAACCATACTTGTGCAGCTGATGTGGCATCACATGATTGGTTACTTTTTACAACTAAGGGTACATTTCATTTCAACTAAGGGTACATGATTGGCGGTCCTCAGAACCCCATACATCAGCGGGGTTTGGTGGAGAGTCTGGGATAGACCAACCATCATCTTCTTTTTCTTTTTCTTCTTCCTCCCTCATGGGAGGCGAAATGGCCAATGCCAAGCGGGGAAACCACTTGTCATTGGTGGTAGAGGGCCACCCAGAGGCAAAAGCAGCAGGAGCAATAGGGGACCAACCAGAGCCACGCCGAGGAGGAGAGGCGGAGCAGCGCTAACACCCATCCCATCCTCCAGCAGAGGAGTGCTGTGGGGCTTGGGACCTTGGGGTCTAAGAATGACGAGCAGAAGAGTTGCGGTCGTGACGATGTCCACTGGGCAGAGTGCGGTCAGTAGAGGGAGACGTTGGCGGCACTCTGGCCACCATACACGGGGTGTTACCCCAATGTTGTAACAACTTTTGGAGGTGGGCCACCTCAAGAGCCCCCTTGTTTATCTGAACTTTCATATGCATAAGAACATTATTACAAATGCATGCTTTAGTGTACATTGAAACGTTGATATCTAGATAGCTGTGAGTGAAAAGAACAACATTTCTATCTTTCCATAGTGTAAAAAGAATCTTCATCCTGAAAGCATGCCAAATCTGTGAAAACTTGTGGGGGAGCCTTTGGAGATTTTCCCAACAAATCGATATGCCAAGAAAAAGGCTCTGGTCTAAAAGGCCTAAAAAAGTCATGAATCCAGCTCCAGAAATGTTGAGCTCTTCGACAGAACTAGAAAAGGTGCAAAAAAGTCTTAGGATGACCATAGAAAGGACATCTGGGATTAGGAACCCCCAAATGTATGAGCCTCAAGCCCAAGGGCAAGCCCTAGTAGAGCACACACCATGCAAAATGAACAATTTTAGATTCTGTGGTAGCAGACCACACATAAAAGAACTGAAAATGCCAAGCCTTTTGAGAAGACTACAAATGCCAATGCTAGTTGAGAATAGACAAGTAAGGAACCAACTAGTGATAATCCATACTAGGAGGATTTCCAGGTCTAGTGTTATTAATTATTTAATTTTTAAGTGATAAAGATTTATTCATTTTTATTGATAAGAATGTTTTTAATCATTAAATTATTTAAAATTTAAAATTTATTTTTTTAATTTTTAGTATAGTGTAAGTTAACTCTTCATTATGTGAATAAGCAACCCTTTAGGTAACATTCTTCATAGTTTGCATTGGCTGTCTAGATTATTGGACTTTATATTCAGCTTATAAATTGATTTTATATAAAGAAGATTGTAATTGAAAATTGAAAAACAGTTAATAGTATAAATATCTATTTAGGTAATATCAATTCCTAAAGATCAATCTCAAGATATTTTATTTAATAACTAATATAACTGAATTTGATACCAATACATATTCAATATCCGTTTGTTTGCCAGAAGATGGCAGGAATTTGAAAATAGGAAGATGTACTTTTGTACGGCCAAATTCTCATTTTGGTCTAAAATGAGAATTTGCCATCTTCCACCTCAGGACCTGGAATTTGCCAAATCCAGGTTTTGGACCAAAATGAAAATTTGGCCCTATCAATTCACATCTTCCTGTTTTCAAATTCCTACCATCTTCCGGCAAACAATTATGGAGAGAGAGAGTGCCCCCATCCACAAAGTTGCTGCTGCATGATTGGCACAAGAACTGAGTTGAAGACACTTTTCAATCGCCTCCGTATGGTCGTCATCATCTAAAAGCAGAATTTGATTAAGGTAGCTTTCTGACAATGTCACCCTTATGCACGAGTAAAAGCCCTGTAAGCCTTGTAATCATAAACCAACCATAATAACGACAAGAGGTACCAACTACATCAGCTCATTAGAATATTCCCCTGCCGAACATCTGCAAAGGACAAGTGAGACTGAGGGAATATGGCCCATTTGTTCCTCAAACGATACTCCAATGGAGTTAAATAACCTCTGTTTCCCTGCATATCAAATCCAATGACCCTAATAATGGAGTTTGCCAAGGCTTTCATGGGTAAAGCTCTAATGGGTTCTCAGCACTTTACCAGTGATCAAGTTCCCCTCTTATGGACTATCTCAATTGCTTCAATTCTATTTCTCATGGCAGTCAAGATTCTGAACAGGGGAAGAGGCAAAAACCTTCCTCCTGGAAATTTAGGGCTTCCATTAATAGGGGAAACCCTGCCATTCATGAAAGCATACAAGGCTAACAAAGCCAACGAGTGGGTTCATCAGAAGGTCTCAAAATATGGTCATGTCTTCAAAACCTCATTAATGGGGCGCCCAACAGTGGTTGTCACAGGCCAAGCAGGCAACCGCTTCATCTTTCACCATGATTACACCATGATCAGTAACAAGCAGACTTCCAATATGACCAGGCTTCTTGGGCCCAAGAACTTGTTTGATCTGCCTGTAGATGATCACAAAAGAATCAGAGGAGCCATCATGACATTCATGAAGCCTGAGGTCCTGCAGAAGTTCCTGACCAGAATGGAGTCAGGTATACTGCAACATTTTGCTGGGTATTGGGAAGGAAAAGAGAGTATTACAGTTGCCCCCTTGATGAAGGAGCTTACATTCCGTGTTGCCTGTGATCTTCTCTTTGGTCTGGAGGATGAAAATGAGAGAAAGGCTTTAGGGAGCGATATCACTGCACTTCTAAAGGGTGGGTGGGCTCTTCCCCTGAATTTGCCTGGAACAACATTTCGTGAAAGCTTGAAGGCTCGCCATAGATTATACAGGCGTTTATCAGTATTTCTTGAAGCCAGGAGGAGAGAGCTGCAACAAGGAAAAGCCTCTCCCACCCAAGACTTAATATCATGCTTGTTAAGTATGAAGGATGAGAATAATATACCCCTGACTTTGGATGAGATCATAGATAACATGATAGTGATCATGCTGGCAGGCCATGACACTACCACTGTTCTTTTCACCCAGCTAGTCAGAATGTTGGCATTGAACCCCACAGTCTACCACAACATTCTTCAAGGTTGGTTGGTTTTCTGATTTCTTCTTGATCCAAATTCAGTGGTTCAATCTCTATTCACAGTTCACACAGTTTAAATTATTGCTTTTCATTTTGTCACAGAGCAAACAGAGGTTCTATTAGGAAATCGACTAAATGAGTTTCTTGTATGATGAACAAGAAATTCATGAAGTTCGAAAAGTTTTTATAATGATCAGTATGTTTTTTTTTTAAATTAGATCGTTTAGATATTTTGTTGTCAACGTTTTGGATCAAACATTATGATCTATTATTAGGACAGATAGCAAGAGCAAGAGAAGAGAATTCACTCTTACATGATGTTATTTCATTGTGACACAAAGCAAAACAGAGCTTCTATTAGGGAAACAACCAAATAAACCTCTTAATGATTATAATTTTTGTTTTGTACTGTGTGACAGAGCAAAAAGAGGTTCTATCAGCGAAACAACCTAATGAACCTCTTCAATGGGAAGATATCCAGAAAATGAAGTATACATGGAAGGTCACTCAAGAAACATTGCGTTTCATCCCCCCTCTAGTTGGTGGATTCAAGACAACTCTTCAAGATGTAGAATATGGAGGCTATACAATTCCTAAAGGGTGGCAGGTATGTTTCTAATAAGTGAATGAAAAGAAGTAAAAATAATAGAAATTGTTTTAAAATAGTATAATTACATGAAATTGAGTAGGAAAAAATCTGAGTTATATCTTTAAATGAATCTTTTCACATAATTTGAGTATGTTTTAAATATAAATACTAATAGCATAACATTTAATGTAGATGAGGTTTTCAATAATCCATTAAATTCAGTAGGAGATTTTAGAAAAAAACTGTAAATTTAGTTAACATGGATAAATTTTGAAGCACAGTTTAATCTATCATAAATAAGAATAAAATGATTAATCATTGATCACAAGCATAGATATTCACTAAATTGACATTCGCTAATTGATTTCAAAAACTCTTACTCAACAAAACCATAATTATTTAGAATGTATAGAAGATTAATTTATACTCAAAATTTCAAGAGGAAACAAGAATGATCATAATGTATATTTTTTATTGATTTATGAAAGCACGAATTAAAGTATAAACAAGGTATTCCTTGTATGAAAATTATTAAGTATTTGAAGTAGAAATTTGCAAAGTATGTTGAATTTGTGATTAGTTTCTGCACTATTTTATAAGGTTTTCAATTTGATGAGTTTACATTGATCATATTTTTTACTTTAAAGTATATTTTCTTTGTGTCAAAATTGAATAGATATTTTGGACAACTACCACGCATTGGGATGAAGAAGTTTTCAAGGAGCCACACAACTTTGATCCTACTCATTTTGGCAATCAACCTCCACCTTATATGTTTCTACCATTTGCTGCAGGTCCTAGAATCTGCCCAGGTTATGATTTTGCAAAGATAGAAACAACTATATTTTTACATCATTTAGTATCTAAATATAAATGGTCTATTATGTTCCCTGATGAAAAAATAATTTGTGATCCTCTGCCAAAGCCTAATAAGAATTTAGCAATTAAGCTTCATCCCAAAGGCGATTGATTGTGTTGATGTTATAATACTTATGAAGTATGTATATTTCCATCAAAACATGCTCAAGAAATAATAGGCAAGTATGGTATGTTACCCTCAAAACATGTCTATATTGTTTTTAAGAGATGACCTAGGATTTCTAGTTTATTTTAATAGTTGTTTTTATGTAGTGAGATAAAACTATTTATTTAATTGAGCCCCTTTTCTATTATTGAAAATACTTCAATTACTATTACAAATCAGTGGCATTGATATTTTTTGTATCACTTCATTATCTATGTATTAATTATTCAAGTGAACATGAGAAAGAAAAAAGTTGATTGGAACTAATTATGTTATGTTGTTAGCAATAAAATATCAAACTTGCCTATCTTTTTTAGAGATTATAGTATATTAATATTCATGTATAGGATCTACTAAATGAGAATTATTTGCAAGAAATTATTGATGGTAATTTAATAAGGTTATTTAAGTATTACTACTTATTTTGTATTGTGCATTATCGGTTTGCATATATTGTTTTTTTAATTAAATTTTCAAAAGGAAATATTGTAACTTGAAAATATAGTTAGCATTCATAAGACTCCATTATCATAATAGTTTAATAAAAGAAAAAGATTGATTACAACTATTTCTCTTATGTTGTTAGCAATGATACATTAATATTCTTGTAAGATCTCTTAGATGGAAATATTTTAGTAAGAATTAATTAATGACAATTTTGTAATCTTGTTTAATTGTTATTTTTTGGTCAGTAATGATTATATTTTATTAATATAGATAAAAGATTTACATCGCTTTATAAAGGCTTTCATCCATAGCCCAAAAAACATCATCCAGTCAGCTTTACAATATTACAACCCAAAGTTTCTAGGGTCCAGCCCTAAACTTAACCTCTATTCCATGCCTTCTAAACACTTATGCATCTCCTTAACATATACATCACATTTACACCTATACAATATGACATAATCCGAGCTGGAATGCCAATTAATTATAACTATTACAAAATATGACCTTTTCGCCTTATGTCATCTTTTGTTTGTTAGTTATCCCTTTCTCGCAATCTCCAAACGGTGCTTCGACTGCAACCAGCCCTTCCAAAAAAAACTTCGAACGCCAGTGATTCTTCATCTTCAAAACTGTGTCAAAGCCAAAAATTTGAAATACTTCTCCTTACAGATTTAACGTGGCTAACGCACACACACCACCATTCTTCTTCAGGGTTGATTTGTCATCCTTTTTCCTGCGTGGGTGTGACACTAGAAATTCAACTACCTTTCGCGCCTCAACATCCTGAAAACTCCTAACTTCCTCTTTAAGCTTCCTCTAGTATTTTGTTTCTATCTGTGTCTTATAAGCCTATTGGTCGACCATCTTCAATGACCACAAAAAGGAGAAACAACCAACCTCATTCCCATGTTGTTCATCTGCAAAACACTCACTATAATTGAAACCATAGCTTGGAAATGACCACTCCAATTTGGACTCTAAACCCTCCAATAAATCACTTGGAAAAAGAGGATATTCATAACCCACCTCACCTCAGGAATCTCATCCCCTAATTCCAAACCCCATGGCAAAATCATCGTTGCAATGTCTACATTTATCTTCCAATGATACATAACTTCTTGGAAGAGGCTTCCCAAGGTTTTTTGCACGGCTTTCACCACCCCTCGAGAAGGGAAATTAAGCAATATTTTCAATTGATGGTCTATCACTAGTCCAAATAGAGCCTTTTGTGGATGCTTTGTCTAAAATGTAAATGTTGGCTCCATTGCTTCACAAACCCTTCTCAACCTGACTTGCGTTGTTTTCTCAAAATCATTAACCAACAATGTTGTAAAAAGCTTTACTCCTTAAAAAGGACGCTCCTCTACGAACTACCAATTCGCACACTTTTCCAACTAAACCATCCCTTCTCATAAATGTTGTATGTCATCATCTGTCACCTCCAACTACAACATTTCAACATTTTTTAATGATGAAACTACAACTTTATTTTTCATTATTTTCCCCTTTTCTTTTTTATTTAAAAATTTCTTTTAATGCTAATCACCAAACCATTCTTCAACATTTCAACGGTCACACAATTCAAATTTTAAATCCTCTTCCTTTTCAAACATGGCCACCCATTTTGACAACACATCTGCTTCCTTGTTTCCTTCTCGCCTAATATGACTCACTCTAAAATCTTCCATTACTTCCAAAACCTCTTGAGCTTTGATTAAGTAATTCTCCAAATTCCATGCCTGAATCCTTTGTTATTTAATGGCTTCAATAACCACTAACGAGTCTCCTTCAAAATGAAATTTCTTGATCCCCATTTTACTTGCAACCTCTACTACCAACAATGGTGCCTTAGCTTCAATAATATTATTGGTGTCATCAGACAATTTATAAGCTTCAATGGCTAGGGTCATGCCCTCAAAATTTTGAGCTATGACACCTGCACCAGAAGAGCCAAGATTTCCCTTTACAACATTGTCAAAGTTTATTTTGATCCATCCTTTCTCAAGAGTTGTCAAACTAACTTCATCCTTTATTTCAATAAGTATTTTATTCCGCTGGAAACAACTAGCATTTCTAATCCTTACTCTTGGCCATTGCTTTTGAATCTGGCTATCCTCCTTTGTAAAGAAGATTTTAGAAGACCTAAATCTAAAGGCTGCAACACTTAAAAATTCCTCAATCGAGTGATCAATCCTCCATTATAGTCTTTCAGTGGAATCCTTCTTATCCATAAAAATGTGCCTATTCCTCTCCTTCCTGATTTCCCAAATAACAAATGATGGGACTACCACCCATACACCAGATAACACTGATCTCAACTTGATTCGAGGCCAACTTATAAAATTCTCCTTAAGGGTATTTTACCAAGGTCCCTTCCACCCCAATTTGCCTATAGTTCTATTCCAACATTCCATAGCCACTCTGCAATTTAAAAAAAGATGGCATGTTGATTCTTCCTTCTCCTCACACATTAAACATCTAGTAGGTCCATAAACTCCCAAACGTTTCCTTCTCTCTCCTGTCGGGACTCTACCTTGAATTTCCAACCATGCAAAGGCTCCTTCTTTTGGAAGACAGTCTTTGTTCCAACATAAATCTACATATTCACAACTACTTTCCGTTGTCCTTGTCCAAATTTTATAACCTAATTTAACAGAATAATGTCCTAACAATGAATCACACCAAAATACTTTATCCTCTTTATCCACTAGACATACTTCTCTCTTCTTAAACATGCCACTTAATAACTCCCTATGCTATTCTAAAAGCCAATCTACATTGCAACTCTTCCACTCCAGCTTTCTTCCTAAAGGGTCATCCACCCAATCCATGTAATCCACCAGACATACTTCTCTCTCCTTAAAGATGCCACTCAATAACTCCCTATGCTATTCTGAAAGCCAATCTACATTGCATCTCTTCCACTCCAACTTTCTTCCTAAAGGGCCATCCACCCAATCCATATAATCTACAACTCTAACCCCCCACCTTGCACATGTTAAGTCCTTAAGCTCTTGTAAATGTTGAAAACCTATTAAAGATGGGTGTCCATTCCAAGAATCCTCCTAGAACTTCAATTTTTGCCCATTACCAACCTTCCATGAGATGTGGTTTATAATCAGGTGCCTACATGACAAAAATAAATTCCAAATTGCTGACCCTCTTGGAGGATTTCTGATAGTCAAAATCCGCTCATCTTCTCTCCAATCCAAGTATTTAGCCTTTAAAATCCTTACCCATAATTGATCTGGGCCATTATGCATGCACCAAATCAATTTTTCTCCCATAGCCTCATTCATCAAGTTCCAATCCCTCAAACCAACACCCCCTCTGCTCCTTAGATTTACATATGTTTCCCCATGCAACTAAAGGTATCTTGTCCTCTTCATTAGCCCCGTTCCGAAAACAATTCCTCATTTTCTATTCCAATCCCTTGATCACCTTTTTTGGAATCTTCATACACATCATAGGAAAATTAGGGATTTTTGAAATAACTGATTTCAACATAAGAATTATCCCCGCTGAAGACAACCAACAACCTGTCCAACCATCCATTTTTGCAGACATTTATCCACTAGCCCTTTCCACAAACCTGCTTTATTTCTGCCACTAAATAAGGGGATACCCAAATATTTGCCTGGAAGCATCCCTCCTAGAATGTTCAAAATGTTACATATCTCCCTTTGTTTCCTCTGGATGTATTAAAAAAGAAAATTTCAGATTTATGGCAGTTAATTTTCTGCCTTGAGATTCTTCCATACAAATCCAGGGTTTCTTTCATCACTCTAGCTTCTCTTACTGAAGCTTCCCCTAAAAGAAAGGTGTCATCTAAAAATTATAAATGAGATATCACCACAGTTCCTTCCACTATTCTTACCCCTCTCCACACACCTTCATCTTGTTTCCAAGCAATCAATCACCCCAAAACCTATTCCATGATTATAAATAAAAATGGGGAGAGAGGGTCCCCTTAACGAATACCATTTTCCATCTCAAAAACACCTTGTGGACATCCATTAAGCATCACATAAAACCGTGGGGTTGTGATGCAACTCTTTACCCAATCAATGTATTTCTGGTCAAAACCAAAACCTTCTAAAACTTTCAACATAAAGGCTCTATCCACTTCGTCATAAGCACGTTTTATGTCTAACTTCACCATCATTTTCTCCATATTTCCCATTTGAATTGAATGAATCATCTCATGAGCTATAATTCCTCCTTCACAAATTGACCTGTCTGATGAGAAACCACTATGTTCACTTGAGATAACCATATCCAAAACCTACTTCAACCTATTTCCCATCACCTTTGCAATGACTTTATACATCGTATTACATAAAGCAATTGGGAAAAAATCCTCAAAGGTAGTTACTTCAGCTTTCTTTGGAATTAGAGCAAAGGTGTTATTCAAATCTCTTAGAACAAACCCTCCAGATCTTGATTCTTCCACCACTTACCATAAAGCTACCCCTAAAATATCCCAAAAAGTCTAAAAGAAAAGAGTTGGAAAGCCATCAGGCCCCGGGGCTTTATCTCTACCCAAACCCCACAAAGCTTTTTTAACTTCCTTTAAAGTTACAATATCAGTTAGCATTTTATTCTGATCCTGAGAAATACAGTTTTGAATTCTTCCCATCACCAAATTAAGATCCTCCTCATCTAATACCAACCTTTTCCCTCTACTTTTAAAAAAGGATACGACCCCTTTATTAATATCCTCCACCTCCCGGAATTCTCTTCCATTCTCATCTTGAATTGAAATTATTTTATTATGAGCTCTCCTCATCTTTACCTGGTTATCGAAGAATTTCATGTTTCGGTCTCCATCATTTGGCCAAGTCTCTTGGGACTTTTGTCTCCAAAAAAATTCCTCTCTAGTCAAAACCTCTGGATATTCCTTGCTCAAAGATTTCTCAAGAGCAAATCCATCTTCTCCCATACCATGTTCAATAACTCTTCCATTTAAAAGTCTAAAAGATTCCTCTAACCTTGACTTCTAGTTAAAAATATTTTGAAAATGCTCCCTATTGCAAACCTTCAAATTTTCTTTTAGAAATTATAATTTTTTAAAGAAAATAAAATCCTTATTACCTTCAAATTCTAGAGCAGACAACCACCAATGCATCACTAAATCCCTAAAACCTTCTACTCGTAACCATATAGCTTCAAAATTAAGGGGCATCTAACTAGTGAGGATTCCTCCTGAATATAAGCTAATTCCGAAAAGGTCTGAGCCATAAATTGGTAAAATCTCAGCCTCACATGTCCAGTGAAATTCAACCCAATCCCCTATCACAAGAAAATGATCTACTTTCTATACAATGTTCACAAAACTTGGCCTTCTATTAGTCCAAGTAAATTCACCCTGTTTAAAGGAGATATCGATTAACTCATAATCCATCACAACGCTATTGAAATATTTTTTACTTTGATTCATCCATCCTTGTCCCCCCATTTTTTCTATAGGGCTTAGAATCGCATTGAACTCACCACCTAAAACACAAGCATCCTTATTCATGGTATTCAGTAATCTTGACATTGTCACCCATAACTGTTAGAATAACTGAGAGGGGGGTGAATTAGTTATCCATAGTCCCAATCACAAAATGTATATCCAAAAACAATTTACTAAAACTTCTGTAGCTCGGTAAACTAAAATAGTATTATGTTTGTGCTTTTACCAATTACCAGTTAATAACATATAATGATTACCGATCAAATACAATATCCAACATGTAAAGTATGATAACAAACAATCATCACAATCAACACATAACACAAGAGATTTAACATGGAAACCCTATGAAGGGAAAAACCACCTGGGACCGGCAACCCAAAAATTGTTCACTCTTCTGAAGTGAGGTCGGTGAAGACCCAACCCTATTAAAGGTTACAAACACACTATAAGGTGTGACCTTGTTAGAGGATTTTAGACCTACCATTATCGTCCAACCAGCATTCACTATGGGGTTGACATGATAACAAATGTATACTCTATGAATGACATTACAAGACTTTCTAGTCCACTTTGTTAAGAGATTTCTCTGTTTACAATGGTTAAAATGTAACAGCAGTTGATCTGATTACAACACAACTTCAATTGTAGATTATCAGATCTATGTTAAGTTCATTCAAATCCTCTAATCAATATTTCAATTTTGTTTCAATCAATATTCAGTAACTTACTATCGCTTGATAATAGCTTTCTGACACTCGGTAATCTCTGCAGTTTGGTTCTCCTTAACCAGTCTGATCAGGCATGCATGAAGCTTGTTCACGCGATATCTTCTACAATCTCCTGCTTCTAGCATGATTTCATCATGAAATCCCAGTCTCTTAAATAGATGAGTAAACCATTTTAATTCTATCCATCATATTTTGCCACTTAATTTCCTTTGTTGATTTTGCCACTTAAACCTGTTAGAATAACTGAGAGGGGGGTGAATTAGTTTGTCACTTAATCTCCTTTGTTGATTTTGTCGCTTAAACTTTTTATGCCACAACCATGCATCTTCATATTTCATCATTAAACAAGAAGACTGATCATTATCAATATAAAATAGATTACCTTTGGATTGTGTACCAGTTCCAACAAGTCTTCCTCCATCATCAAATATTTTCACATTTTTGTTCTCAAAAGCAACTCGGTGGCCTGAATTGTTCAGCTATGCCACACTTAGCAAATTATAGTTCAATCCTTTAACCCAATAATTATTTTCACATTTTAATCTATCATTTATCATCAGGGATCCTTTACCTCTTACCATACAGGGTGCATCATTAGCCATTCTTACAGATCCTCCATTATATTCTTCAAGATAATCAAATTTTTCTTCATCACCAGTCATAGGATGTGTACAGCCACTATCTATGATCCATGTATCATTTTTATTAAACTTAGTGTTATCTCTACATACCTTTCATCTTCTTCATAATCATCCTTCATTGCCACAAATACTACCTCCACATCATCATCAGTGTCGGTATCGGTGATATCTTCTTCCTCAGCAATGTAGCATACCTTCTTGCCTTTTTCATTATTGTCTCGGTTGTCTCTGTTGTAGTGTCGGTAGCCTTTGTTGTTTCTTCTCCATAGCTTCCTTCAGATCGGTCTTTGGTTCTTTCATCATCTTTCTTGTGTGGACATCTAGCAGCAATGTGACCAACCTCTTTATAGTTAAAGCATGCTAAAGGTAATTTACCTCTATACCTCATTTTCCTTTAGGCAACCTTCTGGTCATAAGAGCTTCAAGTTCATCAAGCTCATCATCAGTATTGCTATCACTATCATCACTCTTATTTCTGCTACTAGACTTACCAATCTTTAGAGAAGACATAAAAGCGGATTCAACATTTGGTACAACACTATTATCATAATTATTTAGTTCAAATGTTGTAAGCTTTCCAATTAGATTATCAAGAGTGATTGTGATGTTAGGTGTTGACCTATTTTCATGAATTGCAGATATTCTAATGGCATAGATAGGAAATAGGGTCCTTAGAATTTTTCTTACCACTGTGTCTTCATCAATAACTCCATCTAATGCTCTAATAGTGTGAACTACCTCTTTTATTCTATTTGTGTACTGCACAATGTTTTCACCTCCTTTCATCTTCATGTCATCAAATCTTCCTCTTAAGCTTTCGACTCTTGCTCTCTTGACATTCACATCACCACTATAAACTTGAGCAAGTTTATCCCACATATGCTTAGCAGTAGTACAGTCCTTGATGTCTTCAAATTCAACATCTAAACAAGCAACAGCAATCTCCATCATAGTAACATTATGTTCATGCCTGTCTCTTAGTTGATCAAGGATCAAGGGACCAGTGGGTGGTGCAAGGTATCCATTCTCCATCAGATCTAGGGCAGAATTCCCAATTCTAGATATATGCAGCTTCATTCGACTTTTCCATATTGTGAAGTTATCTTTGTTTACCTTTGGCACTTCCCTCTTAAACATTTTCAGACCTTTGTGCTGAAGTCCTTAAAAATCTATTCCAAGCAACCAATGCTCTGATACCAATTTTTAGAATAATTGAGAGGGGGGTGAATCAGTTATCCATAGTCCCAAATCAAAATGTATAATCCAAAACAATTTACTTAAACTTCTGCAGCTCGGTAACATAAAATACTATACTATCTGTGCTTTTACTGATTACCAGTCAATAACAAGTAAAGATTACCGATCAAATCCAACATGCATTATGTAAAGTATGATAACAAACAATCATCACAATCAACACATAACGCAAAAGATTTAACGTGGAAATCCTATGAAGGGAAACACCACCTGGGACCGACAACCCAAAAATGTTCACTCTTCTGAAGTGAGGTCAGTGAAGACCCAACCCTATTAAAGGTTACAAACACACTGTGAGGTGTGACCTTGTTAGAGGATTTTAGACCAACCGTTATCGTCCAACTAGCATTCACTAAGGGGTTGACAAGATAACAATGTTCATTCTATGAATGATACATATAAGAGTTTAAAGTCCACTTTGTTAAGAGATTTATCTGTTTACAATGGTTAAATTGTAACAGTAGTTGATTAGATTACAATACAACTTCAATTGTAGATTATCAGATCTATATTAAGCCCATTCAAATCCTCTGATCAATATATCAATTCTGTATCAACAATAATCAATGACTTACTGTCGCTCGGTAATAGCTTTCTGACGCTCGGTAAACTCTACAGTTCAGTTCTCCTTAACCAGTTTGATCAAGCATACATGAAGCTTGTTCATGCAAAAATTTTGTAGTCTCCTTCTTCTAGGATGAGTTTCATAATGAAACCCTAGTCTCTTAAATAGACAAGTAAATGATTTTCTTCTCCTCCACAAGATTTTTCCATTTATTCTCCTTCATCCATTCTGCCGCTTAAACCTTCCTTGGCTGATGTGTCAGTAACACATTTTGATTTCATCCTTTAGATCTTCCTTGAATTATGCTAGCCATTAATCTTCATAACAAACATTATCTCCATCTCTGATTTTGATGTACTTTACAGCTCATCGATCCTTATCGGCTAAACTAATCATTTAGTTCCCTTTCTCTACTCGGTTAACAAAGAAATGTGTCGGTGAACACAAGCTCAGTTTATACTGTGCTCAGTATACACTACACTGCTCGGTGTATACTGCAAAGCTTCATCAACCGACCACACTACCTTGTGTCTTTCAATTCTTTTCCTCATCATAGATGAATGAAACATAATCAAGTCAATAACATAAGGTCATAGACTCATCAAAAATTTACCCAATGTATTCCTTATCCTCATCTTTCATATACATCTTCCTCATGTAGATATTTTTGTTCTTCATCTCTGTTACTCCTTTTCTACAGATGTTTAGGTATTGTAACTTACAAGATAAGTGTTGTCAAACTAGTTGACATCAATGACAACATATTACTGATTTAATCATATTACATATCTAATCAGCAACTCAGTGATCTCTAATCACAGATCTTCAATTAGGTTCTAAATCAGTTGTAGTTCATCAATCTCTCCCTTTGGCATTGATGGCAACTAAAGTAATATGAAATATACCATACACATACCAAACATATATTCTACAACTCTGTGAACAAATGATTTACAAGCTCTCCCTAGCTTAATATGTTTAATCACTATGTTACTCAACAACATTACCAAAGCAACTTTGACATTCTGCATATATAATCTTTTTCAGCTCTCGGATTCCTTCTTTTGTTCTCAGTAACTGATCTTCAGTGCTCTCCCTTTCTTTCAATTTGCCTCTCCCTTAGATAGATGTTTTAGTGTTCTCATCAGTGTAGATTGTTTCATATTGTTTATCTCTCCCTTTGACAACAATGCCAAAGAAACAAATAAACATACAGCTCTATAGTAGCCATGTAACTCTCTGTTGTTCAGTCCATTCTCTGTATCTCTGTATACTGATATGTCAATCTGTTCTGGTTCTCCAAACTTTTCACAACCTTAGACATGATCCAAAGTGTGAACTATGCTGCATCAACATGTATGATCTTCTGATAAGATTAGGCTAATGCAACATCCAGATCACATTAGTGATCGGTAGACAGGGGACGAACCCCAATTCTAGTCCTCAAGTATTCAAATGTATCCTTCGATAGAGGCTTTGTAAATATGTCTGCAAGTTGTTCTTTAGATGTAACAAATTCTAACTTAACTTGCTTCTCCTGTACTTGTTCTCTTAAGTAGTGATACTTAATAGATATATGCTTTTTTGAGAGTGCATCACTAGATTCTTTGAAATGTTTATCAAGCACTTGTGTTATCACAATATATAATCACCGGCTCAGTGATTATCTCATTCATACCTTCTAACACTTGCTAATATATGCAATATTTGAATAGTTTGTAGCAGTAGCAACATACTCTGCTTCGGCTATAGACTGAGAAATACAAACCTACTTCTTACTTGTCCATGTACCAAGTCTTTCACCAAAGAAAAATGCTCCTCCGGTGGTCCTTTTCCTGTCATCCACATTTCCAGCTCAATCATCATCGGTATAGACTTTGAGTTCAAATTTGCCTTCCTTAGGATACCATAATCCATAATCTTCTATTTTCTTCGAGTATCTTAAGATTCTCTTTGTAGCAACCATGTGTGACTCTAGGATTTGCAGAAAATCTTGCAACAATTCCCACAGCATGTGCTATGTCTGGTCTACTATGCACTACATACATTACTTTACCAATCATAGATTGGTATAGTGTCTGGTTCACCTCTGTAGTTTCATCTTCCTTAGTTAGTTTACATCTAGTAGCCATCGGTGTTCCCATAGGTTTAGCATCTTCCATGCCAAATGTCTTCAATACTTCCTTGATATATTTGGATTGTGTGATGAATATACCATCATTCTGTTGAATCACTTGTAGTCCTAGAAAGAACTTAATCTCTCCAAACATAGACATTTCAAATTCACTTCTCATTTCATCAGAAAATGACTTATAGATTTGATCTTGTCCTCCAAATATTATGTCATCCACAAATATTTCAGCAATAAGAATAGTATCGTTAGTATCTCCTTTCATATACAAATTTATGTTCTCACTTGTTCTAACAAATCCAATACTTAACAAATAAGTATTTAGCCTCTCATACCAGGCTCTAGGTGCTTTCTTCAAACCATATAAAGCTTTATGTAATCTACATACCATATCTTTGTTTTCTGGATCCACGAACCCTTCAGGTTGTTCTATGTAGACTTCTTCTTCAACTATTCCATTTAGAAAAGCTTATTTGACATCCATTTGGTAAACTTTGAACTTTTTGTGTGCAGCATATGCAAGTAACATTCTAACTCCTTCTAATCTAAAAACAGGTGCAAATGTTTCACCATAATCAATTTCTTCCTCCTGTGCATACCCCTTGCATACTAACCTAGCTTTGTTCCTTGTTACCTCTCCATTCTCATTTTTCTTGTTTTTGAATATCCACTTAGTACCGATAACATTCTTATCTTTAGGTCTGGGTACTAAGGTCCAGGTTTTTTTCTTCTCTATTTGTTCTATTTCCTCTTTCATTGCATTAACCCATTCATCATTTTCTAATGCAACTTTTACATTCTTCGGTTCATAATCACAAACTAAACATGTACCTTGTCTTGTCTTACTCCTTGTTTGCATGCCATCTTGTCTGTCTCCAATGATTTGTGTATTAGGATGATGTCTTCTGACAAATCTTGCCAGTATCTGATCTCTTCTTTCTTGTTCATCCTGTGTAGGTTCATTTTCTTGCTCGGTAGGTCCTTCCTGCTCGTCGGTTTCTCTTTCCTGTTCCTCGGTATTATTTTCATGTTGACCGGTTGTCACAATCTATGGCTTTGGTAGATACTCAGGTTGTTCTATGTAAGTGAATCTACCGTAGTCTTCCATTTCCTTTCTTCTTTCCTTTGTATTCTTATCATCAAACTCATCAACTTTAACATTAGTACTTTCAATCATTTTATTAGTTACTCTGTTCAGACACTTATATGATTTACTTTTACTAGAATATCTTAGAAATATCCCTTCATCACCTTTTGAGTCAAACTTTCCATTTCCTTCATCTTTCAGAATAAAACATTTTCTTCCAAAAATTATGAAATAACTTATAGTGGGTTTGTGTCCAAACCATAACTCATAGGGTGTCTTATTAGTGTCCTTCAGTTGTACTTAGTTTAGCACATAAACAGCAGTGCTAACAGCTTCCCTCCAGTATGTCTGAGAAACATTCTTTTCTATCATTAATGTCATTGCGTAGTCAACAATTGACCTATTCCTCCTTTTAGCAATTCCATTCTATTGTGGTGTCCTCAGTGCAGAGACCTGTCTTTTAATACTATGCTCATTACAAAAATTAGTAAATTCATCAAAGATAAATTCACCTCCTCTATCAGATCTTAAGCATTTCAATTCTTTACCAGTCTCTTTTGCTACTTTTGCTTTATACTACTTGAACATCTTGAATGCCTTAGATTTTTCTTTCAAGAACATGACAGTCATCAACCTAGTATAATCATCAATAAAAAGAATAAAATATATGTCTCCATAGTAACTTTGAGATCTCATAAGACCACATAGGTCGGTATGCACTAACTCGAGTATTTTCTTTGTTGAATATTCTTTTCTTTTGAAACTAGATTTAGTCATTTTACCTTTCTTACATTCATGACACATAACATGATTAGGCTAAGATAAGTTAGGCAGACCTCTAACTCTTTTCTTTTTACTGATCTTAATCATGTTATCAAAATTCACAAGACATAACCTTTTATGCCACAACCATGCATCTTCATCTTTCATCATTAAACAAGAAGCCTGATCATTATCAAGATAAAATAGATTACCTTTGGATTGTGTACCAGTTCCAACAAGTCTTCCTCCATCATCAAATATTTTCACCTTTTTTCTCTCAAAAGCAACTCGGTGACCTGAATTATTCAGTTGTGTCACACTTAGAAAATTATAGTTCAACCCTTTTACTCAATAAGCATTTTCACATTTTAATCTATCATTTATCATCAAGGATCCTTTACCTCTTACCATACAGGGTGCATCATTACCCATTCTTACAGATCCTACATTGTATTCTTCAAGATAATCAAATTTTTCTTCATCACCAATCATGTGATGTGTACAACCACTATCTATGATCCATGTATCATTTTTATTAACCTTAGAGATAAGTGTTGTCTCTACATACCTTTCATCTTCTTCAGAATCATCCTTCATTGCCAGAAATACTACCTCCACATCATCATCAGTGTCGGTATCGGTGATATCTTTTTCCTCAGCAACGTAGCATACCTTCTTGCCTTTGTCATTATTGTCTCGGTTGTCTCTATTGTAGTGTCAGTAGCCTCTGTTGTTTCTTCTCCCATAGCTTCCTTCAGATCGGTCTTTGGTTCTTTCATCATCTTTCTTGTGTGGACATCTAGCAGCAATGTGACCAACCTCTTTATAGTTAAAGAATGCTAAAGGTAATTTACCTCTATACCTTCCTTTTCCTTTAGGCAACCTTCTATCCATAAGAGCTTCAAGTTAATCAAGATCATCATCAGTATTGCTATCACTATCATCATTCTTATTTCTAATACTAGACTTACCAATCTTCAGAGAAGACATAAAAGCGGATTCAACATTTGGTACAACACTATTATCATAATTGTTCAGTTCAAATGTTGTAAGCTTTCCAATCAGATTATCAAGAGTGAGTATGCTGTTAGGTGCTGAACTATTTTCATGAATTGCAGATATTCTGATGGCATAGATAGGCAATAGGGTCCTTAGAATTTTTCTTACCACAGTGTCTTCATCAATAACTCCATCCAATGCTCTAATAGCATGAACTACCTCTTTTATTATGTTTGTGTACTGCACAATGTTTTCACCTTCTTTCATCTTCATGTCATCAAATCTTCCTCTTAAGCTTTCGGCTCTTGCTCTCTTGACATTCGCATCACCACTGTAAACTTGAGCAAGTTTATCCCACATCTTCTTAGCAGTAGTATAGTCCTTGATGTCTTCAAATTCGGCATCTGAATAGGCAGAAGCAATCTCCATCATAGTAACATTATGTTCATGTTTGTCTCTTAGTTGATCAAGGGTCAAGGGACCAATGGGTGGTACAAGGTATCCATTCTCGATCAGATCTAGGGCAGAATTCCCAATTCTTGATATATGCATCTTCATTTGACTTTTCCATATTGTGAAGTTGTCTTTTTTTAGCTTTGGAACTTCCCTCTTAAACATTTTGAGACCTTTGTGCTAAAGTCCTTAAAACTCTGTTCCAAGAAACCAATGCTCTGATACCAATTGTTAGAATAACTGAGAGGGGGGTGAATCAATTATCCATAGTCCCAAATCAAAATGTATAATCCAAAACAATTTACTTAAACTTCTGTAGCTCAATAACATAAAATACTATATTGTCTGTGCTTTTACTGATTACTAGTCAATAACAAGTAAAGATTACCAATCAAATCCAGCATGCAATATGTAAAGTATGATAACAAAAAATCACCATAATGAACACATAACATAAAAGATTTAATGTGGAAACCATGTGAAGGGAAAAACCACCTGAGATCGACAACCCAAAAAATTTCACTCTTCTCAACTGAGGTTGGTGAAGACCCAACCCTATTAAAGGTTACAAACACACTGTGAGGTGTGAACTTGTAAGAGGATTTTAGACCAATTGTTATCATCCAACCAGCATTCACAATGGGGTTGACAAGATAACAATGTTCATTCTATGAATGATACATATAAGACTTTCAAGTCCACTCTGTTAAGAGATCTATCTGTTTACAATGGTTAAAATGTAACAGCAATTGATCTCATTACAATACAACTTCAATTGCAGATTATCAGATCTATATTAAGCCCATTCAAATCCTTTGATCAATATAGCAATTTTGTATCAACAATAATCAACAACTTACTATCGCTCAGTAATAGATTTTTGACGCTCGGTAAACTTTGTAGTTCAGTTCTCCTTAACCAGTTTGATCAGGCATACATGAAGCTTGTTCATGAAAAAATTATGCAGTCTCCTTCTTCCGACATGAGTTTCATAACGAAGCCCTAGTCTCTTAAATAGACAAGTAAACCATTTTCTTCTCCTCCACAAGATTTTGCTGCTTATTCTCCTTCATCCATTTTGCTGCTTAAACCTTCCTCGACTGATGTGTAAGTAACACATTTTGATTTCATCCTTTAGATCTTCCTTGAATTATGCTAGCCATTGATCTTCATAAAAAACATTATCTCCATCTCTGATTTCGATGTACTTTACAACTCATCAATCCTTATCGGCTAAAATAATCATTTAGTTCATTTTCTCTACTCAGTTAACAAAGAAATGTGTCAGTGAACACAAGCTTAGTTTATACTGTGCTTGGTATACACTACACTTCTCGGTGTATACTGCAAAGCTTCATCAACCGACCACACTGCCTTGTGTCTTTCAGTTCTTTTCCTCATCATAGATGAATGAAACATAATCAAGTCAATAACATAAGGTCATAGACTCATCAACAAGTTACCCAATGTATTCCTTATCCTCATCTTTCATATACATCTTCCTCATGTAGATATTTATGTTCTTCATCTCTTTTACTCCTTTTCTACAGATGTTTAGGTATTGTAACTTACAAGATAAGTGATGTCAAACTAGTTGACATCAATGACAACATATTATTGATTTAATCATATTACATATCTAATCAGCAACTTGCTGATGTCTAATCATAGAACTTCAATTGGGTTCTAAATTAGTTGTAGTTCATCGAAACTTTCCTCAGCTAATGTGTCAGTAACACGTTTTGTTTCAATCCATTAGATCTTCTTCAAATTATGTTAGTCGTTGATCTTTGTAACAAACATTATCTTCATCTCTAATTTTGATGTACTTTACAACTCATCAACTTCATCGGCTAAACTAGTCATTTAGTTCTTTTCTTCTGCTCGGTTAACAAAGAAATGTGTTAGTGAACACAAGCTTGGTTTGTACAGTTATTAGTATACACTACACTGCGTCGGTGTATACTGAAATGGTTCTTTAACCGACAACACTACTTTGTGCATTTTTCTCTATCCTTCATCATAGATGAATGCAACATAATTAATTCAATAACATAAGGTCATAGACTCATCCATAAGTTACCCAATGTATTCCTTATCCTTATCTGTCATATCCATCTTCCTCATGTAGATATATATGTTCTTCATCTCTTTTCTTCTTCTTCTATAGATGTTTGGGTATAGTAACTTACAAGATAAGTACTGTCAAAACTAGTTGACATCAATGACAACATATTACTGATTTAACCATCTTACATATCTAATCAGCAACTCAATGATCTTAAATCATAGATCTTCAAGTTATACAATGTATTCAAATCAGTTGTAGTTCATCAATCTCTCCCTTTGGCATTGATGGCAACACAAGCAATATGAAATATGTCATACACATACCAAACATTTATTCTACAACTCTGTCAACAAATGTTGTAATAGTACAAGCTCTCCCTAGCTTAATATGTTTAATCACTACGTTAAATAAAAGCATTGGCAAGTGTAGACTAAGTTCTATAGATATGATCGTTTCAACTCCCTTTTCTATATCTTTCTCCCTTTGTCTTTGGCTCCATATTCTTCATATTGATCTCTCTCTTTGACAGCAATGCCAAAAAACAATACAAACATACAGCTCTATAGTAGCCATGTAACTATTTGTTGTTCGGTGCATTCTCTGTATCTCGGTATACTATTTATGGAAATCAGTTCCAGTAATTCAACTTTTCACAACCTTAGATAGAAATCCAAAGTTTGAACTCTGCTACATCAACATGTATGATCTTCTGATAAGATTAGGCTGATGCAACCTCCAGATTACCTTAGTGACCGGTAGATAGGGGACGGACCCCAAGTCTAGTCCTCAAGTATTCATCTGTATCCTCCGGTAGAGGCTTTGTAAATATGTCAGCAAGTTGTTCTTTTGATGTAACAAATTCTAGCTTATCTTGCTTCTCCTATACTTGTTCCCTTAAGTAGTGATACTTAATTGATATATGCTTTGTTTTAGAGTGCATCACTGGATTCTTTGAAATATTAATAGCACTAGTGTTATCACAATATATAATCACCGGCTCAATGATTACTTCGATCATTCCTTCTAACACTTTCTTGATATATGCAATATTTGAACAGTTAGTAGTAGCAACAACATACTCTGCTTTAGTTGTCGATTGAGAAATGCAAGCATGTTTCTTACTTGTCCAAGTAACAAGTCTTTCACCAAAGAAGAATGCTCCTCCAGTGGTACTTTTTCTATCATCCACATTTCCAGCCCAATCGGCATCAGTGTATACCTTTAGTTCAAACTTTCCTTTCTTAGGATATCATAGTCCATAATCTTCAATTTTCTTCAGGTATCTTCATATTCTCTTTGTAGCAACCATGTGTGACTCTCTAGGGTTTGCATAAAATCTAGCAACTATTCCAACAACATGTGCTATATCAGGTCTATTGTGAACTACATACATTAACTTACCAATCATAGATCGGTACAGTGTCTGATTTACCTCAATAGTTCCATCTTCTTTAGTCAGTTTACATCCAGTAGCCATCAGTGTTCCCACGGGTTTAGCATCTTCCATGCCAAATGTCTTCAAGACTTCCTTTATATATTTAGATTGTGTGATGAATATACCATCATTCTACTGAATCACTTGTAAGCCTAGAAAGAACTTAATCTCTCCAAACATAGACATTTCAAATTCACTTTTCATTTCATCAGCAAATGACTTACAGATTTGATCTTGTCCTCCAAATATTATGTCATCCATAAATATCTCAGCAATCAAGATAGTATCATCAGAATTTTATTTCATGTATAGATTACTATTCTCACTTGTTCTAACAAATCCAATACTTGACAAATAGTTATGCAGCCTCTCATACCAGGCTCTCGGTGCTTGCTTCAAACCATATAAAGCTTTATGTAATCTACATACCATATCTTTATTTTCTAGATCAACGAACCCTTCAGGTTGTTCTATGTAGACTTCTTCTTCAAGTATCCCATTCAGAAAAGTTGATTTGACATCCATTTGGTAAACTTTGAACTTTTTGTGTGCAGCATATGCAAGTAACATTCTGACTCCTTCCGATCTAGCAACAAGTGCAAATGTTTCACCATAATCTATTCCTTCCTCCTATATATATCCCTTTCATACTAACCTAGCTTTGTTCCTTGTTACCTCTCCATTCTCATTAAGCTTGTTTCTGAATATCCACTTAGTACCAATAACATTCACGTCCTTAGGTCTGGGTACTAAACTCCAAGTTTTATTCTTCTCTATCTGTTATATTTCCTCTTTCATTGCATTAACCCATTCATCATTTTTTAATGAAACTTTTACATTCTTTGGTTCATAATCACAAACTAGACATGTACCTTGTCTTGCTTTACTCCTTGTTTGCATGCCATCTTGTCTGTTTCCAATGATTTATGTCTCAGGATGATGTCTTCTGACAAATTTCACCAGTATCTGATCTCTTCTTTCTTGTTCATCTTGTGTAGGTTCATTTGCTTGCTTGGTGGGTGCTTCCTGCTCGTCGATTTCTTTTTCCTATTCCTCAGTATTGTTTTCCTGTGGACCGGTTGTCACTGTCTATTGCATTGGTAGGTACTCTGGTTATTCAATGTAACTGAATCTACCGTAGTCTTCCCATTCCTTTGTGTTTTCCTCTTCATTCTTATCATCAAACTCATCAACTCGAACATTATTACTTGCAATCATTTTATTAGTTACCTTGTTAAGACACTTGTATGCTTTACTTTTAGTGGAATATCCCAGAAATATCCCTTCATCACCTTTTGAGTCAAACTTCCCATTTCTTTCATCTTTCAGAATAAAGCATTTACTTCCAAAAATCCTGAAATAACTTACAGTGGGTTTGTGACCAAACCATAACTCATAGGGTGTCTTATTAGTGTCCTTCTTCAGTTGTACTTGGTTCAGAACATAAACAACTGTGCTGATAGCTTCCCTCCAGTATGTTTGAGCAACATTCTTTTGTAACATCAGTGTCCTTGCACAGTCAACTATTGACCTATTCCTCCTTTCAGCTATTCCATTTTGTTGTGGTGTCCTCGGTGCAGAGACCTGTCTTTTAATACCATGCTCATTACAAAAGTTAGTAAACTCATCAAAAATAAATTCACCACCTCAGTCAGATCTTAAGCATTTCAATTCTTTACTAGTCTCTTTCTCAACTTTTTCTTTATACCACTTGAACATCTTAAATGCCTTTGATTTTTCCTTTAAGAACATGACTGTCTTTAATCTAGAATAATCATCAACAAAAAGAATAAAATATATGTCTCCATAATAACTTTGAGTTCTCATAGGACCATGTAGGTCGGTATGCACTAACTCAAGTAATTTCTTTGTTGAATAATCTTTTCTTTTCAAACTAGATTTTGTCATTTTACCTTTCTGGCATTCATGACACATAACATGATCAGGCTTAGATAGGTTAGGTAGACCTCTAACCTTTTTCTTTCTACTGATCTTAATCACGTTATCAAAATTCACATGACATAACCTCTTATGCCACAACCATGCATCTTCATCTTTCATCATTAAACAAGAAGACTGATCATTATCAAGATAAAATAGATTACCTCTTGATTGTGTTCCAGTTTCAATAAGTCTTCCTCCATCATCATATATCTTCAATTTCTTGCTCTCAAAAGAAACTCGGTGGCCTGAATTATTTAGTTGTGCCACACTTAGAAAATTATAGTTTAGACCTTTTACCCAATAAGCATTGTCACATCTAATTTTATCATTTATCATCAGGGATCCATTTCCTCTAACCATACAGGGTGCATCATTACCCATTCTAATAGATCATCCATTGTGTTCTTCAAGATGATCAAATTTCTCTTCATCACCAGTCATGTGATGTGTACAACCACTATCTATGATTCATGTATCATTCTTATTAACCTTAGAGATAAGTGTTGTCTCTACATACCTCTCATCTTCTTCTGAGTCATCCTTCATTGCAACAAATACTACCTCCACATCTTCATCAATGTCGGTATCAGTGACATCTTCTTCTACAATGTAGCACACCTTCTTGCCTTTTTCATTATTGTCTCGGTTGTCTCTGTTGTAGTGTCGATAATTTATGTTCCCTCTTCTCCCATAGTTTCCTTCACCAAATCGATCTTTGTTTCTGTCATCATCTTTCCTGTGTGGACATCTAGCAACAATATGACCAACCTCTTTACAGTTAAATCATGCTAAAGGTAATTTACCTCTATACCTTCCTTTACCTTTAGGTAACCTTTTGGCCATAAGAGCTTCAAGTTCATCAAGCTCATCATCAGTATTGTTATCACTATCATCATTCTTATTTCTGCTACTAGACTTACCAATCTTCAGAGAAGACATAAAAGTAGATTCAACAGATGGTACAACACTATTGTCAAAGTTATTTAGTTCAAAGGTTGTAAGCTTACCAATCAAATTATCAAGAGTAAGGTTGTTACCAGATGCAGACCTTGTTTCATGAATTGTAGATATTCTAATTGCATTAACTGACAATAAGGTTCTAAGAACTTTTCTTACCACTGTCTCTTCATCAATAACACCATCAAATGCTCTAATAGCATGTACTACCTCTTTAAGTCTATTTGTATACTGCATAATATTTTCACCTTCCTTCATCTTCATATCATCGAATCTACCCCTTAAGCTTTCGGCTCTGGCTCTTTTGACATTCACATCACCACTATAAACTTGAGCAAGTTTATCCCACATACCTTTCGCAGTAGTATAATTTTTAATATCTTCAAATTTGGCATCGGTATAGGCAGAAAAAATCTCCATCATAGTAACATTATGTTCATGCATGTCTCTCAGTTGATCAAGGGTCAAGGGACTAGTGGGCAGTGCAGTGTAGCCATTCTCCATTAGTGTCAGGGAAAAATTCCCAATTCCAGATACATGCAGCATCATTCGGCTTTGCCATACTGTGAAGTTATCCTTGTTTAGCTTTGGCATTTCCCTCTTATACATTTTGAGATCTTTGTGCTAAAGTCCTTAAAACTCTGTTCCAAGCAACCAACGCTCTGATACCAATTGTTAGAATAACTGAGAGGGGGGTGAATCAGTTATCCATAGTCCCAATCACAAAATGTATATCCAAAAACAATTTACTAAAACTTATGTAGCTCGGTAAACTAAAATAGTATTATGTCTATGCTTTTATCGATTACTAGTTAATAACATATAATGATTACCGATCAAATAAAATATCCAACATGTAAAGTATGATAACAAACAATCATCACAATCCACACATAACACAAGAGATTTAACGTGGAAACCCTGTGAAGGGAAAAACCACCTGGGACCGGCAACCCAAAAATTGTTCACTCTTCTAAAGTGAGGTCGGTGAAGACCCAACCCTTTTAAAGGTTACAAACACACTATGAGGTGTGACCTTGTTAGAGGATTTTAGACCTACCATTATCATCCAACCAGCATTCACTATGGGGTTGACAGGATAACAAATGTACACTCTATGAATGACATTACAAGACTTTCTAGTCCACTCTGTTAAGAGATTTCTCTGTTTACAATGGTTAAAATGTAACAACAGTTGATCTAATTACAACACAACTTCAATAGCAGATTATCAAATCTATGTTAAGCTCATTCAAATCCTCTAATCAATATTTCAATTTTGTTTCAATCAATATTCAGTAACTTACTGTCACTCGGTATTAGCTTTCTGATGCTCTGTAATCTCTGTAATTCAGTTCTCCTTAACCAGTCTGATTAGGCATGCATGAATCTTGTTCGCATGATATCTTCTACAGTCTCCTTCTTCCAGCATGATTTCATCATGAAATCCCAGTCTCTTAAATAGACAAGTAAATCATTTTAATTCTATCCATCAGATTTTTCCGCTTAATCTCCTTTGTTGATTTTTCCGCTTAAACCTTCCTTGGCTGATGTGTTAGTAACACATTTTGTTTCAATCCATTAGATCTTCTTCGAATCATGTTATCCGTCAATCTTCGTAACAAATATTATCTTCATCTCTAATTTCAATGTACTTTACAGCTCATCAACTTCATCGGCTAAACTAGTCATTTAGTTCTTTTCTTCTGATCGATTAACAAAGAAATGTGTCAGTGAACACAAGCTCAGTTTGTACTATGATCGGTATGATGGGCTTCTAAATAGCCATCTTTCTCAGTACTTTTTATCCTCTTTCTAGAATAGTTGATTGCACATAGACATGAATTTATGGTTTTTAAGCATATGAACTTATGGTTTTTATGTATATGTTATATATATGTGTGAACATTAGATGAAAATGTGGATACTTCTAAAGACATAGTATCTGCTTGAATTCATGGACATGAATGGTGAATATAGTAGCTATACATGTTAATGAATGTTTCCTTGCCTAAGCTATGTTTTGGGTAGTTACCTCCTATAGCCATAGGACTTGCAAGAGTGTTAATTAAGACTTACACCTTTTCTTGATATTAATGATGCGGATATATATGTATATGGTTGGATGTGTGAACATTGATTTTTTTGCAGGTGTTGACTATGGACATTCAAAGACCAACATAGTGGCATTGGAGTAATCAAAGCCAGCCATGGATTGTAGAATCTTCGCAAGCAAAGCAAGTTGATAGATGTTTTCTATTACATGCATGCACAGATTTAGTTTCCTTAATGCGCTATATTTTTGGGATTATTCATGGTCAATAATGTTTTTGTTTTGAAACTTTATGAGTTGTAACCGATCCTCATTTATGAAGCGATCGTATATTTAGCAGATATTTGTAGCTTTCTTTTAAATAATCAACTCTTGTGACTCTGTTGGAGTTAGTCAAACAAACTGGTTTTTATAATAGAACTCTTGCATATTGTTTTCAATCAAGTTTAACCATTTTGTTATGAAGGAATAGAATGTTCAGTTCAAGTTTGTATCTTTCATCTTGATTGTAGTTCTCATTCACTCATTCAAGGGGGCCCACTTAATGAGTGAATTGTTCTATTAGTGTAGAGTTCATTTTCCTGTTATTTATAAGTAGTTAGAACTCTGTTGTTCCTATAGCTACTGATAACAGAATTAGTAGCCTATTCCTGCAGCACAGTCGGTTGGAGTAGTTCCTAGCCGCAATTCCCTGCTTTAATTAGAATACATTTGTTTACCAATTTTAGCATAGTTTTCTTGAAGCATAAGTATTTCAATTCCATAGATAGTCTTAGAATGAGAAGGTTTGAAGCATATACTTTGCAAATGTCATTCCAAGTTTACGTCCCTGGTCTATAATTAAATGAGACCGAATAATCCATTTAGAAATCATTTGGGGTGTCCAATCCTGAAATAGGCAATCCATTGCTCTATATTTCTGATACTATTATTTGGCCAAGCATTTTTTGCGTTGTTACTGGGGATGGTGTTAATTCAAACTTATTCTTGTAGTTGTATTCTTAGTCCTAATCTAGCACTTAGTCTTAAGTAAGCATTTTTATGCATAGAAGGAGAGATCACCTTGGGAGATTTCTTCCCCGTGATTACCAAGAGGACCCATTTAATCTATTTAATCCTCAAGTTGAAGAACCCCAAAGTGAGAACAAAGAAGAAGAACCCTTTGAAAATCCATTTGCTGATGCTCAAGAACACATATCCTCTTCATCATCTGAGGAATCACTGCATTTGAATGACCTATTTGTTGAACCTGAATACCAAGACAACCCACTTTCTCTTATTATCTATTAGCCTCCACCACCATTTCCTCCTCCTAGAATGGCTACTCAAGCTCCTTTTCATATACCTCAATAGCAAGGTAACCAAAATTTGAAGAATATACCTACTGCTGCACACCCCAAATTCTATGGCCTCCTTACAGAATACCCTGAGATCCTCCTCTTTGAGTTTGACATCCTTTGCCAGAGTTATGACTATAACCACTGATGCCCACAAGCTAAAGTTGTTTCCATCAACTCTGAAAGAGGTTTCCTTGAGATGGTTCATGGGGTTGGGCACTAAT
Source organism: Chamaecyparis obtusa (assembly GCA_027943335.1). Taxonomy (NCBI): domain Eukaryota; kingdom Viridiplantae; phylum Streptophyta; class Pinopsida; order Cupressales; family Cupressaceae; genus Chamaecyparis; species Chamaecyparis obtusa. The sequence goes on from BSBK01001506.1 coordinate 157,172, forward strand.
GTTGTAGAAGATTGGAATGCCATGTGCACTATGTTTCTTTTAAAGTATAATGAATATTGTAGGGGTCAATATTTGAAAGGTGATGACATTTTTAAAATGTCTCAGGAGGATGAAACCTTGGAGGATTATGTAGCAAGATTCATGTTCAACCTGCAGTGTAATACACAGCACTAGCTAAATGAGGCATCTCAGAAACACCTTTTCTTAAAGGGTGTGAATGATGGAAGTATTGAGACTCTAGACCTGATGGCAGGAGGAGATATCACACAAAAAGGTTGGGCTGACATAAAGAATATATGCCTAAATTATTCAAGGGCCACTATGAAGAAGGGTAGGGGACTTAGAGACCTACCACATAACTCCAATGGTGGTTCAGGAGTATCCAAAATGGAGCTGTCTAACTTGCTATCTGACTTCAAGTAGGACATCATTAATGATGTCACCAATCAGCTAGATAGTATGCAGGCAAGGAGGAAGAAGGAAGAGTCAAATGTTGTGTTGGCTGAGTTCTGTTCTCATTGCAAAGAAAAGAAAAGAAATTGTAAATGCAAAATAGTTGCATCTGTGGACATCAATTCAATGCCCACTGAGTTTAAAGCCATAGATGAGGAGAACGGAGAAGTTTTCTATGTTTCTCAAAGGCATCCATGGGCTTAGAGACAAGGTATGCCTCCAGACCCACTAAATAATTTTGGTTATAATAATAATAATAGTCAATGGCCAAACCATAACCCCCAAAATTCTACTCCTCAAGGTTAGAATTGGAATTATAAGTAGTCCAACCAAAAGTCGCACTATAACCAAGCCTATCCACAATAGCCAACATATAACCCATACCAATAGTAGTATAACTCCTATCAACAACCATAGCAGAATAGCCAATGGCCACCTTATGGTAACTGGAAACCACAACCTCAGTGGGGACCCAATCAATCTATTCAGCAACAAGCAATAATGCCTCCACCTCAACAGCAAGCTATTATGCCGCCACCTCCTGTAGCCAATAGCAACCCGCAAAAGCCAACTCAACTTCCTACTTAGCCAACTCCAAATCCTAATAATAAGCAGCAAGCTTATTCCTTGCAAGTAAATGATATCCATCTCAGATCAGGAACTACACTACCTACACCCAAGGAACCAATAATAATCGAAGTTGTTAATGCTGAGGACATACCTATGAACCAGCCTGCTGATGTTCCACCTATTTTTCAAACTACACCAGTGCCTAAAAATCCTCCTTATCCACAAATATTATCTCAGGTTGTCCCTCCAAAAGAAAATCCTATAGAAACTGATTTGATTGATCAGCTCAAACAAATGACAGTGCAAATTCCCATTCCCTTGTTGGATGCCCTTAAAGAAATTTTAGTCTATACCAAAGAAATTAAAGAAGCCTATATCAAACAACCTAGAAGGAAGAAGAAAGACCCTGATACTGTCCATGTCTTAGGCCCAGGAAGATGTTGTAATGTGTAAGTATTTTGACCCAGGAAGTCCAGTAGTCACCATCTATATTAATGGTACCCAAATTCAAAATGTCCTAATTGACTTGGGAGCATCAATCAATGTTATGACTAGGGAAGTTATGTTGAATCTTAGTATCATTGGTTTGTGGGATACACCTATAATATTGCAAGGAGCTGATAATTCCACATTCAAACCAGATGGTATGGTTGAAGATATTGTTGTTACTTTGGACTCATTAGATTACCCTTCGGATTTCAAAGTCATATCACCCAAAGCCACCTTAGGAGGATACCCATTAATCTTAGGATGGCCTTGGCTAGCCACAGCTGATGCTTGCATTGCATGTCGGTTAGCAAAAATGACTATATGAGATGGGATAAATACCAAGAAGTTAACTTTGTATTCTCTAGCAAAATCCCAAAGTGAACTTGATCAGGTTGTCTGGCCAGACTTAGGTGATGTTGACCTTGAAGAAAATGCTATGCAAAAACTTATGGTCATTGAGAGAAATCCATTCATGCTATCACAAGAAGAAGATGATATAATAGCAGCAATCCTTACCAATCAATATGGTTCTGAGGAATCATCTTGTGATTATCCTAATTGTTCCCTGCAAACAATCATGCCCAAGCAAACCACATCTCAGCTTCCTATAGCACCTGATTATCTCCACACCTTGATACCCCATGAGATAAAGTCTCCATCCATAGCGGAAGTCCAGATGCTAGAAAAGGTTAAAAGAGTTGAAATTGCTTCAGGAAAGGAGCTGAATGTTAATAATAACCTAACTGAATCTCAGATGTCTAGTCTTCTCAAGCTTTTACAAGACATCCAGCAAGCCTTTGCATGGGACTATACCGATATGAAAGGACTAGATCCTAAACTTTTTACTCACAGAATCTATATAAGCCCTGAATACAAACTGGTGAGGCAAGCTCAAAGGAGAATTAACCCTTCTTTGAGAGACATAGTGAAGACTGAGTTGTAGAAGCTTCTTAGTGCAAGTTTTATTTATCCTATCTCTAACAGTTATTGGGTTTCTCCTCTTGTAAGTATTCCAAAGAAGGGGGGAAAGTGGAGAGTATGTGTTGACTATAGAGAACTTAACAAAGCCACTAAGAAAGATCACTTTCCACTGCCTTTCATTGACCAGGTGCTTGACAATATTGCTGGAAAAAAGTATTTTTCATTTCTAGATGGATTTAGTGGGTATAATTAGATACAAATATCACCAGAAGACTAGGATAAGACAACTTTCACCTATCCTTGAGGAACATTTGCTTATTCAGTCTTTCCATTTGGGTTGTGCAATGCACCTGCTACTTTCCAGAGAGCAGTGCTTGGTATTTTCTCTGACATTGTTGTTGACTGTGTTGAAATTTACATGGATGAATTCACCACTCATGGAACCACATTTGAAGAAGCCCAAGCTAACTTGGAGAAGTTTCTTAAGAGATGTCAAGATTACAACCTCTCTCTTAATAGTGAGAAGTGTTATATGATGATGGAGGAGGGAGTTGTCCTGGGGCACTACCTCTCATCTTTTGGAATTCAAGTTGACCCTGCAAAAATTGTAGTTATCCACACACTTCCCACTCTGGTCAAGTAGAAGGATGTTAGGAGTTTCCTTGGTCATGCTAGTTACTACAGGAGATTCATAAAGGATTTTAGCCAATTTGCAGCACCATTATACAACTTTTTGAAGAAAGAAGCTGAATTTGAATGGACAGAGGAATGTGAAGCATCATTCCAGAAATTGAAAGATGTTCTAACAACAACACCTATTCTCAGAGGACCTAATTGGAAGCTTCCATTCCACATCCACATAGATGAATCTAATTATGCCATTGGAGCAGTCCTTGGATAGAAGGAAGGTACTGTTGAACATGTAATTTACTATATCTATAAAAATTTGCAAGGAGCAGAATTAAATTATACTGTTACTGAAAAAGAGTTGTTAGCAGTTGTCTATGCACTAAACAAATTTAGGCACTACATCACAAGTTATGAAGTATTTTTTTATACTAATCATTCAGCTATCAAGTACTTAATGAATAAACCTACAATTAGTGGTAGATTAGCACACTGGTTACTCTTCATGTAGGAATTTTATGTAAAGATAATAGAAAAACCAGGAAAGGCTAATGTAGTGGCCAATTTCTTGTCAAGATTGCAAGTACCAGATGATCCTATAGTAATTGACGATAGCTTCCTTGATGAGCACTTATTTTCTATTGATTCTTTTAATCCATGGTATGCAAACTTAGCCAACTACCTTGTCGTAGGCAGAACACCACCTCACTTCTCTCCTAAACAATGTCACATGTTGGTTGAGAAGAGTTTTAACTTCTCTTGGATATCAGGCTTCATGTTTTATACAGGACCAGACCAGGTCACCAAGTGATGTGTTCGTGAGAATGAAACTTATGACATTCTACGGGCATGTCATGATGAACCATGCAGTGGAAATTTTGTAGCAAATCGGACAGCTTATAAAATTTTGACAACCGGATACTAGCCTACTTTGCATAAAGATGCAGCAAAGCATACCCGACACTATGATTGGTGCTAGCATATGGGGTGTCCCACAAAGTTTGATGAAATTCCCTTGCAGCCTCAGGTAATTGTCACACCCTTTAACAAGTGGGGTATTGACTTTGTTGGACCCATTGAACCCTCTTCTCATGGGAAGTCCTACATCTTAGTATGTACTAACTATGCCAAAAAATGGGTTGAAGCCAAAGCTATGAGGCATGCCAGAGATCACAAAGTTGTTGAGTTCCTCTATGAATGCATATTCACCAGATTTGGAGTACCAAGGGAAATTGTCACAAATCAAGAAGCACAGTTCACCTCTCATCTTATCACAGAGTTGATGCAAGAGTATATGGTGTGTCATGGTAAATATTCACCCTATCATCCTCAGGCCAATGGTCAGGCTAAAATCACAAACTGGGAAATAGAATCTATTCTAACCAAAATAGTGGCTTTGCACAAAAAGGACTGGGCTACACGCCTTCCTGGAGCCATATGGGTATACCGCACATCATGGAAAACCACCACAGGGTTTACTCCTTTTGAGTTGGTGTATGGAAAATCAACCTCCATGCCAATTGAGTTCTGGCATAAAACACTTCACATAGCCTTAGATTTGGATATTGATCTCACCAAAGCTCAAGAAGACCAGTTGTTGCAATTAAATGGATTGGATGAATACAGGAAGTCTTCCCTCCACAATATTGAAAAGTTCATTTGTGATAAGAAATTTTCTATGGGAGATTGGGCACTATTGTATGATTCATGATACCAGTACACACCCAAGAAATTTCATACCAGATGGCTTGGACCTTATGAGATAATATAAGTTTTTGACAATGGATCTGTCTAGCTTTCAACCATTGATCCTATCAGATTTAAGTTACTTGTCAACGGGCATCACCTGAAACTTTACAACAAACTTGTCAGCCATGATGAGTTCCTAGAGAAGTTCCAAAGCATAGCTGAAGCAAGCTATCCTATAGCCAAAGAATCTGGGTCTTTTACCTAGCCTTCCGTCAATTCTTGATTCCATTCAAGAACACCATAATACACATTTCACATTTTATGGATTGATTTCTCCATAATAATTTTCATCTCACCTTCTCTCTCTTCCACCCATTCACCCATCTCATCACTTCATTCATGCAGGTGCAATTTTTCAGACAACTCTTCCTACAGTGCTTCCAAGTTCGTGCCACATATACTCGTACATATATTATTTTTATTCATTAATTTTTAGGATTTTATGTCATTTTAATTTTCTACTCTTTCATAACCTGGCTTGGTGGGACCCATGCCATTACTTAGTTGTGGGGGGGGACTATTCTATTTTCAAAATTTCAAATTAGCATGTAAAATTAAATTTTATTGTCTTTGAGAGATGTCTGCGACATGACTTGTTGATCTATCATTCTGTGATTGCGTCATCACATTTGAAGTGAATTAAAGATATTAAAAGCTAAACTTAATTTCTAATGATATGTCGCGACATGTTCGGGGTGACATCCATGGCACACGTGAGCTATTATGAGATGTTATGTAAAAAATATATCATTAGATTTCATGCAAAAATCTTTAATTCTATGAGCAAGTTGCAATTAGTACATTGTCTTTTCTTTTGCAACATCTTGTTCCGTAATGCATTGAGGTCTATGATTTACCATTGTCGAGCTTGGTGGAATTAGTAAGTTCTATGAATTCAAAATTCTCTGAGAGTAGCAATGGGGGGTGACCTTCCATGGCATGAGCTAGTGGATCATAGGGTTTTGTTAAATGATGTATCCACTTGTGAAATGTTTAGAAGAAGGGGATGGATGGATTATTGCCTAAGCCTTAAAGGGTTTGATGAGGAAGTCACTCTGCAATTTTTATCCACCTTGAAGGATGGATTTGCAGAGGTCAAGAGCTTAAGGATTGAATTCATAGAAGATGTAGTAGCTGAAGTGACTAGTTTGCACAAGAAGGTGAGCATTAGGTGAAATACTTCAACCTACATTTGGTGAGGGCCCAGTTCACTTTTCACAGTGATCCCCAGTTAGATATTGATAGGAAGCAAGGTACTTGGTGATTATCTTTGCCTATGGAATTCATTCAACCAACTGCATTTGTTATCTAGTACTTCACTTGCGAGGGATGCTAAAAGTATTTGCATGCTCTGCATTTCAAAATTTTTAGTCATCTTCGGCATGACAACAGACTGGTAAATCTTCCCAGCTTCCTATTTAACATTGTGAAAAAGAAAGCTTTTTTAGTCTAGTCAGGAAGCAACCAGTCTATTTCGAATCATTTCTTGATAAAACTAATTGTAGAAAGAGAATTAAATAGACAAAAGGTTGGGACATGGGAAGAATTTCTGCAAATGAATGAGGTTGAACCTAGAGTGGTCGTCCCTAGAGGTCACGGTGTTGGTTAGAGAGAAAAAACATCCTCTGTTGTTCGTAAAATTGTTCAAAGAATTGAAATTGATCTTGAAGCCTCCCCTTCCATTTCTAGGTCACCTAAGAAAAGAACCTTTAGTACTAAAGCCTCTACTTCTCAAAGGAAGAAAAACAAAAATAAAGAAGCTTCTAGTATCCCTGAAGCATCACCGTACGTAAGGACCAAGTCTACATATAGGGAGGATAAGGATAAAACAAAGGAGATAGAAGAAGAAATATTAGAGCTGCAGCCTAGTGGTAATACTGACAATGCTGAAGAAACCTTACATTCCCCTAGGGAAGGAAATTCTAAAAACCCTCCTGAAGCAGTTGCAGAGGAAGTAGCCACTAAAAGAAGGAAATGGAAGAGTCTTCCGAGCTCATCCATACCCCCTAGGAGGAGAAGTAGAAGGTTTTTTGAGAAATATGTTGAAGCTTCTATTCCTCTTGTTAACCTTGAGTCTTCTAAATCTGTAGAGAATGAGTCTTTAGAAAAGTCTTCTTTTGAGGAAATGTTTCATCAAACTACAGCCAGTAACACTACATTAAAAGATCAGAGTCCACAAATAGAAGTTAACCCTGGAGTTAACTACATACTTATTGATAGTGAAGAGGACTCTGAGGACACAGAGGAATTTGTAAATAATTCTGTTGGGCCAGATGTTAGTATGAATTCTGAGGAAACCCCTGACTTTGGGATGGAAATTATTGAAGAAGTGCCCAAGAAAAGTAGTCAGGATGGGTTAGAAACGTTGGCTAAGGTAGCAGTTGATATTAGTGAGGAAAGAAATGTAGTAAAAAAAAAAATTTATGGAAAGGAGAGTCCTCTGCACAAAATATTTCAATAAAAACTCCTCACTTTCCATTTGGATGGGTGGATATACTTAATCAGGAACCTTTACCCCCACTAGATTTGTCTACACCCCTGGCTACGAGGATAAACTTATATCAATAATTGTTATGGGAGAAGACATAATGGGAATTAGAAAAAGAAAAATTGAAACGAGTCATTAGTGAGCAGGGCTCTCAATTAGAACAAAAATTAGATGAGATTGAGTTATTGAAATGGAGGATTGATTAAATCATAGGGTTAATTCCAGAGCTAATGGAATGCAAATCACCATCTTCGATGTATGCATTATTCCTTAAAGAACAACTTGTTAATTTCAAATTAACAAGAATTGTGGAAGGACTCAATCCTTCTCTATCAACTCCTCATGAATTTTACTATACCTTTTAGTCTACTCCAATGACTCTGAAAAACCTATTTTGTGAATTGTACCTACATAACCTAGCAGTCCCTGATGATACAAAGTAGAATTAACTCCTCTATGTAGGGGATGTGTAGTTAAGAGCGGTTATGTCTTGGATGTAGAATGAGATAAGTAGGGAACGTTAGGTTGCACCATATAGAAAGAATGAGATGAAAGCTCCTTTGATGATGAGGCTTGAAGTTCAGCATTCCAGGGAAACATATTTAGACTGGCTTTCTATCATAGCAAACACTAGTGGGGCTAATAAAATATATCTAGTGTGAGAAGAAGCTTTTGCAGACTAGGACCAGCATTCCTCACGTGATATTGCCACAGCAATCAGTGCCTCCAGGTAGAGGTGGCTAAGGATGTTGCATGATCTAAAGTCAAATGAACCTCACTCACCACAGAATTTGACCCTTGCTACAAGAAGAGTTCCATGGTACATTATGTTGGGAAGGACACTCCTTAATCACTAGTTTCCATTGAGGTTTCAGCCTCCACTCTTCCTACATCCATTACTAGTGATGAATGACAATGCAGTGGATTATGATATGGCTACTAAATTTCCACAATGGGAAAGACTCAAAGAGACTCACAGATACTTTGACTATGTTCATGATGAGTCTGGGCAGAGAATAGCTAGTGACTTGAGGGTCCGTGCTAGGATTTGGAATTTCATGGTTGCTGGGGACCAGCAATAGTTAAGTTGGGGGGAATGATGGGCTTCTAAATAGCCATCTTTCTTAGTACTTTTTATCCTCTTTATAGAATAGTTGATTGCACATAGACATGAATTTATGGTTTTCAAGCATATGAACTTATGGTTTTTATGTATATGTTATATATATGTGTGAACATTAGATGAAAATGTGGATACTTTTAAAGACATAATATCTGCTTGAATTAATGGATAGGAATGGTGAATATAGTAGTTATACATGTTAATGAATGTTTCCTTTCCTAAGCTATGTTTTGGGTAGTTACCTCATGTAGCCATAAGACTCACAAGAGTGTTAATTAAGACTTACACCTTTTCCTGATATTAATGATGCATATATATATGTATATGGTTGGATGTGTGGGCATTGAATATTTTGCAAGTGTTGACTGTGGATATTCAAAGACCAACATAGTTGCGCTAGAGTAATCAAAGTCAACTGTGGATTGCAGAATCTTCGCAAGCAAAGCAAGTTGATAGATGTTTTTTATTACATGTGTGTGCAGATTTAGTTTCCTTAATGTGCTATATTTCTGGGATTATTCATGGTCAATAATGTTTCTATTTTGAAACTTTATGAGTTGTAACCGATCCTCATTTATGAAGTGATCATAGATTTAGGAGATAGTTGTAGCTTTCTTTTAAATAATCGACTCTTGTGACTCTATTGGAGTTAGTCAAACAAACTAGTTTTTATAATAGAACTCTTGCATACTATTTTCAATCAAGTGTAATCATTTTGTTATGAATTAATAGAATGTTTAGTTCAAGTTTGTATCTTTCATCTTGATTTGAGTTCTCATTCACTCATTCAAGGGGGCCCACTTGATGAGTGAATTGTTCTATTAGTGTAGATTTCATTTTCCTATTATTTCTAAGTAGTTAGAACTATGTTGTTCCTGTAGCTACTTATAACAGAATTAGTAGCCTATTCCTGTAGCTTAGTCGGTTGGAGTAGTTCCTAGCCGCAATTCCCTACTCTAATTAGAATACATTTGTTTACCAATTTTAGCATAGTTTTCCTGAAGCATAAGCATTTGAATTCCATAGATAGTCTTAGAATGAGAAGGTTTGAAGCATATACTTTGCAAATGTCATTCCAAGTTTATGTCCCTGGTCGATAATTAAATGAGACCAAATAATCTATTTAGAAATCATTTGGGGTGTCCAATCCTGAAATAGGCAATCCATTTCTCTAGATTTATGATACTATTATTTGGCCAAGCACGATATACACTACACTACATCGGTGTATACTGAAATGGTTCTTTAACTGACAACACTACTTTGTGCATTTTTCTCTATCCTTCATCATAGATGAATGCAACATAATTAAGTCAATAACATAAGGTCATAGACTCATTCATAAGTTACCCAATGTATTCCTTAACCTTATCTATCATATCCATCTTCCTTATGTAGATATATATGTTCTTCATCTCTTTTCTTCTTCTTCTATAGATGTTTGGGTATAGTAACTTACAAGATAAGTACTGTCAAAACTAGTTGACATCAATGACAACATATTACTGATTTAACCATCTTACATATCTAATCAGCAACTCAGTGATCTTAAATCACAGATCTTCAAGTTATACAATGTATTCAAATCAGTTGTAGTTCATCAATAACTCCTTCTTTAACCTTGATATTGTTGGGCCATATATGTTTATTAAATTAAAACTAACCCTCAACTGATTTGAAGACACTCTTAACCATTGTTAATTTTATTCCTGCTTAATCAAAACCACATCCACTATATTTTCTTTCTACAAAAAACCCAAACCTCCCAAAGCTCCTTGAACCTCCATCCAAATACTTTTCCACCTACCAAGGCTTTTTGCCATACTTAAAAAATCTTCCTTTTTAATTTGTGTTTCTTGCAACAAAACACAATCAAACCTCACTTGATCAAAACATCTCTTGATCAAGTGAATCTTGTCAGGAGCATTGCAGGCCCTGACATTCCATGAAAAGAGCCTCATTGCTCATGGGAAGAGACATACCCTCTTCCTGATCTAAGCTTACTTTTCCCTATAGCACTACCTTCTTGTAACAACAAATTTTGGTTTGACTTCCAACCCCTTTTCTTTTTTTCACCCACCTTAACCTTGATATTCTTTACCTTTGATTGTGTTAAAGTTCCTTTTTCACATGTCACCCCTACATCCTCCAATCCTAAGAAATCCTCCTCTAGATCTTCTATTTCATATTCTGAATCTAAAACACCATGCATCCCACTTGAATCCTAGACTGATTCAAAGGAATTTTCCAATTTTCTAATAGGATAAATTTGGATGTCCTTTAATCTTGACATATCACAATCTCTATCTTGTTGTGTTGGACTATCTATCCTCATACCCTGCACAAAATCTATCTCTCCTTCCTTAATAGGCTTATCCAGTCTTTCAGACCACTGGTTGTCTTTGACAATTTCAGACAGTTCATTTTGTAAATTTTCCACTGGGGTTCCATCTACTTCATTAACTCACCAAATTATAGACTACTCCACCTCATCCTTCGACTCATGTTCCTTGAGGATTACAATTCTTTCCCCATCCATCAAATCTTGACCTAAGACCCAATCTGAGCTAAATCTTCCCTTAGTCTCATCATCCATAATTACCCTTGTTTGGTCCTTCATCACCTTTGTATTAAATCCTTCAAGAAAAAATGAATCCCTATCCCATTCCTTTTCAGTCTCCATGCAATTTTTATTTCTATGATCCAAATCCAATAACCTGCATTCCCAGTCTGCTACCTTGGTTAATAGTTCTTTACAACTCTCTTCCCATTGTTTAGAAAGAGCTTCTAAAAGGTTAAAAAATCTTTGTATTCTCTTCCTCAGAAGCTTTCCCTTTCCCTCCAAACTCACATCCATTTGTTTCAAGATCTTCACTTAAGCAATTAGTGCAAAACAATAAATCTTCTTCAATCGATAGTGCTTGTTTCCACACTCCATAATTTGAAGTTAGCTCCAAAATATCTAACATGGGATGGCATGATTTTCATTAGACACAAACCCTAGGGAAAATTTGAAAAGTAACCAAATCCACCATTTTTATGGCTTTGATATATTTTCTAAGTTTGTCCCCAATCATCCTATATGATTCTTCATTCCAATATTCAAATGGAAGGTTTCTCAACCCTTTCCAAACTGGATATTCTGATATAACTTCCATCATTGGGTCAAAATTTGTTTCCCATTTTTTTTAGGTAAAAACATTTTCCTTCCAACATATATGGCCCGTTGTTTAGAATAAATTCTCTATCATGTTCAAAAGAAACTGTTACCATGTAAAAGCCATTACCCAAATTTTTTAAACTATCAATTTGCCCCCACTATTTATCACACCAATCCTTTATTTTCTTTATTGTCGGTCATTCCACACCCCATTTAAGAAAGAAGGCATGGCTTGTTAAAACACTTACCATTTCTAACCATTCCTTTCCTTGCACGAGAAAGGATGCCATCTTTCTATGAATCTTCTTTGGTGAGGATTTCATCAGTTTCTCCTACTCTAGCACTGCCTTCAGTTTCCAAAACTTTCTTGCTATTGAGCCAAATTCCACCGATTCACCTAGATTAGTCGAGACATATCTATCAACCGGGTGCTTTCTGGCGGGTTCATTCTGGTAGTCCCACACCCCTGTGTCTCTACTTATAATCTCCCCTTATACTAAGGTTGTTGCACTCCTGAGCTTCCCTTCCACCTACCTCAAAAACCCTCTGACTGTCTCCTTTTAAAAGGCCACCTAGGATTTCTTCGATTCTCATAATGATAGTTCTGGTGTTGTTTAAAATCACCATTTCCTCTATTCCAAGGTTTGGCTTTTCCCCTCTTCTTCCAAAACCCTAAACCTCTCCAGTCCACCAGTTCCCAACAAGATTGACCGATCTGTTGTTGTTCAAGTGATTGTAGGATGTTTTGGAGATTTTATTTCAATGAAAATATATTAACCTTATTTAATTATTGATGTGTCATTCTATTGTTCATTTTCTTTGTGTGGAATAAAATGTGACCAAATGAAAACAATTGAAAATAATAAGCTAGCAATCTAAACTACATAAATTAAGACAAACACTCACGATAAAGGAGTTAAAAAAACAAGCTAATTAAACAAATATGAAAGCAATAAACAAACAAACTAGAGCATCTCTTGATGAGGATGATCAAATTTTTTGATGTTGGTATGTATGCTCACTTTGTTCTTCCAAGATTTCTCAAATAAGATCCATGATGAATGCAAATGATTATGAAATTATGGATTTGATAATGTAAGCTGGGTGAGATTGTGCTAATATGGAATTGATAATGCTAAAAGGGAAAGTTGTGGATGTTAAAATGATTAAAATAGATTATGAATTCTAGAGACAAATTAGCATTATGATGTTTCTTAATATGAAAGTGGATGAATTGTGAGGGAAAATGGAGGGATTAAATAGGAAGTGGATGCAAAGTGAGAGGCTCTCAAAATGAAAAGCTTGTCATAAAAAATGACAAGAGGCATCTCAAAGGATGACATGTGGAAGAGAGACAAAGTGAAAATTTTGGAGAAATGCCACTCAAAATTAGAGTTATTTTCTTTTTCATTAAAAATAAGAATATGCACATATTTGGAGAGGTTAGGATAGGGTTGGTTAATTGGGAGGTTTAGAAGGATATGATTGGTTTGAGGGTTAGTTAGTGAGTTGGGGGTTAGGTGTGTTGGAAATTTGGCTAAGTAGGATAATCAAAATGTTGTCATTATAGAAACATATACTCACTATGAAGATCACACAATAGAAGAAAGCAATCTAGTAAGAGTGCACCAGAAAATTGTCTAAGTATAGCAATATTTTACAGTCTAATCGGAGACAGTTTTGATTAGCGATGTTCACATAAGAAATTTCAGTACATGCACACTTGAACATGGATAATTCTACGTATATCAAAGCCACATATGAAAGAGAAAGTCTATACGACATGTACGGAAGTATGTATTAAAGAATTACAGAGACAGTGTTTTATCGACTGAAAATTGGTAATTGTAATAACTTGTATATATGTAAGAACTATGTAATGTGAAAGATATAGAAGTGACGTAATAGAAAATGTAATAAGAAAAGTATGGTGCAAATTTGTATATTGTAAGAAGGAAAGCAAGTAAACTCTGTATATGAAAGCGAAGAGCCTAGAAAGCTAAATCAGAATAGGAAAGCTATTTGGTAGCAGTAAAAGGTTATGTACTTTACCTTTGTATTTGAAGATATCATTGTATATTGCATGTTTGGGCAATGAGCTCATCTTGAAAATCATTTTCATAATAGAAACTCCTAACATGGTTGAGGCTTCTAACAAGACCTAGAGTCCTTTAACTAGGACAGAGACACTATATGTATGTAATAGACTCCTAACAAGGTCAATATCCTTAACCGAATACTTTTGATTAGTGGATCAGTTGTGGGTATCATCCCCACCAAGGTTTTCCCTTGGCCAGGGTTTCCTCAAGAAAAAACATGGTGTTATGATTTCATTTACTTTATTGCTATGCTTTTTATTCAGTTCCTTAGTTTACTTTGTTATGCAAGCTTCAACTTAATTTGTTATATCCATAATTGGGCCAAAAAAAATGTTTTTGGAATACTGATTTACCCCCCCCCCCTAGGTATTTCCTATTTCTAACAATTGGTATTAGAGCTTAGTTACTCAAAACTAAGTTATTTGGAGAAAGCCTAATAGCCTGAGTAAGATCACTATGGATATGGATCAATTGCAGAAGAATCTTGAAGAAGCTCTTGAATAGATTCATATTCTTACCAAAGAAAAAGATACTTTGAAAGGGAAATATGATGATGAAAAAAACTACACTGAGAAACTAAAAGAAAAGGTAGAAGATCTAAAATCAAAGAAAGAACCTACAATTCAAGTCAAGGACTATGATGAAATTTATAAACTAAAGAAAGAAAATGAGATCCTTAAACATGAGTTGAAGATTGTAGATCTAAAGTTAAGCTTGAAAGATGAAAACAACAAAGATGAATAAAATCTAAAATCTAAGAATGAAGTTTTGAAGCCTAAACTTAGTAAAGTTACATCAGAAATTGAGAAAGAAAATTTATAGTATGCTAAACTTGAGAAGTACAATACAATTGTGAAAGGAGAATTGACTCACTCTAAACAACATCTTGAGAAACTGTATTCCAGTAGGGAAAAGATTGATGAACAAATGTCTTATCAAAAACCAACCTATGATAAAACTTGTCTTGGATATCTTGAAGAAAATTTCCCTAAGAAGATTGAGGAATGTAAAGAACCAAATCCAGAGCACTCTGAGAGAAAAGATGAAAAGAAGTCTGATGAAGTAAACAAATAAGAAGATATACCTAATCCACCTAAAGAAGATGAACCACCTAAAGATATGCGAAGAGAATTCAAAGGTAGATGTTTTTTATGCAATTCTTTTGGACACGTGAAAAGAGATTGTACTAGTAAGAAATTTAAACCTATCTTTCGATATTATTATAATTGTCATGGTTTTGGACATAGAGCTATTGATTGTAATAAACCTAGATCTAATGATAACAATGGTAGTAGAATGTTTAGAGATACTAATCCTGTAGATAAGAGACCTATTGGAGACATGAAAAAAAAGAATGGAGTTGTATGTTATAGATGAAACAAGATAAGGCATATTGCCAGAAATTGCAAAACAAAAATCAGTCACACAGGACCGAGATATGGAAACAATGGAGTGGTTTGTTAGATATGCAACAATTTTGGTCACACAGCAAGATTTTGTAGAATGAACATGAGAAACACTAATCCTAGAAACTATACAAGGAGAAATGTGAGCACAAACAACAGTCAGAGAGGACGTTGTAGTAACTTGGAAGAAGTTTAATTTGTTAAAGCCACAGATCAAGAAAGCACACTCAGTATATTAGGAAACTAGACAGGTGAATTACCTGATACTAAGTACATTATTTCCTAATTCATCTCAAAGCACTTGAAGTAATTATTTCATGAATTATGTATTAGAATAAAGCATTAGAATAGTGTAGAAGTTATAATAGAATGAATTGATCCTTGCAAAGTTAATATGTGCTAGTATATGATATAATGAAGCTATGGTTAAGAGCGCATGAATTTATATGAATGTATGCGAGTACACGGAAAGAATGAAGTTTTGCAGGTAAACAAGAACAACTTTTTGGTATGGAGTGGCAAATAAATTTAATGCGATGTCAGAATCTTGAAATATTTGAAGGATAAAAGCATATGATCGATATTAGTTGATCTTTCAAGTGATTACAAGTGATAAAGAGAGCTAGTCAATGGAGATTAAAAGTAGTTTGCAGGATTTGGTGAAATATTTCATGTCGGATCTACGCAAAGCCCTAAATCATGATTCTTGAGGTATTTTGCTAAGTAATCAAGCAGTTGTATTTTTATAGAATCATGGATGCATCACTTGTTCACCACATCAAAGATTCAGTCAGACCTAGAATGAAAAAGGAACCTGTAGAGCCTTTGGAAGAAGACCCTAGTTTAGCCTTGTCATCTTTTCCAAAGGAAGTTTTGCATTTGGAAGACATAAGAAGTTATATGAAATGTAAGTTTGAGACCATAGGAGATGGTAACCTGATCAAGGAATATGAAAAGATATATAAAAATGACATGTCATACAAAGAAGGGTTTGAATATTTGAGTGAGATTGATATTATCAAGTATACAGTTCATTATGAATTTTAGGATGATGAATGGTCTAAGATTATTCTAAGCAGAATTCACAATGGTAAGTATTGGTTAGATGATAAAGCCATTGATATCAGAGTAGACCTTATTCATGAAGTAACTAGCCTATCCAAATATGGAGTGATTCCATTTAATGAGAAAAATGTTAATAAAATAGTGTTAGACAACACCAAGTCATCATACAATGGTAGAGGAATTGTTATCAATAAGATTGTACAGGATGATATTAGATATGTATGCAAAATTTTGACCTCAAAGTTTTGTGCAAATTCTAGAGAAGATGATATGGCACCTGGCATGGTACATGCATCTTATCTTATGTGTGTTGAGAAATTACAGGTAGACATGTGTGAAATATGAAGAATTCAGTTGACAGAGAACCTTAAGAAAATTAGAAAAACTAAGAACTCACAATTTAGATTTTCATCTCTGATCACATATATGTTTTTTCATTTGTTAAGGAGATTTCCATACACCATAGGAGAGGATTGGAATGATAATAGAAATTCTATGGATAGAATCAATGAGGTGTACCTAAGACACCCTATAGACAAAGTATATGAAAGTGAAACTTTGGTAATTAAGACCTTTCAAAATCAAATGAGGAAAAGATCAAGAATTCCACCATCTGTTGTGGAGAAATACATGGATGATATATGTTTTTTGGTTGATACTGACTTTACCTACATTGAAGCAATTGAGCCTAGAGTGGAATTTGTAGATCCACTTGAATATGAAGTTTTAGAAGCTGAAATTGAAGGATATGTGAGAAGATTTATTAAGAGCAATTTGGATGCTAAGAGTCCTAGATTTGGGACACATGAAGAGAACCTTGACTCCGCAAAATCAATACAGGCACAGAAGCTGGCTAAGAAAAGAGTTGACAACACTATAAATAAAATATTAAAAGACACTGGTATGACAGAACATGAATTTGTCATAGCAAAGCAGACAATAGCAGTGATAAGGGATATTGGACAAAAAGAGATACTATCAGTCCCACCCTTGACATCTCTTGCAGCCCCTATAGAAGAAATTTAGGAAACAAATGAAGAAGTTGAAGAAGTGGAAGTGTAGTAAGTAAGGAAGTCAACTAGATCCTCCACCACACCAACTAAAAAAGTTAAGGAAATGTAAAGTGGACCAGGAAAAAGACAAAAAACTTTATTTTCCCCAATTCAAAGAAAAACATCAACAGATGAACAACCAGGAAGCAACAAGAAGAAGTGGAAACCAAAGATAGACAAAGTGAATCCCTTAATCATTAATGAAGGTGATTTCACTAAATTGAACAAATACTATGAATTATATGACAATTTTTAGAATTTGAACCTAGAAAATGCAGTTGTCAAACATATGATTCTTGCAGATAAGAAATTTAAAGATATAAAAGGCAAGATCCCTGATAATCTTTTTGAGAAATTAGTAAATAAGAAGAAAAGAGCAATAGAGGAAGATAATGGAATAAGAGAGAGATATGTAAGGAAGTTTTGTGTTATAAAGGATGAATAACATTTCAAGGAAATCATGAAAAGTCTAAGCACCCATCTAAGGATGAAAAGGAGAACTATACTGATAATGGGAGGCAATTGTGAGGAAATCAATAGAGAAACAGAGTAAGCGGTTGTAAAGTTTATGACCTCTGAACCAGGTGATCATATCAATGAATCTGATCAAATGGTCGAATCAAAGTATCAGACAGATCCATCACCAACACCACCACCCTCCATTAACATTGAAGATGAGACAATGAATGTTGAAGGAACAAACATCACCTTCGACAGTGAAGAAAATCCCTTCAATGACAATGAAGCCGATGTTGGCAATTTGTTGGATGAGCAACAAGTCACAGCAGAAAAGGATGAAACATAGAAGGAAGAAGAGAAAGAGGTAACATAGGTTAATGCAGCAACAGAAGAGCCTACAGTTCTACAAAAATATTTTGTAGTCATTTCTACACCTAAGGACACTACAAAAACAATACAAAAACCTTAGATTGAATCTATGTTTGCAAGCCTTGGATAGGAAGTTGATGATGATGATCAAATAGAGTTGATCTCATCTCTAAACAAAATCATTTGTAAAAACAAGAAAGTGAAAAGCTTAGAAGGCACACTACTTGAAGTTACAAGAAAACTACAAAGTATTATATCAAGTCAAGTTAGTGAGGCAGACCCACAAGGAAAAGAAAAAGAGGTAATGAAAGCCTTTGATACAAAATTCACAAATTTATCTGATGTAGCAACAGTGAAGGCACAAGAAGCTCATGATGCTTGGGTATTTCAAGTTATATGTCAAAATATCAGAAATGATATAGATAATTTGGATATTTGTATAAAAGAGTTGAGAAGATGCATGGAAAGAGGAAAAGCCTTGTACATTCAGTGTACACAATCAAAGAGCCACACATCTAAGATATCAGAAAAGATAAAGATAAAAGAGGCAGAACTTCAAATGACAGTAAATCTTTTGCAAAGACCTAATGTGAAGATCTCAGAAATTGAGAAGAATACAAGTAGGATTTTTTATGATATGAGACTTCTAAATGATGAGAAAGAAAAGAAATTGAAAAGATTCTCTCTACTTAGAGAGCATGTATCAATGAAAATAAGCAATCTTGAGAATCAATTGGAAGAATGTCTTTCTTTGAAGACATCTTATGGAAAGTTCACTTATGCAAATCTTAAGGCATGTGCAATTGCATCCTTTGGCCTATGTGCATTGCTCAGTGTTTCAGATGAAGTGAAGAAATCATGGGAAAAGGAGTTAGAGAGCTTGAAGATCAATTTTGCAGATTGTGTTGTAAGCCTTCCGGCCTTGCAATATTAAATTCATATGGTAAAAATAATTTTGATACTAAATTTTGACACCTTTATCATTGTTCTCAAAGGGGGAGTAGTATAAGCAGAAAATTGTATGTTTATTTGTATAGATATTATAAGCATGGAGTATACTCTTAGGGGGAGTACATATATTTTGGAGTATAGATATTTTGAGTATAAGTAGGAGGAATAAGGAGTTATGTATGATCATTTTTTTGTATGGCCACAATTTTGTATCTTTCATCAAAGAAATCTTATGACAAATTTGCATATGATAATCTGAAGGTTGTTGAAATAGAATCCTTTGGCCTATGTGCATTACTAAGTTTTTTAGACTCAGTGAAGAAGACATGGGACAAGGAAATAGAGAACCTGACAGCTAATTTTTTAGATTGTGTTGCAAGCCTTTCGGCCTTGCAGTATTGAGAACATAGAGGTAAAACAATTTTGTCATACTTATAGAATTAACACCTTTGTCATTGTTGTCAAAGGGGGAGTAGTATAGTATGAAAATTGTATGTATATAGAAGATATAGATATGCAATATAGTATGAAGTATACTCTTAGGGGGACTATCATTTTTTGGTGAAATAAGTTGTGGTAGGATCCACATTTTGTAATGGCCACAATTTTTGTAATTTAAGTTTTTGGGACTTAGACAATTTTCCCATATGTTGCCACCAATGACAAAGGGGGAGATTGTTGGAAATTTGGCTAAGTAGGATAATCAAAATTTTGTCATTATGGCAACATATACTCACTACGAAGATCGCACAATAGAAGAAAGCAGTCTTGTAAGAGCGCAGCAGAAAATTGTCTAAGTATAGCAGTATTTTACAGTCTAATCGGAGACAGTTTTGATTAGCGATGTTCACAAAAGTAGGTTTAGTGCCTACACACTTGAACATTGATAATTCTATGTATGTCAAAGCCACATATGAAAGCGCAAGTCTATACGGCATGTATGGAAGGAGATATTAAATAATTACAAAGATAGTGTTGAGCTGACTGAAAGTTGGTAATTGTAATAACTATGTAATGTGAAAGATATAGAAGTGACATAATAGAAAATGTAATAAGAAAATTATGATACAAATTTGTATATTGTAAGAAGAAAAGTAAGTAAACTCTATATATGAAAGCGAAGAGCCTAGAAAGCTAAATCAGAATAGGAAAGCTATTCGGCAGCAATAAAAGGTTATGTACTTTACCTTTGTATTTGAAGATATCATTGTAGATTGCATGTTTGGGTAGTGAGCTCATCTTGAAAATCATTTTTGTAATAGAAACTCCTAACAAGGTTGAGGCTTTTAACAAGGCCTAGAGTCCTTTAACCGGGATTGAGACACTATATGTATGTAATAGACTCCTAATAGGGTCAATATCCTTAACCAGATACTTTTGATTAATGGATCAGTTGTGGGTATCATCCCCACTGAGGTTTTCCCTTGGCCAGGGTTTCCTTGAGAACAAATATTGTGTTATGGGTTCATTTACTTTATTTCTATGCTTGTTATTCAGTTTCATTAGTTTACTTTGTTATGCAAGCTTCAAGTTAATTTGTTATATCCATAATTGGGCAAAAGAAAAAGTTTGTGAAATACTGATTCACCCCCGCTCTCTGTATTTCCTATTTCTAACAAGGTGGAAGTTAAGGAGATAATGGTGTTTGAGACCAAGGGTTAGTTAGTGGATTAGGTTATAGGATTAAGGAGTGGTTAAGGTTAGGATCCATGCACTCAAATTGATATTAATTAATTAAATTAATTCAATTTTTGACCAAAGAGGGAAAGGAAAAAATGAATCAATTAGGCCAAAATAATTTATTTTTTTAATTTAATAGAGGAAAGAGGGTATTTAATTAATTAAATGGGTTATGGTTTTCTATTAATTAATTAGTAATTTTATAGCTCAATTAATTTAATTAATTTAGATAGGGGTGAGATTTTTTATCGGTAAATTATTATTTTTTAATTATTAATATAGAGTAAAAAGTTACAGTAATTAAAACATAATAGAGTCCATGATATGCAAAATAAATTTGTCCAAGAAACTAGTAATGTAGCTATCAACAGTCTGCCACCCCAAACCCTAGCATATACAAAGAGACTACCCTGGTGGTGTACATACATCAAAATTTTGGACTATGCATTCTCATCACCCAACACTACATATAGAGTAACTACCTTGGTATAATTCAAGCCAAAAAAGATACAGACAATACAAACTCACTACTAGTATCAACCAAAATTTACACCAGACATTTCAACAAAAAAGGTGACATCTAAAACCTGGGGTAAAAAATGTAGGTCAAAAAGAGTCAAGCGATGAACCACCCATGTTCATGGAAAAATCCCGCGACCACGACTGTGTCCACTTCTACGCCCATGAGAAACATCATGTCCACATCCACAAGAAACACCATGTCCACATCTACAGTAACCACAACCCCTAGCCTTCCCCTACTCCTGAATTTTTGTCCATGTCCCCACCAACCTAAACCTAAACAAATTTTGATTCATCTAGTCCCTGGGTATTCTTGCAACAATGACCTACTTCCAATCATGGATGTAGTCCAAAATGTAGGCCCAGTATTTTTGGGATTTTGTCTTTCGTTCTGAGATGTTCCTAAGTGTCGTGTACAAAAGGAAGGGGTGCACATGGTGAGGCATGCTAGGGAAGCCAAAGCAATCACCATGGGTAGAAATAAACCCTCACCCCAACACTTCACATGCCAAAATATCCTCCAATCCCACTCACCACTCTAGTCAAACACAACTCTCTACCACCCTTTTCACCGCTACCCTCGACTTGAAGTGGAGGCACCATGCACAAGAAAGAGATAAAATGTTCATATTGGTGTGAAAATAGAATTTGGAAATCAAGAAATCAATAGTAGCAATTCCTGGACCATAATAAGGAAGAAAGGGTCACTCAAGGTGAACACATTGTTCAAACACTCCTCCAACATGGGACTCTAGAAGTCCATTTGTTGTTTCAATGCTTTGAAAGAGAGCTTTTCTTCCATCGCACTATAAATCCCACCACCCTATTCTTTGCAAAGACAACTCAAATGCACACCTAGATCCCATTAAAAAGAATGAAGTTTCCTTTAAAAAATACCCAAACATTCAATGAAAAGTCTGGGTACATGTATGATGTCAGTCACCAAGCCACCACAAAGCACCAACCTTGCATTCAAAAATGTCGATGATGTCACATTGCCTTCATATGTCCTTCTCACCAAATTTATACCAAATTTGATCCAAACTTATCCACAAACATCACCACCAATTTGGATAGTGAATTCACTAGTGCATTGCCTTCTCTATAAATGTGGGAAATTTTGAAATTTCTAAGCGCACAAATTTTTTTTCAAATAATATTGATAACTTCATCTACTCTCCAAACTTGGTCTTTACCATTTGTGATCGCATTTACTATCACCTATGAATCCTCCTCCAAATGAACTTTCTCTACATGCAACTTGGTCACCAAATCAACTCCAAGTAATGCACCCTAGACTTTTGCTTCATTGTTTATTTTCTTTGTCAATTTATTTGTCTCTATTGTAAGAATATTTCCATTCAAATCATGGGAAACACACCCAACCCAAAAGGACCTAGGTTTCCTTTTGAGGCCCCATCAAAATTGATTTTGACCCATCCAACCTTTGATTTACTCTACTGAATCAAATTCCTAGTCATGCGAGAAGGATGAACCCTCGAAGACCCATTAACATGTGTGCCAAGGAATGACATTAATTAATTAAATAATGTGTAATTAATTAACCAATAAATGTAATTAGGATAACTAAGTTTAATTATTTGAATTAATAAAAGTTAGATGTCTACATTTTTTCCCTCTTTGCAATGTAGCTAGAATAACATTAGTGTGAAGAATAACAAAACATAGATGACACAAAGATAAATGCCCCAACTAGATAGGAAAATTAGGTAAGCGAGAAAATTTGATGAATGGAGTAGTTAGTGATGTCCCCTTGAGAGGTTGTATAAAATGGAGGCCCTGAAGGCATCTCGAAAGAAACTATGCCCCAATAAACAAGGATAAAGAGAGTAAAATACTATCTATGGAACAAAAAATATGCAAAACAGAGTTAGTGGGAAGAAACAAGGGGAAAATTCAATCTAAATGGACCATAACGATAAAAATTAGGGCTTGGAAAGTCTCTATAAGTGTAAATTTGGTAATTTATTCCTCATTTTAATCATAATAGAGAGAAAATTAGAGAGAAATAGAACTTGTGATCCCATTATAGAGAAAACTAGCATGTGGGAAAGATAGTTGATGCAGGATGATTGAGGCACTGAATGGATATAGTTGTGAGTTTTTGACAACACTAAGTGCCAAAATGGGAGGTAGGATTCAAAAATCTAGGACTTTACATTGTTTTTTATGCATTTATTATATGTTTTAGGATACAAAAAAATGATCCCCGATGTGGCGAGAATACATTCCCTTTGCTTGGGCTTGGGTTGAGAATGAAGGGGTAGAATGGGTGTTGGAGAGGGAATTCCCATAAGGGAAAGATTTAGGGGAGAAAAATGAGTATCACATGAATGCATTCCCTTCACAATGAGAATGCATTGTGACATGGTGGGAATTTTTTCTCATGGGCTAAGAAATAGCATGATTGCATTCCCGTTGGGGATAACATGGGAAAAAAAGGGTAGTGCATCCCCACATTGTTTGATTAGGGATCTTGAAGGAATTTTTTTCCAATTAGATGATAAAAGGATGTCAAAGACATGCTAGTAGAGATACTAACTAACTGGTCATGTGATTTCTGGATGCAGTAGAGTGTCAACATCTTGATGAGATATGAAAGAACCTGTCTTCAGTTCTAAGGATGGTTGAGAATTTCAGAGATATTGAGTGGGTGTGGATAGACACAATCAGACTCAATCATTTTGATAACCTACAACTAATTGAATATCTTGATGAAATGAATGGACAAGTGAAATACATTAATTAGAGATCACCGAGCTACTAAAGTGATATGTAAGGCAATTAAATCAGTCAATGTATTGTCATTAATGTCAACTAGTTTTGACTGTACTTATCATGATAGTTACAAACATATTTGAAGAATAAAATGATAAAGGAATGTGATATCTACATGAAGATGAGATGGATATGGAAGATATGGCTAAGGTATGCATTGGGTAACTTATTGATGAGTCTATGGAATCATGTTGTTGACTTGATTGTATTACATGAATTTGTTATGAATTGGAGATCAGAACTGAACAAGTTTATGTGGTCGGTAATTGAATATTTTTGTATACACTGAGCTAGTGTAGTGTATACTGAGTAATAGTAATAACTAAGTTAGTTATCACTGACGCATTTTGTATTGACCGAGTGAAAGAAACAAATAAAATTTATAATAGCCAGCTGAATTGATGAGCTGGAAGATGCTTATGATTGCGAGGTAGAAGATAGAGTTTGTTATAAGGATCTAACGAATGACAAAATTCAAGAATGATCGAATGAATAAGATTGAAATGTGTTATAAACACAACTATCGATGAAGCTTGAAGCGAAAAAATGAAAGATGCAGATTAAGAGGCAAAATATAACGGATGATAAGAAAATGGCTTATGGAGTCTATTTAAAGAGACATGAGATTCATTATTGAATCTAGGTGAATTGAATACTGTAGGAGAATCCACACGAAAGGAACTATTTTCATACACTACTGATCAAACTAGTTACATACAAAACTGAGCTGAACTACATCCATTACCGAGCATCAGAGAAGCATACACCGAGTTGAATAAGTTGGAGCATATGAATGATTGAATTGATTATTGATCAGAGGAGGTATTTTGAGCTTAACATAGATCTGAAAATCTACAAGTCATAGTTGTATTTGAATCAGATCATTACTATATCATTTTAACCATTGTTATAGAAAAATATCTTAACCGAGTGGACTTAACAGTCTTTTTGTATTTCAATATGACATTCAATGAATGTTAATTGTTTTCTTGTTGACCCCCATAGTGAATGTTGGTCAAGGGAGAACTCTTAGTGATAAATCCTCTTACCAGGTCACATCTTACAATGTATTTTATAACCTTTAACAGGGTTGGCTCCTAATCAAGCTCACTTCAAAAGAGTGAATTATTTTGGGTTACCAGTCCCAGGTGGTTTTTCCCCTAACAGGGTTTCCATGTTAAAAATCTATATGTTATGTGTATTTTGATGTGATTGAATTGTTATTTTGGTTTACACATTTCATATCTAAACTGATCAGTAAACACAGTATTGAATTGACTGTTAATCGGTAAATGAAGAGAAAGATATTGTTACTATCTTACCTAGTTGATTATTTGGTTGAAAAAGTTTGAATATATACATCTGGGAGTTTGGGACTGTAGGATAACTAGAATTAACTGATTCACCCCCCTCTCAGTTATCTAACAATTGGTATCAAAGTTTATTGGTTGCTTGGAAGGAAATTTTGAAGGACTTGAGCTAAAGATCACAAGATGTATAAAAGAGAGGTGCCTAAGCTAAACAAAGATAACTTCTCAACATGTCAAAGCATAATGAAGTTGCACGTATCTAGAATTGGTGAATCTACAATATTCTACTTGACCAATGATTACATACAACCAAAAATGGGACCTTTGACTATTGATCAGTTGAGAGATAGACATGAACATAATATGACAATGATAGATATTTTTTATGCCTTGTCTGATGCAGAATTTAAAGATATCAAGACATGTACTAATGCTAAGGCAATGTGGGACAAACTTTCACTAGTTAACGAAGGATATGTAAATGTGTTGAGAGCAAGAGATGAAAGTCTTAGAGGAAATTTTGATGATATGAAAATGAAAGAAGGTGAGAAAATTTCACAGTACAGTAACTGAATCAAGGAGATTGTCAATGCTATCCGAGGAGCAGGAGGTGTTATTGATGAAGACACTATTGTGAGTAAAATTATTAGAACCCTACTACCAATCTATGCTATTAGAATCTCTACAATTCATGAAATGAGATCTGCATTGGGTAATGTTCTTACACTTGATAGCCTAATCGGTAAATTGACTACTTTTGAGTTGAATAACTTTGATAATAGTATTGTACTGAATGTTGAGTCTGCATTTATGTAATCTTTGAAGATTGGTAAATCAAGCAGTAAAAACATGATAAGAAATGAGAGTGACAATGATAGTGATGAAGATGAACTTGATGAGCTTGAAGCACTAATGGCTAGAAGACTACAAAAAGGTAAAGGAAGGTACAAAGGCAAATTACCTCTGGCATGTTTTAACTATAAAGAGATTGGTCACATTGCAGCTAGGTCTCCTAATTGAAAAGATGATGACAAAGACAAATAACCATCTGGTGATAGAAAGTATAACAGAAGAGATAACTGAGATTGTAGAGGCAACCGACAATATGACAAAAGAAGTAACCGAGACTACAAAGACAAAGGCAAGAAAGCATGTTACCTTGTTGAAGATGATGATGACACTGAAACCAACATCAATGAAGACATTCAGGTGGTATTTGTAGCTTTGAAAGAAAATTCAAAAGAAGAAGAAAGGTATAATGAAGCAACACTTATTTTTAAAGTTAGCAAGAATGATACATGGATTATTGATAGTGGTTGTACTCATCATATGACTGATGATGAAGACAATTTGAATACCTTGAACATTATAATGGAGGATCTATTAAAATAGGAAATGATACACCTTGTCTAGTAAAAGGAAAAGGATCTATCTTGTTGGACAATAATATTAGATGTGAAAATGCATATTGGGTGAAAGGACTTAATTACAACTTGTTTAGTGTAGCATAGCTGAATAACTTGAGTCACCAAGTTGCATTTGAAAGTAGGAAGGTGAAAATATATGATGAGACTAGAAATTTGGTTGGTACTGGAAAACAATCAAAAGGTAATTTGTTCTATCTTGATAATGCTGAAAATTCTTGTTTGTTGGCTAGAACTAAAGATGTGTAGAAATGTGGCACAAAAGGTTATGTCATGTGAATTTTGACAACATGGTTAAGATTAGTAAGAAAATAAAATTTATAGGTTTACCAAGCTTATGTAAACCTGATCATGTCATGTGCAAACAATGTCAAATGGGAAAAATGTCAAAATCTAGTTTCAAGAGAAAGGCCTATTCATCTAAAGCTATTTTGGAGTTGGTTCATATTGATGTATGTGGTCCTATTAGAACTTAGAGTTATTATGGTGCTAGATATATTATTTTATTTGTTGATGACTACTCTAGGATGATGACAGTTATGTTTTTGAAAGAGAAATCTGAAGCCTTCAAGATGTTTAAATGGTATAAAGCTAAAGTGGAAAAAGAAAGCGGAAAAGAGTTGAAATGCTTAAGATCTGATAGAGGTGGTGAGTTTATTTTTTATGATTTCACTAACTTTTGTAATGATCATGGAATAAAAAGATAGGTTTTTCAACCGAGAACACCACAGCAGAATGGATTTGCTGAAAAGAGGAATATATCCATAGTTGATTGTGCTAGAACACTGATGATTGAAAAAGTTGTTGCTCAAATGTACTGGAGAGAAGTTATTAACACTTTTGTATACACATTGAACCGAGTACAATTGAAGAAATATTCAGATAAGACACCTTATGAGTTATGGTATGGGTACACACCAAATGTAAGTTATTTCAGAATATTTGGAAGTAGATGTTACAATCTGAAAGATAACAGAAATGGAAAATTTGATTTTAAAGGTGATGAAGGAATATTCTTAGGATACTCTACTAAGAGAAAAGCTTACAAATGTTTGAATAAGGTTTCTAACAAAGTGATTGAAAGAGAAAATGTGAGATTTGATGAGTTTGCTGAGAAAAATTATAAAGAAAGTAGAAAGGAACCGGAAGACTACGGTAGATATACATGTTGGAAATATAGTTGGGAAATGTGATACTGAGAGGGGGGTGAATCAGATATCACCTACTTTTATTTTAATATTATATATAAAAAATTCATAGCATCAACAATACTTCCTCGAAACAAAGTAACTAACATACTAAGCAGCATTCATGAAAGTACTCATAACATAGTAATTTTGGTTACCCAAAAACCCTTGAAAGCTAAAACTAGGGTGGGGATGACACCCACAAATCTTCACTACTACGGTAATAAATTTTTCTGTTAGGGCTTACAAAATTTGATCAAAATATGATCTACCCTATGAGGGGCCTACCTTGTTAAGAGCTCAAATTAAGACTTATACAGTCTACCTTGCTAAAGGATTTAAAACTTACAAAAAAGTAAGCACTCAGTTAAGATATTACAATAGGTCTGTTAGAACCACTCGGTTAAGAGATTTACCCTGATACACTTGTTAGAATGTCTCAGTACCTGATCCTTCAGTTTGTACTGTATGCAGATTACAGATCTTCTCTTTAGAGTATTGTATTGATCTCTTCTATCAGATTTATCTCTATTTTGTTCTTTCACTGCTTAACTCAGTCATTGAACTCTGTCTGAATGCTTCACCAAAACTGAATGTGCCTCTCTACTCATTCCTTCATACCCTTCGCATCCTCTCTTTTTCACTCTCTCACATTTTAGGGTTCAAATCTTATGCTTATATAAACAACAAAACATCTTCATGATTCAAGATCTACGGTTCAAATTAACTCCTTTTGCCACTTAAGCCTTACTAATTTTTTATTGGCTCTAAGTATTACATAGGGATCAATGATTGCAAAATAGATGTGTAATCACCTCTGTAATTACCTCAACAAACAAAATACAAAACATAAATGTCGGCCAAAATGATTTACTTCAATCATTGTGCCATAACAAACTCATATGTTGTTTTTGGCTAACTCGGCAAATGATGTTCCTGATACTCGGCATTCACTGTACTTGTGTGATGATGAATATCACCTTCATGAAATTAAGATCTAATAGCAACAATTGAAAGTAAATACAATGCAAATCTAATTAGAATTGAAACTATGGTCTATAACATCTCATGGTTCTCTAGAAAGAAGTGGTAAGTGAAGCTCTCAGCTCAAATCCTCACTAGTGACACTTCTAAAATGAGAAATTATGCTTCTACTATGCTTCTACATTTCTCATTCAATGCTTAATCTAGCTCAAATTGACAAAATTACAATGATAATTTCTCTAAATGCTCTTAATTTCTCTTACAATGCTCTCAATTGCCTATAGTAACAATGCTTTGCAAATGAAGTTCTAAGATATCAATTGCTCTCAAAATGCTTCATATTTATAGTAATTTCCCAAGGGTAGGGGGTGGAGTGAAGTAATCATGATTAACCTTTGGTTGAGTCAAATACTTTTCTTTGTTCATAAATGGGGGGACAAATGAGGGGACAATCCTTTAAATGGTCTCAAAGCTTTGGACACTTTAAAGGTTTGAGTGATTTATGTCTTTTTGTCCTCAATTCTCATTGGTTGCTCAACTTTGTTGAAAGATATTAGAAATTATTAAATTCAATTAATTAATTAAATTTAGCCATGTAAGGGTAATAGGTTCATTTTGATTTTTTATTTAAACAACTATACACTTAATTGATTAAAATCAATTATGTATTGCTTTTCACCCCTTTAAGCTTCATTTAATTATTTAACATCATTATTTGATTTTTTCCTTTGCTTTAATTGATTTTGTCCAACTTTATTTAATTATGTCCATTTTTAGTTGAGTTGATCCCTTTTTAATGTATTTTAATGATTTTGAGCCATTTGATTGATTTTTGCAATTTAAAAGCATTTGTCCAATTTTGCGTGTCTACAAATGCCCCTCTTTGAATTGATGTGCGAAGAATATTGATTCAAAGATTCTTGTGAGTTCTGATTGCTTTTAGGTCCTGATTGTTGATTCCCTGATATACCTCTGATACTGATTGATTGCTGCCTCTGATACTGATTGATTGTTGCCTCTGATATGATATGATATGATACTGATGCTGATACAAAAAAAGTTGTCATGCCCCACTAATTTCATGATGTTTGATTTTAATTTCAATTTGATACCCTGATGCCCCCTCAGAAATTAAAACATATTAATCATTTGATTTGAAAATTTTGATGATGTTTGATTCATTGAATATGTTTTCATTTCTGAAAATTTGATGATATACGATGTGTTCAAGGATGCCCCAGTTAGTTTGATATAGCAATATATAGGTCTAAGCCAATTTTCACCTCCAAAATTAGGTCAAAATAGCTTAAATAGGTTGAAAACCCTTATTTTACTATTCATTTTTACTTTTCTCTTTGGTGATTTTGCTATGATCCTGCGTTGTATTTGGTCCCTATTCGAGAGCATCGATTCAAGAGGTGTCAAAGATATGAGAGGCCACCTGAGTATGGACCTCCACTAAGTTATTTCTAACGTCTATTTTGTATTTATTGCTCATTTATTAGCATTTATTGCAATTTCTTGTTTCATCGTTGCGTTGAATCTGCAAAGTCACACCTAGAAATATTTTATTACTGCTTAGACCTTTTAACTATCGCATCTATGCTTTCCTTTCATGCTTTCATGTAGTTTAATGCCACCTGACAAACTTTTAACATCACCTAGGAATAGGATACTCATGCCTACAACTAGGTCAAAATGCCCTTTCTCATATATGTTATCGCTTAGGAAACCCTAGCGATTTTACTGTCGCCTAGGCCACCTTCTGTTGTTGCCTAGCATGATTCAGTGTCACATAGCATAAGAACTATCACCTAACACTAGAATAATGTCACTTCTCAACTTTTTGCTATTTCTTAGGAGGAATGTCACTTGGGCTGATAAAAATCATGCATGTAGACTTTTGAAAAAAAAATTATGTACTTTTTCACACTTGGACTTGATTGTGTCTGATGAAAAATTTGATGACTTTTGATGCTCGAGTCGAATGAGTAGATTAGGTATGTTGCTTTCAACAAAAAAAATGGATTAGGATAGTGTTACCAATTAATGTGATGTGTCAATCTGATTAGGATAGGATATTGATAGGATAAATCAATCAATGTGAAAACCAATATGATTTGATACTGTTGCTTTGTTCTCAGGACACAGAGAAATGAACAAATGGTACTTGGTGTGATTGCTTGATACTTTGAAAAACTTGATTGACTTGAGATAATTCCTTGATATGGTATACTGGTATGATTCCTTTGATTTGCCTAACAGGCAAACTTCCCTACTTTATACATCCGGATAGTGGCTTCTTGGGTCATTGATTTGGGCCAGACTCTTACAGATGTTGAGTTCTGTGTGATTGAGTTGTGTGGTTTGAGTTTTCTCCTTGATCTACCACGGTTCTAGCTGAACCATGGTTTACTGACTGCAGTGGTGGAGCGATGGCACTCCGATCACAACACATTTCATTTTCCTTATGGAGAGATGACGATCACACCTAAGGACATGTATTGATTACTACGTATCCCATGCAGGGGAGAGGTAGTGTATTATGATTCTACTATCTACCGATGAGTGTTTAGGGACAATTCTATTGATGATGGTGATACGATTACTTGGCCTCAGTTTGTTTCCTTTCCTACCTTGCCAACAGTACTGGTTGCATTGATTGGCGGTTTACTTCTTCCCAACTGGCGAGGTCATGGTTTTTCTGTTAGATGGGGTAGGATATTGGAGGATTTTATTGCTCATTCTCGATGCTTTGATTGGGGTTCATGCATCCTCGCACAGATATATCATGATTTTCATGAGGTAGTCTATCGAGTGAGTGCATCATTGTTAGCTGGTGCAGTGGTTCTTCAGTTGTGGATATGGGAGCATCTTTCCATTACTAGGCCCATTTCTGACAGAGTTTGGCCTCAGGGTTATCCTTATGCTTTTCTATACACTGGGATGGTTATACAACAGCATTTGGGTCATCTGGATTAATGGCAATGACAGATTGATGATCTAGATCAAATTTTATGGAGACCATACAGGGGTTGTGAGCTATGGAGGGAGGATGATAATGAGTTACCATATATGTTTTCCCCTCGCTAGATGATTGGTCGCACTACTACCACTATTGAGCACTTCTTCTTTGGTAGAGTTTCTAGATAGTATGGTCAAACATAGGATATTCCATAGGGTATAGCATTATATACTCAGGTACAGGCTAAGAGATCTATGTGGGGTCCTCTTATTGATTATGATTTTTCCTTAGATCAGATTGCTAGTATGGCTTATTGCATATGGGAGATGCTTTCTGGTGTAGTTGATGCAGGTATGTCTCATGGGTTTTTTGATTGGTGGGCTCGTAATAGGTTTACTCGGTTCACTGATCCAGCAGAGCCTATCCTAGGTCAGGGTGATGGAGGTGGTGGTGGTAGACAAAGGAGAAGAGGAGGGCATAGAGATCCTCTTGTTATTGCTGATAGAGGACGGGTGAGACATGGTCATGTGAGGGATAGAGATCATGCTAGGGATCATGATGATGCACTTGATAGATATCCTAGAACAAATAGATAGCAGAGAGTTCACAGACATCAGAGACGGCAGAGGCAAGCTCATGTTGATGCAGCTAGGCAGATTCCTGGTAGATTGGATCCTTTGGTTCATTTGTAGAGAGTAGCCTTGGCTCAGCATGATGATGATGATGATGCATAGTAGGATCAGGTTCTAGCATAGCAGGTGCCTATACAGGATCAGCAGCCACAAGATCATGGACAGGGTTCACAAGATGCTCCTACTATAGGTGTTGAAGTATGAGAGGTTCAGTCTCTGAGGATAGATATGTCTAGCATTGTTGGGCATTTAGATTAGGTTACCACCTTGATGCAGCAGTTTTTGTCGACTATAGTGCAGAGATAGAGCAGAGTGAGCACTTTTCAAGCTCCTCCCCCATAGGATGGTAGAGGTTCGAATGGATCTGGTCCTACAAGATCTTGATTACTTTGATGATAGATTCACTCATGGCTGATGTACTTGTATCGCATGCCATGTTGTTGATTGATCAGATCATTTGATGTACCTCTTTTGTATGACATTGTATCTTGATATACTAAGTTGATGGATAATTGATGAACACTTTTTTGATGCTATATGATGATATATGATGATATACTCCTTGGTTCTCCTTGATGAGTTGTTTATGAGATTATCTTTTATGCAGCTATATAATGTGTTATGCATTTACTTTGATTTATGCTATGGATGTAGTTATCTTATTTTATGATATAGATAAATGATGCAATGATGTATGGATTTATGACATGGTTTTCTCTTTTCTCAATGTATGAATGCAACATGTTTTATGGAAATGCATGTGGAAATACCCCTTTTGTTTTTGAATTTTTCAATGTATGCAATTCTATCCTTAACTACATGTATGCAAATGATGTATGAATGTTTTTCTCTTTTTCTGATATATGGATAATGATTAATGATTAATACTATGCATGAATGCAAAAGAAAATCTCATTTTCTTTGTAGTTTGTTTGATTAAGAGTAAGACATTTGATGGAATCCCTCATTTCTTTAGTGTTTTGACTAACCCAAATTATTGATGTACCCCCTTTTGCCCTTGGAAAATTAACCACAAAAAATGCATTTAATATAACATGATAATGCAATTAACCTAACATGATAATGCAATTAATGTAACATGATTATGCAATGCAACCTAAGTGTCACAAGCTTTTAGCAAATAAATGCCATGAGGATAAATTTTCATCATTGAGCATTTTGGGACTGGAAAGCTAATACAATCATCACTGACTACATCATGATGATATGAATACCTCTTTTTATCATTTTTTGGTAACCTCCTTTTTGAACCAAGTACAACCCTCACTAGTTGGATGACCAAACTATGGGAGTCTGAATACCAGTGTCAATGGATTCAATGTTGCAAGTGGATTTTTGGTATTAAGATATAGAAGATCTAAATAGCCAAGGGATCCATTTGTGTAAACAAGCAAAGGTCAATCCATCCTCTTATGAGATAGTCCTTGATAGTTCTTTGATGACCATGTCATTAGATGAACTCTCATAAGTTGATGAATCTTCCTCCAAACAATCACTCAAAGGCAATAAAATATCACATCTTTATCATGGCTAATCTAGCCGAAACATCCTCGAATAGCTCAAAAGATATGATAAAAAGTCAATTTCCTAAAGATTTATCAAAAATAAAATTTCTAGTGTTTTGCCATGTTTCCTGCTTTTCAAAAAGTATTTCCAAGCATTCTGATCTTTAAGGTGTTTTTGTCAATTTTTAATCCTGATTTATAAAGTCAATGAAGGCTCAAGGATCATGTTGTAGGATCAAATACTTAGGGTTTGACCAATGATGTCCATCAAAGGTTCAATAACTTTCCACTCTTCTGAAACTCTGATAAATCTCTCTCTGATGTGGCTGATTGTAGCACTTATTGAATCCATTTGGTACCAAATTTCCAATCCTCTTCTACTCCCAAGTGATAAATGGGATCGTTCAACAAACTTAGGGCTGGTAGCCAATGCAACAATGTGACTAAATGACTTTATTATGACTATGTACAAATGACGGATGCAATGGCAGTTGTACAAATAGGATGGTGGAAATGCAATATGGACATATGTGACAAGGAAAGACAAACTTAAGGGAACAAAAGGTGCTTGTTTACCAAGTGTTCACCTTCTGGATCTTTTTCTTTTTTTGCTACCAAGGTGCCTTTTGCTAGGTTTTCACCAAGGCACTTTTTTCTCTTTTTTCTTTTTTTGTATTTTTCTTTTTCTCAATTTTTTTGTATTTTTTAAGATCTCTTTGACTATGTGCAATAAATATGATGCTCCTCATCTGATACTCTTTATACTCTTTCATCTCCCTCATGTGTAGAACCTTTTGAGATGAATGATGTTGATGGGTTCTTGGAGTTCCTCTCCTTCACAATCTGATAACTTATAGGTTCCTATGCCAAATGAAGACACTATGATGAATGGGCCAAGCCAATTAGCCTCCCATTTGCCTTTCTTTTCTCTTTCAACCTGATTCTTTGGGTTCTCTCGTAACACTAAGTCTCCTACCTGAAAGACTCTTAGTTTTATATGTTTATTATAATTCCTCAAGATTCTATTTTGGTACACTTTTAGGTGCTCATAAGCTTGTGTTTGGTGTTCTTCAAGTAACTCCAATTGTTGAAGTCTAGCGACTCTATAGTCCTTGTCTATGATCAATACTTGTAATGAAACTTGTAAAGATGGGATTTCAACCTCTAATGGTAGAACTGCTTTGGCACCATAGACTAATGAAAATGGCATGGCTCCCGTAGGTGTCTGAATGCTTGTTCTATAGGCCCATAATGCTGGATTAATTTGCACATGCCAATCCCTCCCTGATTTATTGACCGACCTCTTCAAGATTTTCAAGATATTCTCATTCGTGGCTTCAGCTTGCCCATTTCCCTGAGGGTAATAGATTGACGAGGAGTGATGAGTGATATGAAATGTAGCACAAAGTTCATCCACGTCCTTGTTTTTAAACTATTTTCCATTATCTGTTATGATGGCATGAGGAATGTCATATCTGCAAATGATGTGGTTCAAGATGAACATGGAAATTTGCTTACCCATGGTCATGATCAAAGGAACTGCTTCGACCCACCTAGTCAAATATTTTGTTGCCGTTATGATATATTTGTGCCCATTTAAAGAAGGTGGGTAGATGACACCAATTAGATCAAACCCCCATTGATAGAAAGGCCAAGGTGTAACAAATGGGTGTAATTCCTGTGCCGGTGCATGTATCATGTCACCATGATATTGAAATTTGCTGCATATCTTGACAAAGTGGCAAGCATCTTTTTCTAATGTCTTCCAAAAATACCCTAAGTGAAGGCTTTTCTTAGCTAGATTTAACCCACTTGCATGTGACCCACAAATGCCTTTGTGAACTTCATCCAAAGCTAATCTAGACTCTTCTTCTTCTAGACACCTAAGTAACATCCCATCGAGACCCTTACGATACAATGTTTCTGAGAGGATTATGTAACGAGCTGATTGGCATATAAAGTTTCATTTTTTAGCTCGGGTTTGGTCTAAGGGTAGCACTTGGTCTTTGAGATATGCATATATAGGGTCATACCAAGGGGAGTCATGTCTGTGTAATAGGGCAACAATTAGGTTTCAGGAAGGTCGAATGCTGGTTTCACCAACTCTTCCACCAAGAACTCGTACTTCTCATTTTGATCAAGTTTTTGTAACAAGGAAGCCAAGGTGGCCATGGTGTCAGTTGCTCTATTTTTCTCTCTAGGAATCTGCTCAAAAGTGACCAAGGAAAAGTACTTCTTCCATCCATCAATCATGGTCTTATATGGCATCAACTTTTCATTGTTAGTGTTATATTCATTGTTGACATGATTGATGATGAGTTGAGAATCTCCATAAATTTGTAGCTCTGCGATGTTCCATTCTAAGGCCATTTTGATGCCTATGACTAGTGCCTCATATTCTGCTATATTATTTGTGCATGGAAACAAGAGCTTGTAGGACTTATGAATGATGTAACCTTGAGGAGTGACCAATAGTATGCTGGCCCCGAAACCTCCTTGAGTATAGGAGCCATCAAAGTATAACTTCCACATTTTTGCTTCTATGTTTACAATGGTGGAATCCAAAAATTCCACTTGGATAGTTTGTGTAGAAGTCATGGGGTTTTTAGCTAAGTGATCTGCTATCACTTGTCCTTTTATTGCCTTTCTATCGACATACTCAATGTCAAATTCACTCAATATCATAACCCACTTGGCTATCCTAATTGTTAAGGCAGTTTTACTTAACAAATATTTGAGAGGATCAATTTTGGCAATTAGCTTGACCTTATGCATCAACATATAATGTCTCAACTTTTGAGATGCAAACACAACTGCTAAGCAAGCCCTTTCCATGAATGTGTATTTAAGTTCGTATTTGATCAATGTCTTGCTCAAATAGTAGATAGCTCTTTCCTTTCCTTGTTCATCCTCTTGCGCCAAAAGCACTCCTAGGGATCTTTCAGTAGCAGATATGTATAAAAGAAATGTTTTTCCCTTGATTGGTGGCATGAGAATAGGCGGATTTATCAAGTAGGTATTCAATAATGTAAAAGCTTGATCACATTCCTCATCCCACATGAATATGGTATCCTTATGTAGCAACCTAGTGAAGGAATGACATTTTTCGGCCAATTGAGAAATAAACCTTCTTATGGATTGTATTTTTCCTTGTAAGGATCTCATTTGGCTGATGTTCTTTGGTATCTCCATATCCATTATGGCTTGTACTTTCTCTGGGTCCACTTCAATTCCTTTGGCTGAAACTATATAGCCTAATAACTTGTCAGATTGGACACCAAAGGCACATTTCTTTGGGTTTAATCTGACTTTGAATTGCTCCAACCTAATGAATATCCTTTTCAAAATTTGGAGGTGTTCTCTTTTGTGGGATTTTGCCAATATATCATCCACAGTCTTCTAAGAATGTATGCATCATGTCGTGGAAGATAGTTGTCATGGATCTTTGATGTGTGGCTCCGGCATTCTTAAGGCTGAAGGGCATGACATTCTAACAAAAAGTGCCCCAAGGGAAAGTAAAGGCAATCTTCTCCCAGTCTTCAAGTGCAATTTTGATCTGATTATACCCGTTGAAACCATCCATTAGGGAGTACATAGAATGACCTACTATTAAGTCAACTATTGCATCAATGCTCAGAAGTGGGAAATCATCCTTAGGACAAGCAAGATTAAGATCTCAAAAATCCATGCATACTTGAATGGATTTTTCATGTTTTGTGACTAGTACAATGTTAGATATCCATTCAGCATAAGCTATTTCCCTTATGAATCCCACCTTTAACAATTTTTCTAATTCTACCTTGACTAAAAGAGCTATGTGTGGGTGCATCTTCCTCAAATTTTTCTTAATGGGCTTAACCCCTAGTCTAACATTCAGATGATGCATTATAAAGTCAGGATCTAAGTTGGGCATGTCGGCATATGACCATGCAAAGTTTACTTGTTGCTCTTGGAAAATTTTGATGAAGTCCTCTCTTTCTAGAGGTGTGAGTGATGCTGCCAAGTGTATAAATTTTGGATCCACTTCCATACCAATGTTAATCTTTTTTGTTAGCTCTATGAGTATAGGTGACCTTTCTTCCTCATGCTCTAGTAGAGTATCCAATCTCTCTTCCTTTGATGCCACAATTGGGTTTTCACCAAAGGAAACATCTTTTATCTTTACTTTTTTGGGTTCTAATGCTACCACATAATGGTTTTCAGCACTAGAACTTTTCTTTTTCTTATTTTTTTTCATTTTTTGCTTTTGACTAAGAGATTGAACCCCTGCTGCTTCTATCATGTTCGGTTTGAATTCATTGGTGAAAGAGGGCTCAACTGCATTAAGGTATTTTTTTGCTACTTGGTCATTTAGGAAGTAAAGCAAGTCACTCAGCTCGGTTTGGTCCCAATTAATAAGATGGGGATTTATTAAGGATAAGGTTTCATTAGGCAAGTTTTCATCAATTTGGTTTATGGACATGACTTCATTTGAGGGTTTGTACATTGTATCATTTAGATCTATGACGTGTGCTTCCTTAAGATGGTCCATGGAAGAAGGGTCGAAATCCCCTTCACTTGAGTCCTCATCAACTTCTACGGGAAATGGCATGGGAAAAGCCACGAGCAGAATAAAACTAACATTTAAATCTCCCTCCTCTGAAGGCATCCAAAATGTATCTATCCATGGCGAACTTGTATATGCTTGTCCTATGTTAAGACCTTGTATATTAAGCTCTTCATTGACTTGAGTTTCTTGCCTTGGGATCTTTGCATACGTGTGTATTGTGACTACTTTATCTTGACATGATTCATCAGATAGGGTGTCCCACTCATAATCTTAGGAGTCATCACTATCTCCATCAGATTCTAAGGTATTTACTTGAGGATAAAAATCTTGCATTGGGCTGGAGCTTTCACCTTTGTATTGGTAACCTACTCCAGATCTTTCTTCTTTTGCCCTCCAAGTAGGTTCAATGGGTTCTAGTAAACCTCTATTCCTTTTTCCTAAGGGTCCTCTTCCCTTGTATCCCATCTTCTACATTATCTCAAACCCTTTCCCATATTGCTCGGTTTGTATATTAACATGATGGATTCTTTCGATGGGAGTGTTTGAGGTATCCTCTTCATCATGATAAAGTCGTTGAAGGACTTCATCCTCCTCTTTGTCTAATGCTACTTTGTCACTTTCTCTTACAAAGTAAGAGTTGTACTTATGAGGCAAGTGTTCTTTTGATGGTTTTCCATGTGTTCTTGGAGATGTGGGCATGTCGAATAGGGAAACGAAGTATTCCCCTACTCCTTTTGAACTAATTTTGCATTTTTTATCAAATGCATCCATCATCTCATCCATTTTCTTGTAATTTTCCTTTTTAGCTTTATCTTTTTCTTCTCTAGTGGGCTTGTAGGGCACTATTTCTGATTTAGGTGCTTGATTTGAACCCTCATTTGTAATTGGACCCTCGTAGCTCATCTTTTCCTTTCCCTTAGTTGATTTCATTGAGCTAGCTTGAGGAGGGTTTAGAGTAGCATTTAATGTTATGATAGGATCATCCATTTTGGTATTTTCAATGGTGGCTCTTTGAATGATTCCTTCTCGGTTATGTGGAATAAATAGCTCATGAAGGGGTTCAAGTGCATTGCAATATTGGAATGGGTTTGAGTCCCCTCCAACTATGATTTGTTCACCCATGTATGAAAATTTGATGCATTGGTGGTACGTGGATGGGACTACTTGCATCTCATGGATCCATGGTCTCCCCAACAAAATATTATAAGTTAACTTCATGTCCAATACTTGGTAATTGGTGTCCTTCTTGACAGGTCCCACTTGAATGGGCAATACAATCATGCCTTTAGAGGCCCTTTCAGCTTCATCATAAGCCTTAATGGTGATTTTTTTTATAGGGTCAATGCAAGACTCGAACAACCCTAAGGATTTAACAAGGCTTAATGTGAAAATGTTAAGGCTGGATCCTCCATCAATGAGGGCTCTTTTGACTCTATGTCTCTCTATTAAGACCTCTATATGCAATGGTAGATTTTGAGGATGGGTTATAGACATGTCATCTTGGCCAGAAAATGAGAGGCAATGAGGTGCTACGAGATGACCTACCATGTTTTGGAACTTCTCCTCTTCTAAGTTAGTAGGAACATTCATCTCTACTAGAGCTTTTTCTAAAATTTCCTTATGGTTAGGGGATAACTTCAATAGCTCCAAGATAGAGATTTGCGCTAGAGTTCTTTGCAACTGATCAACCAAGCTATAAGGTTTTGCTGTTGTAGAAGGTTGCTTGATCACAATGTTGGACTAGGAAGTGCTAATCACTTTAGGGGCAACCCCTTGTAGGGTCATCCTCGAAGTCTGCCCTCTTGTAATAACATTTGATGTCTCTTTTTGGGGATGTTCCTTGATTATTATGGCATTCACAATGTTATCATAAGGTGGCACAAAGTTAATGTTATTGGCACTTTGTTTCTTGACATTAGATGACTCCCCTTTGTCATGTTTGTAGAAGGGTTGTTTGAATGTTGTATGGTCTTCATTGCTTTGAGGTCCATCAATGGTGATCGTGCCACTATTGATTAAATCTTGCACTATATTCTTTAGTTGCAAGCATTTGTTTGTTGTGTGCCCCCGAATTATGTGGTACTCACAATGGCTATTGGCACTCCACCAACTAGGCTTCTTGTTTGGCTCATAAGGCTGAATGCTGGGTAAAGTAATAATATTATTAGCCATGAGAGTCTTTAATGCCTTTTTGAGGGGTTCACCCAAGGGTGTGAAGTTCCTTTGAGGAGTTGGTACCAAATATTTATCAAATTTATTACTCCTTGAATTATTTCCTTGCTTGCCATTATTAGCATTGTTTTCGTTGGAAGGTGAATTGGAGATCTGATTGGCATTATTCACCTGATTAGGTGTCCTTGTAAGAGCAAATGGGACCACCTTCAAGTTGCTAGAATCCACAACCCCATCATTAACAATTTCCTTATTGTTGTTCTTATACCGACTATTACTATTGAACCAATTATTCTTCTGATTGTTGCCATTGTTGGAGTTATTGTTGTTGGAGTTGTTCTTATTATCTTTATACATTTTAGTTCTCCACTTTTGACCAACACTTCCTCCGATGTCACTCCATTTTCAATTAGATCCTGGAAGGTCTTGGGACATTGCATTCCTAATCGGTAGTTCATCTCATTGCTTAAATTGTTTATGAAGATATCCATCTTCTCTTTTTCAGGCACGCTCCTAGGATATCTTGTAAAAACTGTCCTCCATCTTTGTAGAAAAGTGAGGAATGCTTCTCCATCCTTTTGTTTAGTGTTACATAATGTTATCATTGTGACCTCATGCTTGATGTTGTATGAGTAATGGGCCACAAATTTTGAAGCTAGCTCTTCGAAGGTCTTAATGCCAGAGGGTAGTTTAGAAAACCACTCCATAGCCATGCCTCCTAAGCTTCATGGGAATAGTCTCATTAAATAGGTTGTATCATGCATGAACTCTAAGCTTAATGCACAAAACTCACATTAGTGATCTTGGGGATCTGATGTTCCTTCATACTTTTCATACTTGGGAAACACTACATTGACTGGGATTGGCACCATGACCAAGCTTTTATCAAACAGGAACAAACACAATGCTTCTATGGAGAAAGGCTTGGGAGCCCCGCTTTGCTTAATGGTATCCAATTGCATTTGAAAAATCTTGAACTGCTTGTTCATGATGTCTAAGGTACTCTCTTCAACTTCTGATGGTTTGAGTTGGTTAACATCGTAATCACAGGGAAGCTTGAGGCCTTTCTGCTAAGTCCATAAAGTACTTTTCTCTATCCCTATCCATTGCCTTCTCCATGAGCTTTCAGAAATAGGGACATTGGATAGCCTCACTAACCTTTTCATCCATGGCATCTTTTTTCATTGCTTCAGTGTTAGTTCTATTGTGAGTGTTGTCAATCCCTTGAGCATTTTGATCTGCCCCTCCACTATTGGTATTGCCTTGGTTATTTATGTCAATGCCCCCATTATTGGCATCACCTTGGTTATTGGGGTCAATGCCACTATTGTCCTTACCACCCAAAATATCGTAGTACATCATGTTGTCCTCCCCTTCTTATTTGGGTGATTTTTGGGGTACTCTTGGAGTGGTAGACTCGTCTCCTGGGTAAGGGAGTTCTTGACTCAAATAGGTGTCATCTGCTTGCAAGGTTTTCTTGATGTAGTAAGATCTAGTAAAATTAGGCATGAACCTTGGACAATAAGAGTCAATATTAACCATGGTCTAATCCTTTGTAAAATTTGCAATAATGATGTAGAATAGGATTTTTGACCGAACTGAAAGTTGGAGCAGTAAGAACACGGAAAAGGGTACTCAAATATGTGATCAAAATTTTATGACCTCCCCTATAAGTACTCTTTGTTTTCCCTTTTAGGTTTATGGGTGTCACTGAATTAATTGTAGGCGTGACTATATTTTGCATATGTGTGTACTGGTATATTTTTAGGATGCACTCTATAGGGATGCAGGTGACACTTTCCTATTGATAGGCGACTTTCTAGTTTTGGCAGGCATGATTCAATGTGTTCTAGGCGTGACTTGCCTATTGATAAGCATTTTCATACAAGTCACAGGTGTGACTGAGCCTCTGATAGGTAGGATTACTTTGTGCACAGGCGGCACTTCTCTGACCAGGTTGTAAGATTTTGAATTTTTAAAACGTTTAAGATCAGTCTTTTAAAATTTATTTGTTTGAAAATAAAAAACAATCGCAACACACACATCAATTTTTCATCATGTCCCTAAAAACACTCTAGTGTGTATATTCTCCAATGTTTTTCATCAGTATAACACAAGAAAGAATTCCAAATAGCCTACCTAAAGTCAATTTTGGCTTGTAAACATGGCTCTAAAAGGTGGCCTTTCTATTTTATTCAAGATTTATTATGGATTCCGTACAAATAGATCTTAAATTTTCATCCCCCAAGTATGTTAAGGGGTTTCCCACATGCACCAAGGTATGATTTTGCAAAATCCATGAGGATTACTAGAGGAAATTTGAAGAATTCAAGATTCATTTGTCATACACCCCATTAAGGATGTATGCATTTTGTTTTATAGTGGGTTGGATCCCCGTGGAAAAAGTGAGTGTATCCCACTTTGGTCTGTCCCTCTCACCGGCCTCATTAAGGGAAACTCGGGAGGCGAGCCCACTATT
Organism: Chamaecyparis obtusa; assembly: GCA_027943335.1. NCBI lineage: Eukaryota > Viridiplantae > Streptophyta > Pinopsida > Cupressales > Cupressaceae > Chamaecyparis > Chamaecyparis obtusa. The sequence continues at coordinate 200,382 of BSBK01001506.1, forward strand.
TCTCTAGCATGTATATAAAAAGCAAGAAATGAACTTAGGCTGACAAGTTTGGGAATTTGATTCACTTAAAAAGTGAAGAGCATATCCCTATTGTCTTTCTTTGTTCCAAACACTCAAACACAAGTTTGTTCAAAAATAATGCCTCAATTTAATCAAGTGCAAGCTTGAATAGAAGAATACCTTTCCTTTGTAGCTAGCCTAAGCTAGGGGCATTTTTTAAAGGTTTTGTCATTGTTTTTCCACTCACCTTAGCAATAGCCTCCTCCAAATGTGCTTGTCCATCAACAAGTTAGTCAACACTAACAAACACTATGAGGGGAAACCAAAATTAAAAATTGAAGAAACAATACTTATGTATGAATTTTATAGAACTTATTTGCAAATTTCCAAAGAAACTTGATCTAAGGACTAAAAATCCAATTTAGAGAGACAAACTTTGATTTGTATGCTTCAACAATTTTAAGGTAGTGTTGGAATACCTGGTTATCCTCGTCTTGTGTAGTCTCAAGGATGGCTTTGATATGTGCTATGTTTTCTTTCTTGATCTTCCTTGCTACTGCCTTTCCTTCTTGGTTGAATCTACTTTCAGGATTCTACACCTTTCTGTGGTTGCTCATTTACTATTAAATCACACAAATAGGGAGTTAGATGAATGATTTAATCAATTAGATAGTAAATACAGACAACAGGCAGCAGGCGACATTGTCTAGCTAATAGGCGGGAACAAATTGTTATCAGGTGTAACTTTACTGATAGCAAGCGACACTCTGCAATGCCACAAGCAATAATAAAAATTACAAAGGTGTGAACAGTTTATTCCAAAGCGTGAGCAGAACTTAAAATTGTAGAAAGTGATTATTTCTAAGCGACACTTTAGTAACACTAAGCGGAATTAGAAATATTCAACACGTGACTATTTTTGGAAAGTGCGAAGCAAAGCTTGAACTTGGGTGATAACAAAATTTATCAAAGCGATACTCCCTGAGTCACAGGCGTGACTTTCAGATCCAAAGGATGAATGCGTTGCTTGCGTAAGCGTGAGCTTATGATAAGTAAGCGACTGTAAAGGAATTAATGCCGAATCAAAGTCGCATGCCAGACGTGAATCTCTAGATAATACGCATCAGTATAGAGATTGTAGGTGGCAGTAAAATGACTGCAAGCATGAATAGATCTCTCGTAAGCGTGACTTCACCAATTTCCTGCAAGATATTCATGGAAAATAGAAGATACAAGCATGCAAATTATGATGAAAATGATAAAGTGAGGCTTAGGGCCCCACGGTGGGTGCCATTTGTATGATGATGAATATCACCTTCATGAAATTAAGATCTAATAGCAACAATTGAAATTAAATACAATGCAAATCTAATTAGAATTGAAACTATGATCTATAAATCTCATGGTTCTCTAGAAAGAAGTGGTAAGTGAAGCTCTGAGCTCAAATCCTCACTAGTGACACTTCTAAAATGAGAAATTATGCTTCTACTATGCTTCTACAATGCTCATTCAATGCCTAATCTAGCTCAAATTGACCAAATTACAATGATAATTTCTCTAAATGCTCTTAATTGCTCTTACAATGCTCTCAATTGCCTATAGTAACAATGCTTTGCAAATGAAGTTCTAAGATATCAATTGCTCTCAAAATGCTTCATATTTATAGTAATTTCCAAAGGGTAGGGGGTGGAGTGAAGTAATCATGATTAACCTTTGGTTGAGTCAAATACTTTGCTTTGTTCATAAATGGGGGGACAAATGAGGGGACAATCCTTTAAATGGTCTCAAAGCTTTGGACACTTTAAAGGTTTGAGTGATTTATGTCTTTTTGTCCTCAATTCTCATTGGTTGCTCAACTTTTTTGAAAGATATTAGGAATTATTAAATTCAATTAATTAATTAAATTTAGCCATGTAAGGGTAATAGGTTCATTTTGATTTTTTATTTAAACAACTATACACTTAATTGATTAAAATCAATTATGTATTGCTTTTCACCCCTTTAAGCTTTCATTTAATTATTTAACATCATTATTTGATTTTTTCCTTTGCTTTAATTGATTTTGTCCAACTTTATTTAATTATGTCCATTTTTAGTTGATTTGATCCCTTTTTAATGCATTTTAATGATTTTGAGCCATTTGATTGATTTTTGCAATTTAAAAGCATTTGTCCAATTTTGTGTGTCTATAGTACTTGACATATGTTGATATCTATGTTACTTGGTAATCATTTCATATATGGATCAAAAAAACTTGACTTGGCTAATACAAAAATGCATAGTGGCCATAAGTTTACTCGGTAGTACTACTGCTCGGTAAGTATACATTACATAACTCGGCCTTTACATAATGAATCGGTCGCAATGATGACTGACCATCATTGCCTAGATAAATGACTAAGTGTGAGTCACTAATAGTCAACAAAACTATAGATATCTACAATCTCCCCCATTGACATTAGTGGCAAAAACACTTTGTCATGACATTATATTTGTATTTACAAAAGTACTTAGTATTAGCATAATACTCCCCCTAAGATATATATACATACAAAATTTTGTTACCTTCCCTTTGTCATGTCATGTCACTTAATTTCCCCCTTGTTTTTTACACGACGGATCTCTTCTGGAGTGGGGATCATGAAGTATTTCTCCATAAATTGTATATGCAGCATCACAACCATGTGTAGTGCATTTTCCCATCCTCCTGTAGCAACATTTAAAACTTCAAACTGCACTTCTAACTCAGGAGCTAGATTAACTAGGTTCTTGATTGTAGACAGATTTGGATCCTTCTGTGTTAAGTCCTTAGCCTTGGCTAACTCTCTTTGTATGGCATCCAGGTGAGGTGTCAAAATTGTTTGCATAGAGAGTAGACGAGCCCTTATCTTGCCATCATTAGCCATCAGTTTGGCTATCCGTCCTTGTGTATGCATAAGCTTGGCATAATGTCTTGAACTTGTTTCAGCATCCAAGCTTAAGGCTTGACTGGTGGTCTTTAGTTCTTGTTGTAGTTTATCAACCAATCCTTGGTTATCCTCAATGAACTGTTCTACATTGCATAGTTTGGTAAGCAAAGATTGTCCATTCACAACGACTTCTTCAGAATCTGTTACCAAAGTGGAAAGGACTACCTATTTCACTGCAATCTTGGCAGATACTTTTTCCATCATCTTGATCTCAAACTTTCTTCCCGACCACTGCAACAACTTATCACTAGCTCCACTTTCTTCATTAGTTACTTTTTGAACAATATGGACAAGTTGTTCCAATATGGGAGTAGAACTATTTACATCAGACAACTCAAAATTATCATTAAAGATTTCTTTGATTTCATATAGAACCTACTTTTGTTGATGTTCTCTTCTCAGTTCTTCCTGTCTTCTTTTCATTTTCAATAAATCTTGCAATATTTGTATCTGATCATAAGATAAGTTATCAGAATCCCATTTCAAAATAACAATAACTTCGTCAATGGTTACCTCTAGTGAAAATACTTTCATTTTCTTCGTAAGTGCCTTCTTTGGTGTGCTCCCACTCAGCATCTATACAAGAGCTTGTATTGCCTCATGTTCCTTAGGCTCTTGTTTCTCAATAGCTTTTTCTTTTACTTCTTTTTCTTTGGTTCCCTTATCCTTCACATGAGGACTAGTAGCTTTTACTTCTGACTGCTCTCCTTGATCTTTTTGTAACTCCTCGGTAGATGTGGGTGGATTTGTTGGTGTCGACCGATCTTGTTCCTTGGTAGTGCTTGTACCGGCTAACATGTCAACTGTAACAACTTCAGGTTTGGCGGGGGTAGTGTTAACAGTTGATGTCTCATCAATTATCGTATAATATTTTACTTGTAAAAGTACAATATTGTTGCCTGGCAAAGATGTGTCTTTTTCTTCCTCGGCCTGTATATCCTCCTCGATCAATACCTGAGTCTTTATTAGGGTATCCTATGTTATACCAACAATTTTCACTTCTGATACCTTCTGAATTTCCTCCACCTTAGGAGCTTCAGTCTCCGGAATGGGTAATTCCATTGTATTCTATTATGTGTCAGGCTCAGCATCCTTAGATGTACTAGCACCTTTATCTGCATCCTTTTCAATTAACAATCCAAACACTATCTTCCAAGTCCTTAGACTTTCATGTACAACATCCTCAACCTTGTGTTGAAGGATTAAATAAGCTCTAAGCTTAGGATCAATTTTTTCTCTATATTGTTCCACAATTTGTCTAGTGTTTGCAGGGATTAAACTTGATTCAACTTGTGCTAGGGTGCTCTCCCTTATTTGTTTCTCTGTATTAAGAGCGTATTCCCATTTTTGTGCTACTCTATTGCTCAACTCCTTAGGAATTCAGTTCTCCAACTGAATAGGTAACATCTTGAAAATGCAAAGCATTTCAAGAATAGCATCTTCAACTTTTTCCTTATCTCCTATACTCATGCTTCCAAATTTTAATCCCTTCAATTATTCTACTCCTGCAGTGCTTGTGATTTTGTGGCATATTTCATCCACAGTAGGTTTTACATTCTGCAATTCAACTTTCTTCTTCACCTCTTCATCACTTTCAGTTTCCTCATCATCTTCCTATTCCAAAACAAGTTTCCTCCTAGGCCTTTTGTTATCCTTTCTCAGCACTGCCTTAGGTTGAACAAATTTTCATTTACCTAATGCAGGGGATTTCTTTGGTGTCTAGGCAGTTGCTCCCCTTGTTCTAGGCCTAAGAACAGGTGTCGATGACACTTTAGGTTTCAGTATCCTTATTTTGGTTGGGGGCTCGGCAAGTACTAGCTTCTTACCTTTCTTCTTTTCTACTTGAACTTATTCTTCTTCTTCACTATCACTAGAGTCACTTGGTTCATCCTCTCCCAGTCCTTGGGTTAATTCGAGTGGTGCATTTTTCTCTGTTTCTTCCACATATTTCTCCATATTCTTTACTATTTTCTTCCTCTTTCTCTCTACAGTTGCAGCCATCAAACCCATAGTGATTTTAGATTTGGCTTCATTGTATGTTCCAAAATAGGGTGCTTTATCATCAATTTCATCAACTAAGAGGGTTGTAATAACAGCAGTGGTTTCATCTATGTTTACCTCATAGGGTAATTACATTAGCCATGAAACCCTAGGAAAGACTGCTTGTGCATAAGTAAAGTCTGTGTCAACCAGAAAACATATATCCTTGCTATACTTCTCAATTAATGACACGGGGACTCTACTCCTCTTCCTCATTTTCTTCTTGAACTCAACAAAATAGTTCTCCATCACATTATTAAAACTATCTCCTATCTGACCTATGAACTCACTTATTTGAACAGTAATGGGTTTCTTCTTATCCCATATCACACCTCCAACAATAGGAAAAAACTTCTGTATATAAAAGAATAGACAGATTAGCAAAGAACCAAACTTACACATGGAATTCTTTGCAGTCTAGATTGAGTTAAGGTTCTCAGCAAGCTGAGTCATTTGGAGCTCGAAAAGATCATACGTTTGTCCCTTGATGATTTTCCATGCCTGGTCCACTGTCATATAGGGGACGATGTCCAACTGACTGGATTGGTAGAATTTGTGTGAGATAACCCTAACAACAAAGTCAATTTCTGGATCTGTGATGGTGGAAATTGTCATTCCACACTTGTTCCATACTGCCTGTGTGTTTGCCTAAATTTCTTCTTTACTTGAACACGTCATCATTCTTTTTCCCTGAATTGTAGGGTATCTAGTTACTCAGTGGATCATTTCCTTTGTTATTTTCATGAGTCCATCTTCCAGCCACAATTGCATATCATGCACTCAACTCAACACTATTTTTATCCATTCAACCTTAAAATTCTATGGGAAATCTAGGGCATGCACTAACCCTTGTTTGGCAACCGATTTATACTTCAGCTTCAACACTCCATTATCACACAATTTGTCATATGCCTCCCTGATCTCGTAATCTTTGATTTCTCCGATCTTGCACATGTAACAAGACCTAATGTCGTTCATTATCAACACATTCTCCAAAATTAAGGATAGGGCATTGGTAAGATCTCCTTTAATTGTGGTTTCTGTAATTGCCCTAAATTTATGCAGCTTGCAAACTTCATTCCTTACCAATTGTGCATTGAAAACTTCCATCCCTTGTTTCTTCATTGTAGTAGATGATGATGATGCCATTTTAATTTAAAATTTGTGAAAAGAAATGTTTTCTTGGTAGTGTACCTTTCTCGTAAGTTTCTTGTAGATATTTCTGCCGACAACACGCCGAAAAGATTTGGAATCGCCTTTGACAAACTATTTGCTCACACTCTGAATCGCTCAAAGAAATCTCAATTCGCTTGGTGAAATGAAATGGGTGAAAACTTTCCGCTTTATAGATTCCAAAAAGTTGAATTAGGGCCTCATAAATGCTCTGTACAAAATTCTAAGTGGAATACAGTTGTCTCAGAAAACTCATGTTAACCTCAGCTAACACAAGCTCGATTAATATAACCATTAAGACACAACTCAGTGTATATAGCATCTCAGCCGCAATAGGTGCTCGGCATACATTGATAACTCGGTCAAGACACTAACGCTCGGCATAAAAAAAAAATGAAATTCTCTACTTTGCTCAGATATGTCCCAATGCATCTTTATTTATGCAGATATGGACTTTTACTCAAGTTTATGTTAGGAATTGATGTAAGATAAAGCATTGTAAGATTCAATTCCAAACATACCTTCTATACTTAGTTAGAAGAAGTGTGATCACCTGATCCATTGGATTGGGTGACCTCAGATGTGCTAGCTTCACTTGTGCTTTCTTCTTCTTTCTTCCTCCATGTCTTATTCATCCGATTTCTCAATTTCTCATGGATATCTTCATTCTGATTCTGATCATTGCTCGGTAGAGGTGATCTACAATCTTTCTTTAGGTGACCTATCTTATTACACTTGTAACATACCATGCTTCCATTCATCCAGCTTTTGGATTTTCCTCTGAAATGAGTCTTCATACAATTTTTTGCAATGTGTCCATATTTTCCGCAGTAATGACAATTGTACCAAGTGTTATAATCCCAATTGTATGAGTCATTCTTCACAGGTGACTTAGTATGTTCATTTGATGACCATCTAGGTTTAGATCTGCATTCAAATGCTCTATTCCCATACATCTAACGGTTAAAACATTGACCTTGAAACTTAGGTAAGGTGGGTGGATTGCTGACCTTATACCTACATTCATGTGCCTGATGTCGATGTTTCTTATAGTTAAAGCAATGCCCATTGAACTTAGGTTTAGGATCAGACTTACCATGTCTTCTCTTGCATATGTTGGTTGTATGCCCTAGCTTTCCCCAGTGATGGCATGTGGGCTTGTTGTTCTTTGGTTTTGCATTCTTCTGCTCTCCATTCTTTGATGATTCTCCTTCTTCAATAGATGATGAATACTCATTTAGTCCAAGTCCAAATCTATCACCAGATCTTCTAGGTGACCTTAACAACTCTTCAAAATATTTTGCAGATTCATTAGGTTTGTTCATCCTTTCATTGATTTCCTTCTCAGTTCTTAGTTCATTCCTTAATTGGTCATTTTCAAACCTTAGTTGGTTGATTTCCATATCTTTCCTACCCAACTCTTGATTAACCACTAGCAGTTGATTTACCATGTCTAGTTGATTGTTGGTCAACCTTTGCATGTCGCTTGTCCTTTCATCTAGTCTCATTGCTATTTGTCTTTTATCTTCTTCAGCCATTGTCTTGTCATCTTCAACTTTCTTTTTATGTTCAACTACTTCACAAAGTCTAACAGATTGAATTTCTTGTTCTCTTCTTAGATTTCGGATGTCATCATTTAGTATAGTATTTTTCTCTAGTAGCTCTTTTATGGATTTGTCACTTTCTATGGATTTTGCATTATCAAATAGTCTAGTGGTATCTTCTTCTTAATAGAGTGAATTATTTTGCTGAATAGAAATTTCTCTTCTTCTACTCAAGGATTTCTTCAGTTCACCTTTGGCTACTTCCAGTTGTTGTAATGCCAAAAGTATATCAATCTTCTGATTCTCTATGACCTTTCCCAACTTATAGACTTCCATCTTAAGATCTTTTTCTTCAAGTGGTTAGACTTTCTATGAGAAACCTTGCAGCTATGATACCAATTGTTGGAAATATAGTTGGGAAATGTGATACTGAGAGGGGGGGTGAATTAGATATCACCTACTTTTATTTTAACATTGTATAAAACTTTTGCATAGCATCAACAATACTTCCTCAAAATAAAGTAACTAACATACTAAGTAGCATTCATGAAAGTACTCATAACACAGTAATTTTGGTTACCCAGAAACCCTTGAAAGGTAAAATTAGGGTGGGGATGACACCCACAAATCTTCACTACTACAGTAATAAGTTTTCCTGTTAGGGCTTACAAAATTTGATCAAAATGTGATCTACCCTATGAGGGGTCTGCCCTGTTAAGAGCTCAAAGACTTATACATTCTACATTGCTAAAGGATTTAAAACTCACAACAAAGTAAGCACTCGGTTAAGAGATTACAATAGGTCTGTTAGGACCACTCGATTAAGAGATTTACCCTGATACACTTGTTAAAATGTCTCAGTACCTTATCCTTCAGTTTGCATTGTATGCAGATTACAAATCTTCTCTTTACAGTATTGTATTGATCTCTTCTATCAGATTTATCTCTATTATGTCCTTTCACTGCTTAACTCAGTCACTGAACTCTGTCTGAATGTTTCACCAAAACTAAATGTGCCTCTCTACTCATTCCTCCATACCCTTCGCATCCTCTCTTTTTCACTCTCTCACGTTTTAGGGTTCAGATCTTATGCTTATATAAACAACAAAACATCTTCATGATTGAAGATCTACGGTTCAAATTAAATCCTTTTGCCGCTTAAGCCTTACTAATTTTTTATTGGCTCTAAGTATTATATAGGGATCAATGATTACAAAATAGATGTGTAATCACCTCTGTAATTACCTCAACAAACAAAATACAAAACATGAATGTCGGCCAAAATAATTTACCTCGATCATTGTGCCATAACAAACTCATATGTCATTTCTGGCTAACTCGGCAAATGATGTTCCTAATACTCAGCATTCACTGTACTCGGCATATGTTGATATCTCTGTCGCTTGGTAATCATTGCATACATGGCTCAGAAAAACTTGACCCGGCTAATACAAAAATGCATAGTGACCATAAGTTTACTCGGCAATACTATTGCTCGGTAAGTATACATTACATAACTCGGCCTTTACATAATGACTCAATCACAGTGATGACTAACCATCATTTCCTAGATAAATGAAAAAGTGTGAGTCACTAATAGTCAACAAAACTATAGAGATCTACAATACATTCATTGAACAACCTGACATTCTACCTGGGCCACAGGTTGAAGCTACCGAGCAACAGGATAAAAATATTGAGCATCAATCTATAGATACCGAGAATCAGGAAATGGATACCTAGGAAGATATTGATCCTACACCTATTGATGAACAGAGAAGAGAACAAGTGTTAGAAAAATTTGTGAGAAGACACCATCCACAGAATCAAAGAATCACATTGTTGGTGAAAAGAACGCTGACATGATGACACGAAGTAAGTTGAGACAAAACACATGTTTAGTTTGTGAATTTGAACCTAAAAAAGTTAGAGATGCACTTGAGAATGAGGAATGGATTAAAGAAATGAATGAAGAAATTGAGCAAATACTGAAGATCAAAACATGGACATTGGTACCGAGACCAATTGATAAAAATGATATTGGAACCAAATGGATATTTAGAAACAAGTTAAATGAGAATGGTGAAGTGACTAGTAACAAAGAAAGACTTATATGAAAAGGATTTGCACAAGAAGAAGGTATTGACTATCATGAAACTTTTGCACCAGTAGCTAGACTTGAAGGATTTAGAATATTACTTGCATGTGCTTCCTACAAGAGATTTAAAGTATATCAAATGGATGTCAAATCTGCATTTTTTAATGTAATTCTTGAAGAAGAAGTATATCTTGAACAACCTGAAGGTTTTGTTGATCCAAATCAGAATAACATGGTATGTAAGTTGCACAAAGCATTGTATGGACTGAAACAAGCACCGAGAGCATGGTATGAAAGACTACATGCATATCTTATCAGTATTGGATTTGTTAGAACAAGTGATAACATCAATTTATACTTGAAAGGTGAAACTGATGATAAAATTCTTATTGTTAAAATTTTGTTGATGATATCATATTTGGAGGTCATGATAATATTTGCAAATCATTTGCTGATGAAATGGGAAAGGAATTTGAAATGTCAATATTTGGGGAGATTAAATTCTTTCTTGGTTTGAAAATTCTACAACAAAATGAATGTATATTCATTACACAATAAAAGTACATCAAAGAAGTATTGAAGACCTTTGGTACACCTATGGTCACTGGATGCAAATTAACAAAGGATGATAAATCAAGCGAGGTAAATCAGACATTCTATAGATCAATGATTGGTAAGTTGATGTATGTTGTGCATAGTAGGCTAGACATTGCACATGTAGTTGGGATTGTAGCAATATTTTCTACTAATCCTAAGGAATCACATATGATTGTTGTTAAAAGGATTCTAAGATACTTGAAAAACACAGAGAATTATGGTTTATGGTACAAGAAAGAGGGCAATTTTGAACTACAAGTTTACACTGACGCGGATTGGGCTGGAAATATTAATGACCATAAGAGCACTATCGTTGGAGCATTCTTTTTGGGAGAAAGACTAGTTACTTGGATAAGCAAGAAACAAGCATGTATTTCTCAATCTACTACCGGAGCAGAATATGTTGATGTTGCTGCTAATTGTTCAAACATTGCATGGATAAAACAATTTTTGGAAGGGATGAATGAAAAGATCACTGATCTAGTGATAATATATTGTGACAACACAAGTGCTATAAATATTTTTAAGAGTCCAGTAATGCATGCAAAGACTAAGCACATATCTATTAAGTATCATTACGTGAGGGAACAAGTACAAGAAAAACAAGTGAAACTGGAGTTTGTGAAATCAAAAGAATAACTTGCATACATATTTACCAAACCCTTACCTAAGGATACATTTGAGTACTTTAGGACTATATTATAGTTATAGTTTGTCTCAATCCCAATAGGTTATAGTTTCATTTTCTAGATGTGTAAGTCAGAGGGGGCTTACAATAATAAATCATGTAATGTTGTTTTGAATACGAAGAACACTAGTATATGAAAATTTCATTATTTAATTATGAAAATCTATTAACATGTTTGCAGTTGCCTCATTTAACAGCTAGTAACCGGCATCAAATAAGTTCATAATAAACCATTATGCTAATAGTAAAGTAACATAACAAAATACATAGTGATATATATTAATGCAAAGTAACACGTGAAGATAAATATCTAGACTAATCACCGACCAGGATGTCGTTGGTGATTAGTCTGGATATTTATCTTTAGGTTTTTTTTAAACATTCCATCATTGGTCAAAATTTCAACTAACTTTGGTCGAAACCCTCACCAAGACTGGTCTACATATCAACCATTCTGTGTCAAAATTTAGCGTCATGGATTTGGCATCCTGGTCGGACGGGCCAAACATTTTGACCGACATTGGTCACAAGTTCGATGAATAAACTTGCCAATTGCAGATGTCAATTTCGACCAAGATTGGCATAGAATATTCTACCTTAACAACGATGTGTCAAAATTTTGACTAGAAAAATAGTGACAAGACCATTTGTAGATCATTCAACCAATCTTGGTAGAAATTTTGACCATTTTTTCATCGAAAATAGGTGCCAATTCTACTAGTGTGTAAACAAATAATTCCCACCTCTTTTTAGAACTTTATAAAGATCTATTTAGTTCAGAAAGCAGAAAGCAGAAATCACGGATGCCATGAGGAAAGTGAACTTTGGAAACACTGTGGAGGACAACAACAGTCTTAGTAAATATATCAGTGTGGAAGAGGTTTGAAAGGCCACTAATGCTTTGAATAATGATAAATCACCTAGTGTTAATAGATCTAATCGAGTTTTATGTGAATAACAATGATTGGATATGTGAGGATCTATGAGTGGTATATAAGGAATCTAAAGGTAACACTATTCTTATCTATGAATGGTATATAAGAAATCTAAAGGTAACATTATTCTTACATTCCTTTAGATTCCTCAATATAATGTCATCTATTTATCCTTAATAGAAAGGTAACATTATCTAGACTGAAATTCTTTTTGGAATTATTTATCTTGGTCGATTTTTTCAATTGAGATTCTTTGGTATATTTGGATTTATATAAATAAGAATGTTTCAAGGGATTAAGAAGGTGTCTACTAAGTCTTTCAAAAGACTCATGTTTCATAATATTGTTGTGCAGGTCACCATTACCATGCAATTTCTAGAAGGAAGTTTTAAAAGTTGCTCGAAGATGGGTTGGTTAGTGATATCAGAGGAACAACAGTGATCAATGATAGCAATTGGTCTTGCATGACCACTAGATTAGCTAATATTATTTTTGATATAGTTTTTTGGGAACTTTGAGGGTAGCTAGATGCCATCCTAACTCTTCATACTACAATTTGTAATTAGTCTATCTTTAATATATAAAAAACTAGGAACAAGTTTAATTGTTAATTCGAGATGTAGTTTGGAATTCTATAATTACGCTTGTTAAAGCATAATGAAATTCTCCTAAATAATATTTGTAAGACTAACTTGAAAGATTTATCGTCATATAGATTGTTTAAAATGTAAGCAATCACAAAATACATCACAAATCATGTGAATGTGTGTAAGTGTGTGTGAGATAGATAAAATTGCTTGTGAAATATATTATTGCATTGTATATCCATAAAAGACATTGCGGAAATGAGAGAATAAACTATAAAAATAAGTTAAGTTTCCTCAATTATAAATGGTTTATAAAAAAATATTTTTGAGCTAAAAATATTTGTTTTCCAAATGATATGATGTGTTGTCTTCATATATCTAGAATTCTTATTTCTTTTACTATCTTTTAAGATCTTATTTCTTATGGAATTACATCTGAATAGTTTGTCCAGAATAGTCCTCATGTTAGCCCAATTAATTCAATAGTCTTAATTTGATTATCAATAGATAGTTATTAAAATATTTATTTCATTCAATAGCTCCACCGTTCAAAACCTTGTCAAAAAGTCTTTCAAATAATAACTGTGTGATCAAACACTTGTATTGTACATCTGTCTTACAAAGTATATAAACATATAAAAAAATAAAGCCTCTTAAATTGTTCCAAACTAGTTGGGCATTGGTAACCTTGTGAATTGTTCTATACTATCAATGTACTTGTAATGTTCTCTACATTAATAATCCACAATTCACCAATGGAATTGGATTAAGGTTTCAGAATTAAGTTTGAGGTGAATTTAAACATTTATATTTTATTTAGTTTTAGTAAGCATGATAGACTTAGGTTCAGTTCATGTGAGAATGTTAAATTTTTAAAATAAGAATAATATAACAAAAATAATCTTAAATTTCACAAATATTAGATATAGTTTTTGTCATTGTATTATACATCATTTTTCCAGTGAATAGATATCTAAAGTATCATTTTATGATATGTATTTTTTACTTTCAAAATAGAACAAAATGAAAAAAAAAATTTAAAAATTAACATTTACAGATTTAAAATAAGAGAGACTAAATTTCCAGAGTCTATTATCAATCTGCTTTGTTTGTCGATTATACTTTGAATGGTCACAATTTAAAATATTTAGAAAAGGGCAAAAACATGAATCAATTAAAAAAAAAAACCTAATAATTTGTCTTGTGGAAACCATAGGCACAACTACAAACACTATAAACTACATCAGCTCACATGAATATTCCCCTACCGAACATCTGCAAACGACAAGTAGAGACTGAAAGAATATTGCCCATTTGTTCATGAAGGCATACTCCAATGGAATTAAATAGACTCTCTTACCCTGCATGTCAAATCCATTGACTCTAATGATGGAGTTTGCCAAGGCATTAATGGGTAAAGCTCTAATGGGTTCTCATGAACTGAATCTCCTCTTATGGACTGTCTCACTTGCTTCAACACTATTTGTCATGGCAGTCAAGATTCTGAACAGGGGAAGGGGCAAAAACCTTCCGCCTGGAAATTTAGGGCTTCCATTAATAGGGGAAACCCTGCAATTCATGAGAGCATACAAGGCTAACAATTCCAAGGTGTGGGTGCAACAGAAGGTCTCAAAATACGGTCATGTCTTCAAAACCTCATTAATGGGGCGCCCCACAGTTGTTGTCACAGGCCAAGCAGGCAACCGCTTCATCTTTCACCATGATTACAACATGATCAGTAACAAGCAGACTTCCAATATGACCAGGCTTCTTGGGCCCAAGAACTTGTTTGATCTGCCTGTAGATGATCACAAAAGGATCAGAGGAGCCATCGTGTCATTCATGAAGCCTGAAGTCCTGCAGAAGTTCCTGAGCAGAATGGAGGCAGTTATACTGCAACATTTTGCTGGGTATTGGGAAGGAAAAGAGAGTATTACAGTTGCCCCCTTGATGAAAGAGCTTACATTCCATGTTGCCTGTGATCTGCTCTTTGGTCTCAAGGATGAAAATGAGAGGAAGGTTCTAGGGAATGATATCACTGCACTTGTAAAAGGTGTCTGGTCTCTTCCCCTGAATTTGCCTGGAACAACTTTTCATGGAAGCTTGAAGGCTCGCTCTAGATTATGTAGGCGTTTATCAGTCTTTCTGGAAGCCAGGAGGAGAGAGATGCAACAAGGAAAAGCCTCTCCCACCCAAGACTTAATATCATGCTTATTAAGTATGAAGGATGAGAATAATACACCCCTGACTGAAGATGAGATCATTGATAACATGATCGTGGTCATGCTGGGAAGCCATGACACTACTACTGTTCTTCTTACCCTGCTTGTCAGAATGTTGGCATTAAACCCCACAGTCTACCACAATATTCCTCAAGGTTGGTTGGTTTTTTTCAAATTTTGTTAGGCCAAATTCATGAAGTTTCCACATTTTATAATGATCAGTATACTCTCTTTTCTATTAAGATCATCTAGAATTTTTTTTTGTCAATATTTCGGAACAAACATTATGATCCATCATTAGAACAGAGGGCAAGAGAAGAAAATTCACTCTTACATGATTATAAATTGTTGTTTTTATATTGTAGCTCAGAGAAAACAGAGGTTTTATTAGGGAAATAATTATATGAACCTCTTGGATGATTATAAATTATTGTTTTCTATTTTGTCACAGAGCAAACAGAGGTTCTATTAGGAAAACAACCAAATGAACCTCTTCAATGGGAAGATATCCAAAAAATGAAGTATACATG
The DNA here is from genome assembly GCA_027943335.1 of Chamaecyparis obtusa. Classification (NCBI taxonomy): domain Eukaryota; kingdom Viridiplantae; phylum Streptophyta; class Pinopsida; order Cupressales; family Cupressaceae; genus Chamaecyparis; species Chamaecyparis obtusa. The sequence continues at coordinate 215,765 of BSBK01001506.1, forward strand.
GAAGGTTGCTCAAGAAACATTGCGTTACATCTCTCCTGTGTTTGGTGGATTCAAGACAGCTATTGAAGATGTAGAATATGGAGGCTATACAATTCCTAAAGGATGGCAGGTGTGTTTTTTGATATGTGAATGAAGAGAAGTAAAAGTAATGAAATATTGTATAATAGTATGAAATTGAGTAGAAAAATATCAGATTATAATATTGTAGTGAACTTTTCATGATATTAATTAAATTTATGTATTATATAAATATCAATAGCATGCAACATTTAGTGTGGATCAGGATTTTCATAATTTATTGAATTGAGTGGAAGATTTTAGAAAAAAAAACTACAAATTTAGTTAAATTAATAAACTTTGAGTTACACTCTAATCTATCATAAATAAGAAAATAAAATAATTAAACATTGATCAAAAGCATATATATTAACTAAATTAATACATTTTTCCCTAAAAATTCTTATTGAACATAGATAAGGAATAGTTATTTTGAGTATTTGAAAGATTATCTTTTTACAAAAATATATTATAACATAATTTTGCTAGTAATTTATCAAAGCTTGAATTGAATTATATCCAAGTTATTTCTTAAGGGAAAATAGTTAGTTTGTGAAACAAAAATTTGGAAAGTACCTTGGGTTAGTAATTAGTTTATGCACTATTTTATAGGGTTTTCTATTTGATAATTATATTGTGATCCTATTGTTAACATTAAAGTACATTTTCTTTGTGTTAAAATTGAATAGATATTTTGGTCAACTGGTATCACACATTGGGATGGAGAAGCTTTCAAGGAACCACACAAATTTGATCCTACTCATTTTGGCAATCCACTTCCACCTTATATGTTTATACCATTTGGTGCAGGTCCTAGAATTTGTCCAGGTTATGACTTTGCAAAGATAGAAACAATTATATTTTTACACCATTTAGTATCTAAATATAAATGGTCTATCATGTTTCCTCATGAAAAAATCATTTGTGATCCTGCGCCAAGACCTAGTAAGGATTTAGCAATCAAGCTTCATCCTAAGGGAAATTGATTGTGTTGATGTTATAATACATATGAAGTATGTGTATTTTTCATCCAAACATGCTCGGGAATAAATAGGCAAGGATGATGTGTAGCCCTCAAAACATATATCTATTTTGTTTATAAGGGATGACTTTGGGTTTCTATTTATTTTCAGAGTTTTTTTGTTGTAGTGAGATATTTTGTTAGTATTACAAATAAGTGGCATTGGAATTTCATTATCAATGTACTATTTATTCAAGTGAACATGGGAAAGAAATACGATGATAAGAACTATTTTTCTTATGTTGTTAGAAATGAAATATCAAACTTATTTGTTTTGGTTTAGAGATTAGAGTATATTAATATTTGTGTATAGGATTGTTAAATGAGAAAATATTGTAAGAAATTATTGAAGGCAAGTTTATAAGCTTATTTAATAATTGATACACCCTTTGTATTGTGCATCATCATTTTGCATATCAATTGTTCTATAAAATTTTAAAATAAAAAATTGTAACTTAAAGATATAATTAGCATTCATAAGTTTCTTTTATTATAACAATTAATAAAACAAAAAAATATGAAAGAGAGAGATTGAATACAATTATTTATCTTATATTGTTAGCAATAATATATTTAATTTTGTTTAGAGATTACCATACATTAATGTTCATGCATGATCTCTTAAATGAGGATAGTTTAGCAAGAAATTATTGATAAAATTTGTATAATCTTATTTAATTATTGATACATCATTTCTATTGTTCGTTGTTATTTGGCATAATAATTATGAATTTTTATCATTATTAGTTTTCTAATAATACTAATTTATGAATGCTAACTTTATGTTCAATTTATAATATTCACTTCTAAAAATTTAGTAGAAGACTTAATATTTTGGCTAATTAACTGGGTATTTTCTTAAAATGTGAGTTGAGGCCTTTTGAACAGCCTCATCTCCCTATTAAGTTTTGTGCACTCTTCGACTTAAACAAAATCTCTCCAAGGAGCTTTTAGTCTCAACCCCGTATGAGGTATGGAATCAAAAATTTGTAATAGAGAATCGTATCAAAGTTCACTTGAATCTGGACAAACTGGGTCATCTTACCTCATACTGTTGTGAAAACTTTGGCTCAGAAATAACAATTTGTAAAGATTTAGTTTCTTGAGCAGAACTATGCTTGCTTGCCCCTAATGTTCTGAAGTTCAGTTCCCCTCTGAGAATACCATCTCAGTTCAGGTTGTTTCAAATAAGCACTCCTCCATTGTGCCGTGTGATAATAGTCCTCTGCGTTTTCAAGATTTTTTTGTTCTCATATGGCCAAGATAGGTTGTGCAATCTCCTCAAATCTTTTAGTTAAGGGAACATACATATGATTAGACATCTTCTAGCAAACTTTAGGCCTTTTTTTTCCAGAGTGGAGCGTATATTTTCTCCTAGAGATTTTTATGGTTTCTCTCATGTTGGTTTGGGGAATACATTGATCATCTCAGCCTCCCATTGCAAATGGACTCAACACAACACTTCTAATAAGATGCCCACAATTCAGATTAAGAAAAATAGTCTGGATAAGGTGGCTTTTTCTCGAAGTGTAGAACTTGGGGGCATTGAAGTGGATAACCTCAATGAAACTGAGAAGGTTATTACCTCTCATGACCACTCTAACTCAAAATTGTCATTCCAATTGAAGAAACGAGATGTTCATGGATTATCTAAGCTAATTACAAGCTAAATATTCTAGTGGATGAAGAAATAATTTCCTCACACTCTCCTAGCTTAAATTATTTTGCCTCATACACTCATCATCCACATTTGCTTCTCTCAACTCTCCTTCAAAGTTTTCTCAGGATGGATTTGCATAGTATGATATGTTTCACGACTAGGTTGAAGAATCTCCTCTCCTTGTTTAGGGAGCTAGTGAACAATCCATTATGCAAACCCCTTTGAGGTACAGGTCTTCGACTCCTTCTAAGATCAAAGAAAAATCTAGTAGACCATCTAAAAATAAGATTATCAAAGTTGATATCAAAGCTAACATTCAAACTACACTAGACAAGATCATCATGTGGCGAGAAAGGCGCTCCCCACAGAAGCTACGAGGATCATCACATGGAATTTTACGGGCATAAATGCCCCTAAAAAAGTCCACCTCGTCAAATCAAAAATTGAGGCGAGTGGAGAAAATATTCTCCTCCAAGAAACAAAGTTTATTGATCCAAAACCCCTTCAACCATTTGCCAAGTGGAAGACTAGGAAGTATATTGCTTCCTGTTAGAGTAAATATTAATTATATTAATTAACTTTACTCCCTTCTTAAGATGTCAACTCTTTTGCTTTAGTTGTTTATATTTAAACACACATGCACTAGTTGATTTAAACTCATGCACTAGTTGTTTTAAATATAAACTTGCATGCATTAGTCTTTTAATAATTTAACTAATTATTACATGCACTAGGGTTTTCCTTTCAAGGCTTTCGATCTCTTTTATAAGGATGATCCATTGTACATTTAATTCATTCATTATTTGAGGATATTTTTTTCTTCATATTTTTGAGTCAAACTCTTGCCCTCTTCTTGTCTCTACTTCCTTGTAACAGGTTTTTGTATGCAGGTGATCTTCGGGTTTTGTGGATTTGTATTGTTCAAATCTTACACTTTCCCATCTATTGGAGGATCAAGTGGGCTAGCAATATTGTGGAAAGACAAATATATCAAGGTGAATAAGGTGTCGGCCAAGAAAAACTAGTAGTAAATTCAATTTGAACACTTAATTTCCTTTTCCATGTGTTTAACGTGCATGGGCCTAACTCCACCATCGAAAAAAAATGTGGATTGCATCTCGGCTAATGGTCAGTTTACTTGGATTGCATTCTCTAGATCGGACCATTTTCCCCTTCAACTTACTCTTGTGTTAGCTTCTCCTCGAAAGAATCCTATAGCATCGTTCAAGTTTGAAAAAATGTGGTTTAGGGACCCCTTGTTTGTCCCACTTTTAAAGTCATGGTAGCATGGTATGCATTTCACTTCAGGTTCCAAGATGTTTCGGTTGAGTAGGAAACTTCATTTCATCAAAGTGCATATTAAGGAGTGGAATAGAAAAGTCTTCAAGAATATCTTTGCTTCCACTAGAGGCTGATATTGAAAACCAATTGAATCAGATGAATGAATAGATTATTAGCTTTTGTATTAACACTTTTTCATATCATGAGCAGAAAAGACTTCAGCATGAATTTGAAGAAGTTTTAGCGAGAGAAGAAATTTACTGGAGATAAAAATCTAGAGAACTTTGATTGAAAGATGGTGATAGAAACACTTCTTTCTTTCATGCCTCAAAAAAATCCAAATCTATTCAAAGTTCAATATTCAAAATTTTAGACCCCTCTGGCAACACATTATCAAATTCTAGTGAAATTTTGAATGAGTTTGTTAGTTTCTTTTCTTCTTTGTTCTTTGTGGATCAGCGTGATGAAGTTTCAGAGGCCAAAACTAGGGAGAATATGCTTATGAATATCCCCTAGCTCATATCAGATCAGTACAATGTTTCCCTCTCAAAATACTTCTCTCTTAATGAAATTAGATCAGTAATTTTCTCTACGGGTCCAGATAATGCTCTCAACCTTGATGGCCTTAAACCTCTTCTTTTCCAAATGTGCTATGACTTTATCGATTCAGAGGTTTGGGCAGCATTAGAAGAATTTGGGAAAAGATTTGGTATGCTCAAGAAGCTCATAATATTGTTATTTCTCTCATTCCTAAGAAAAATGATCTAATTTCATTTGTTGATTTCAAACCTATTTCACTATGTAACACTATTTACAAAAAAAATCAAAAGCTATAGCTAGAAGATTAGCTATCATGATCCCCAAAATTATCTTGGAGGAACAAGGGAGTTTTGTTCTAGGCAAGGAGAATTCAAAGGGGTGCTAGCTTTCATAACTGGAGGCCAAATTCTAAATTATTATCAATGGATAGTTCTTTGGATTCTTCTCTACACCACAAGGTATTAGGCAAGGTGATCCCTTATCTCCTTATATATTCATCAATATAGAAAAGGCGCTTAGTCACTCAATAACAAGAATTTACAATGAAAACTTATGGAGAGGTATCAATTTCGTTGTTCATGCATTAATATAACACATATTCTCTTTGCGAATGATACCATTTTGTTTGGGGAAGCCTCCATGTGGGAAGTTCAGTCCATAAAACAAACATTGGACAGCTATTGTCTTATTTCAGGTCAAAAAATCAATGTTGACAAATCTAAAATTTTCTTTTTGAATTGTCCTACTCTGATTGCAACAACTATCTTTGATTTTTTGGGCTTCAAAAAAGAACATCTCCCAAGCATATATCTTGGCATTCCCTTATTTTCAGGTAGAAACAAAAGCTCCTTTTGGGAGCCCATTATGAAATCCATTCAAAATAGAATTTCATCTTGGAAAAACTCCCAGTTATCTCTTGTGGGCAAATTGCTCATGATCAAATAAATGTTGGCAACCATTATTAACTATATTATGTTGGTTATCCCTATTCCTAAGGGGATTTTATCATGTATGGAATCGAAGTTAAAAAGCTTCTTGTGGAAAGGGAATAAAGATCTTAAAGATAAAATTCATCTCTTGGCTTGGGACAAAGTTTGCATGCCCAAGAATCTAGGGGCCTCAAGGATTCATAATTTGGAATGCAAAAACATTGCTCTTGGTGCTAAACTAATCTAGAAAATTTACTCCAATAACAACTCTAGGTGGGCAGAGATTCTGAAAAACAAATATCTAGATGAAGATAACCAAGAAATATTTTTTACTGTTCATGATCCCCCTTCTAGATCACATATGTGGAATTTTATGATTAGATCCAAAGAGTTTTCTCCCCCATCTCACTTGGATTATTTATGATGGTAAAAATGCATATTTATGGGAGGACTCTTGGAATAGTTTTCCTCCCCTAAATGTTATAGATACTCTCTCTCGTGCCAAGGAAATCATAGAATCCTTGTGGGGATTAAAAGTCAAAGATTACTTTTTTATCACAAACTATAAGGGATGTTAAATTCTACCTCGAAAGATCTTTCGACCACTCCCACCCTTGATGATCAAAAAATTAGTCTTGCAAATATTCTTTAGTAGAGGTCCATCCACTTCAAAGATATCAAGGACCGGCTTATTTGGTCCCCGTCAACCTTGGGTAACTATACAGTCAAACAAGGTTATAAGATCATTTCTAGCACAAATCTTATTCCAAGATCAAATAAGTTTCCTATTTGTTGGGTTGCAGAAGTTCTTCCTAAAGAGGGCTCCTTCACTTGGTCAGCTTGAAGGGGCAAAATACTTACAAGTGACAAACTTGTGCACCTTGGCATTGCCCCTGCTTTCAATTGTGTTTTATGTGGAGCTCAGCTTGAAATAGTTAATCACCTTTTTCTCCACTATATATTTACCTCCTCATGTTGGGATTGGCATAAATGCAAACTTCATTAGCATGCCCATTTTAGTGGAGAATTTCAGAGGTATGTGAATATTGGCCTCTTCTCCATCAACATTCACTTTTTGTTGCCATTTGGGTGGTGTCCCCCTCTATTCTAATTTAGAACATTTAGTGCCCGACCATAATCGATGTAAATTTTGAAATGAAGTCATCTCACTTTCATCAGTTATTCAAAAAATTGAAGCCTCTATTTATGAATATGTTAATGCATATTATATTAAAATCAAGAGTACGGGCTCCTACTTCACCTCACATGACTCTAGCATATTATCTGAATGGGATCTCATCTCTCTTCCTTTCAAAGGTCACCTTTTGAACAGAAAGCCAAATAAAATTAATAGAAAGGAGATTAGGTGGAAGACTCCAAATTAAAACTTCATAAAATTGAATTTTGATGGTGCCTCTAAAAGCAACCCAGACATCTCAAGCATTGGTTCTATTTGGAGGAACTCTAAAGATGAGATAGTTGTTGATCTCATTGAGCCATACCAAATCTTTTTGAGCAATACATGAAGTATAGGGACTCCTCTCCTTTTTTAACAATACTAGATCTTTCATTGTTACGAAGAAGCCAACAGCGTCGTTGATAGCCTAGCAAATAAAGGTTGCCTTCTTGGGTTAAATGAGTCAATCTCCTTAGGCAGGGAAGCTATGGATGATCTGCTCCTTCAAAATTCTATTATGTTTGATACTCCAAATTGACTCTTTACATATTTGGGTGCTTTTTCCTTTCCTCCTTTTTTTCCATCTTGTGTTTGGTGGGCTTCTTTGATTCTTGTTTTGGGTCTTTGGTTGTGTTGGGGCCCTCAATGGTGTTCAGATCCGGTGGCAGGTGTTTTCTAGTCTAAGGGTGTTTGCATTTGATCTCATTGTTAGAGTGTTCATCTATCCTCTAATTTTGTTTAGAGCACATGATTCTTATTTGGTTTAGACCTTTCAAATGGTGTGGCAGGGGTCTCTTGCAATTTGGTTCTTATCTTTGGTTTGGGCCCCTGTTACGCTTCATTCACTATTCTTGTTTTCCCTTTGGCTTTCTTTTGGCTTTTTTAATTACTTCTTCCTATGTACCGACCTCAAATTTCCATATCTATTTTGTTTGTTGTGGATTGGTGGGGTTGGATTTGTTTGGTTTGCAGTTGTTTTGCAAAGTGTAGAGCCAAGACAAATTTGGTTGGCTTTGTGTTCATTGGTCTCCTTCATATCCGAACTATGAGATCCTCTTCAGGCTTGATCGTACCTGGTGGTATGGACATGGATTTTATCTTCCACTCTTCTTCCTGATGGCTCTGCTTTTTTATCCATGTGGGCCATGTTCGCAAGAAAAGTTAGAGATCAACGTTTATTATTTTTGGGAAGCATTGTAACTAACATGTTTTTACCACTCTTGATGAGTACTCCTCTTGCAGGCATTCTTGTCTCTTTCACGGGATTTGTGTGTTGTTTGGATTGGAGATGCACATGCCATATTAGTCTTCGTGATGCAGTCTTCTTTTGGTGCTTCTAGCTCATCTTGTTGAGTGTTCCAACTGCCCACATGTTTTTCGTGTCCTCTCTTCCTTTCCTTATTTTTGTTTGGATCTGGAATTATTTATTCAGATCAAGAGGTGCTTGTGTTTTTGGCTCTCAAGTCATTCTCTATCCTTGTCTCCCAGGGCTCTTTCATGCTCCAATATTTCTCTCAGTGTTCCTTTGTGGGTAGACTCTCACTTGTTCTCTTGGGTGGTGTCTTGTGAGGTCCCTCTCATTTGGTATGCATACTGGTCTTTCTTTTTTTGAGAGTGCTTGGGTTTTGAAGTGGAAATTATGGACAACACTTTTTGTATTTCTTGTCAATGCTTAGAAGAATCTACGGAAGAGCAGTGCCCTAGACTACTCTCAATTTAAGAAGAAGAACTCAAACAAGTTGTTATCTATATTGTTCGACATAATGCTGGTGGAACACATCTGCGTGATGGTTGTGTCTATAAACTCCTTTTCTCTACCCTTCTTCAAACAGATGGTCATTTAGAGTGGGTTTTTATTGTTGGTAATCATATTGTCATCCCTTATCACTAGGAGCATGTGTCTTAGGGGATCAAAAGTATCAATCCAAATATAATCTTCATCAAGCTTGGGCACATATTTGATCTAAAAAGGAAGGTTGCAAAGAGAAGATGGTGATGGCTTGGTACATTTTTAAGTCTTGTGTTGCAAATGATAATTATGCACCTATGAGCATTTTTCATGAGAACAATGAAGAGTTTTTTTCAATGGCACATAAATATATGTTGTAGGACCACTTTTTTGGTCTCGTGCTTTTTGTCTTCAAACTTGATGACCTTTAGCTTGGGTTTGAGGGGCTCCATCTAGGTATTTGTTCCTTCTCTCTTTTGCTTTGTGTCCTCATGTTCAGTTGTCTCTCTATTGTTGTGTATTGCTTAATTACTTTGTAATCTCTTTGTAGCGTTGTGTGTTGAGGAAAGGTAGACGGTATCTCACCCATGTAATGGCCTCCACCTTTTGGTTTGTATTCTCCCTCTGCATTCTTCTCTTTTATCTTTCTCTTTTGGCTTTATATTTAATTATTCATTATCTAATATATTACACGCTTACAACATTTTTCCTAAAAAAATATTATAGTAAATTAGATGTAATTAAGTTTTATAATATATGAAATAAAAAAAATTTAAATGAATAAGTAAAGAAAGAAAAAGAAATGTTAATTTATATCTTTAATGCATATATTAAAGTAACATTAAAGTAGAAAATATATTCAATTGTTGAAAATATAAGATTCTTATCGGCGTCAATGTAATTAAGGTTCCCTTTAATCACAACATTTCGCTATGTTTGGATGGGAAATGGATTCATGATATCGAATGGAATGAGGATAGATGGAGGAGGAGGATTAGAAAAGGTTAAATTGGATATAGGATTGATTAGATGATCAAGCATGGTGAATAATTGATTGGAAGAGGAAGGTTGGATTGGATGGTAAAAGCTCAAATTTGGTATAAGGTGATTAGAATAGATGGAGGATAGGGATGATTTGAGGAGTGGATTAAAAAATGGTTGATGTGGGATTTAGAAGATGAAGGTTTATTCGATTTTGAGTGGGACTTGGATTATGACTTGGAATAGAAGAATGTAGAATTTGGATTGATAATTGATAATGATTTACATGTTCAGTTGGATGTAAAGTTGAATTGGAAGAAAGTTTGATAAAGAGATGTTATGAGGGTAGAAGATTTAGTTTTGATTGTAGGAGGAATTTTGGGAAGAGTAGGATTTGGGATTGGTTTCAAATGAGGATGGAGATGATAACAGAGTAAAAGTTTTTGATTAAGGTAAAAGCAGGTTTTACATGGACCTAAAACCAGAGTACAAAACAGCGTAAAGATAGAGCATTAAAGTAAACAAAATGAAACACCTGTTGGAAAACAAAAGCAGGGACCAACAACTGAACAGTTCAAAAGTAGAAACTATAAGAAAAAACAAGCTACAAAACGACTAGCAGCAAGAACTAGCTAATTATATGTTATCATTTCCTCAGCCTTCTTCTAGAGGTCTTCCATCTTCTGGATAGTTTCTTGCAGCTCCTTCAGATCTTTCAATTTTTCGAGGACCTTCCTCTGGATGTGCCCTCTAGTTCTCGTCCCAGGCCTAGTATTGCCAGCATCCTCATCGATGGTGATTGTGGTTCTTTCCAGTAGGTTCTTTTCTAGATAGTTATGCAACATATTCAAATTCATAATGGTCACCTTCAGACCCTCATTTTTGTGGCTCAGAACACCTTTTATCATACTATCATGGTTGCTAATTTTGGCTTCTAATTCTTTCATCTTGTCTTTAGCTATCTTGCTCATCTCAACAGTGTCATCCTCATTTTTATTTTTGTTTTTTACCATATCAAGAACCTTACTTTCCATCTTTCCCAGCTTAGTAGTCATGTTTTTCATAGTTTTTTCCATTTCCTGGATCTGGATTTTCATTTCCTGCATTTCCTTTTTCCAATCCATGTTCTTATCCTGATTCTCAGCATTACTCTTCTCCTCCTGCAAAGAAGCTTCCCTCGAGAGGATAACAGGTTCCTCTTTGTTGTTGTTGTTCTCCAGCATGGTCGTCTTATCCATACCTTCCTTATTTTTCCAGATATCCTCATCAATATCAATTGAAGAAGGGGTTTTACCAGTCTCCTTACCTTCATTCTCTTGTCCATCCGTAATTCCCACAGAAAACCCTTCTTCATCATTACCTTCCTCATCTCTGATTTTACCATCCCTAGTATCCGGTATAACATTGATCATTTTTTCTTCCATAGGGGCTTCCTAAGAAGTAATATCAGCCTCCATGGAAGAAATCTAAGTTCCCTCATCCTCTTTCTCGTTACCCCCATTATAATCAAGGGAATCTTTCATTTCTTCTTCAGAAGAATTTTCCTGGGTCTCATGGAAGACATCTGAGTTCCCTCATCCTCTTTCTCGGCACCCCCATTATAATTAGGGGAATCTTTCATTTCTTCTTTAGAAGAATTTTGCTGGGTCTCTTCCTCTTCCTCTTCCATTTCCTCCTTTTCTTCTCCATCTTCATGGCTATTCTCCTCTTTATCATCAATATAACAGAGTAAAAGTTAGTTGAGAGTTAAATTTTAATTTTAGAGGAGGATGGAAATCAAGATGACGAACAAGAGATTGATGAAGAAGATTTGGAATAGATGGGGGATTGTTTTACAAAAGCTAAGAGTTTGGATTTGATTAAAGATCAAATTTGGGATAATATTGCTATAATTGGTGAAGGATATGAGTGGTTTACCAAATGAATTAGAGTATGGCTGATGTAGGGTTAGAAGATGAAGATTGGGTAGATTTATAATGAAATTTGGATTATGACTTGGATTTGAAGACTATCGAGGGATGGGTAGTTGAGGTAGATTTAGATGAAGCTGGATGTAAATTTGGAGTGGAAGAAAGAAATGGTATGAGGACAGAAGATAGGGATTTTGGGTTTGATTATTGAAGAAAATTTAGAAGATGGGGTTTTGGGATTGATTTTAATGGAGAATACAGATTAGAAGAATGAGATAATAAAGGAAAAGTTGGAAGAGAGAGTTGGAATTTGATTTAGAGGATGGATGGGAATTAGGATGAAAGGGATGAAATTAGATGTAAAGGGGATAGGTATGATTGATTGTATACTTGATTTTCACAATGGAGGATTGGTTTGGATATATTTTAGGAGATTTGGATGGGTCCAGAATTAGATTGGAAGGATGAATGGGATATTTAGAGGAAAATATTGGATAGTTGATTAAGGGATTATTTCCTTGACTAAGGGGTGGAATCAAAAGAACATTAAACAAACATGGATTGAGGGAGATTTGGGTTGATAGTTAGAATTGGTTGTGGAAAAGAGGATACACCAAATAATTGTAAAAACCTAGAATTATTCAAATGGGGTGTTAACTTAATGTGGGCCCAACTAATAAAATACATCAAGATTGTACAAGTTAGCTATATTTCAAAAGTCAATAGGTAGGGGTCCAAAGGCACAAGGGCTCATCATTATTTACTTTGGAGACTTTTAACACCTTGATCATGGAGTTTCTATCTTTACTCGGGAAGGTATATGGTGAATAACTTCAAGCATGTTATTGTATCTTGTACCACACTAAGAAATGATTGAAAATTATTAAACTATAATAAACAAGCTCATTAGGGAGTCCTCTAAGTACCTCAAGAGTATGTGAGTTCAAGTTTATAGATGAAAGGAATAATTCCAAACAATCAAGAGGGGAGGGTATCTCAATCTCCACCTTGACTTCCCCAAGATATAAATTCATTAAGGGCTTGGCCAAGATTAATGAGATTCCACTTCAAAGAGTGGTGTCTTTTGTTTCACCCCCCACTTTTTATACTATGTCAAAACACAAGATTTGAATTCATCCATAGGGTGATGAAATCATTAGGTAGGTCCCTTGAAAAGAATGGTCGAACTATTTTTGGTCAACCAAGATCACACGAAGCGTAAGGAGAAAGCATGCACACATTAGGTTCCTTAGGTAACAATGATGCCAAAAAAGAGACTAAATTTAGATTTTGATCTCCAAGATTACCCAAGGGAGCGAGGAGACCATGCACTTAAGAAGCCTCACAAACATAGTAAACAATAGATAATTCCTCTTAAGAAGATGAAAAGTGGCTAGATTAATAAAATGATGTCTTTACCAAGTGTAACCTACATTAAATGAGTTAGTAGTTTCAAAAATTTCCTTTGATAAGTGATTTCAAGCTACATATTTTGGATTTAAATAAGCATTAAAAAATTAACCCTTTATTGTGTGGCTTGGGAAAAAGGTTTAAGACACATTGTCCAATGATAGAGGTACAATAGGTGGATGCAAATATTTGCTAAAATGGATTTTGGTGTGCAGCCTCTCAAAAGAAGAAAAAATGATTTACAAAAGGGCTAGTAATAGAGTGTGTTTGCTAAAACAATACAGTCGCTATAACACATGGATAAAGTGCTAAAAAGAAAGAGAAAGATTAGATACAAATTATACCTGATAGGTAGAGGCGCTAATCCATAGAGAAAAAGCATTCATCTATGTAATGTTGATACAAAAAGTATATTTTAATCCAAAGTTATTGCAAGGAAAATTTTGGTTCTCTCTGGACAAATAGAAAACTAAAGATACAAAAGAGAAGTTAAAAGAAAATTAGTATTTTTCATTTGTGTGAGATTTTTCATCATCAATATTTTGAAACATATTACATGATCTATCATTGAGAAGAAAGAAATAGTTAGAAAGCACAAGTGACATGATAGTTGCAAACCAATGAGATTAAATAGAGGTGGGAGGTGGATTATAGGGCTTGGAAGAGAGGAAAGAGAAAGGTCAAAAGAAATTTATAAAAATAAACAAACAATAACTTTTAAAAATAAATTGCAACTTCAAATCAAATAACTCCTAAGCATCAAAATTATCTAAAAATGAGAAAACAAAAATAACCAAAAACCAAGACAAAATAAAAAGACTATAAAAGGACTATATTATCTCTTTTATTAGTTACATATGCACATGTATGTATGTATGTATAGAGAGATAGAGGGGGGTACAACTTATTAATATAATATAATAATAGCAACATACCGACCAAAAATAATAATAGTAATGTAAAAAATATAAAAAATGAATATATAAACTAAATAAAATACAAAATGTACAAATAAATATACTCGTATAGATATCTCAAATACATCTATCTAAAAAACATTGAGAGATATCAGTTTCAAAGTGCTTATTTATTCTCAATAACAATTTTGATATCTTCATGTCTTCTAGATACATATATTTAAGATATTTATGCTAGCATTACAAATTAATTAAATATAATTAATTTTATTATTATATTATTTAATTTAATAATCAAAACTTATAGTTTACTATACTAATTTTATAAAATTTCAATAGCACACAAATGAATGAAAAATATATGTTTGTAACATAAAACTTAATCTTTTTTTAAAAATGAGTTGAATTTCTCAAAAGATAAAATATATACAAACAATTCTTTTACAAGATTTTATATAATTAATAAAACAAAAGTGTACAAATTTTATTTATGAGTGATATTTCAGATTTTACATTTTTAACCTTAAAATGATTTTTAAAAATATTATTTAAAGGTATTAAAATACTATTCATAGGTTAGATTTTAAATTTTTTACCATGTTACATGTCTCTTAATTAATAATAGTTTTTATTTTGTGGGATATCAAATGCTTTAACATTTTGTGTTTAAAAATCAAAAGCAGTAAAACAAGGGTGTTATCCCTTACACCATCTCTAAGGTGAAAATAAAAATAACTAAATACAAGGTCTAGAACATACCATTAACAACAAACTAGCAACACAGCAAGTAACCTACATCACAACACACTTGTTTCATTGGGGAAGAATGAAGGACTGTCAGACGTCTTTTCCTTCACCAACAGACAACTGTCTAGATGATACTTTCAGTATGGTCCCCACCACCAGAGGGAGGTAGTGTAACCCCCTTCTCAAGACAATCAGCACCAAGAATAGAATGTTGGCAATGTTGTGCCTCCACAGCCAAAGATTGTAGAAGATTAGGAGTAGTTGTTAGATGAGGGTTCACGTGGCCAAAGGGGACCACACTAACAACAAGAGGTGGAGTTGAGTTCATCGGGTCTACCAAAACAACGTGAGCATTACCCTAGGGGGAGTCATCATCAGTATGTGAAGAATTATCAAAGACTAGGATAGTCAAATGATCATCATTTGCATCCTTCCACCAAGTGACAACACCTTTATTGCACAAGAGAGAATAATTACTAGCCAAATGACCAGTAGAAAAGTATCATCGACATTAAAAGGGGAGAGCCTCATAATCTAGCGATTGAGTCCAAGGCTTATCCCTAACCATGAGAACCATGTCCCTCAAAAGGGGTGTGGAGATGTCAATGTCCATTAGAATGTGAGCGAAGGTAGAGAGGCCCATAGTTGTAACCTCATCCACCTTTAAAAAACAACCAATAGAGTTTCCAATGGCCTCAAAGCAAGAATTCTCCCAAAAATAAAAGGGAAAATTTGGGAGACGAACCCACACTAGATGCGCACTAAGTGGTTGAATAAGAGGGTTAATGGAGATTGTCTAGGGCTTGGCAGAAAGAGTAATTCTCCCAACCCAGCGGCTTGCTCAAAACCAAATCACAGTCTTCAAATAAAATAAAAAGAGCAATTAAAAAATCCCTTTGCACAAGGGAAAAGCCCAATGTTACCAAAGACTAAGGTGTTAGAAAGTAAAGTCCACCAAGATAACTGAGAGGGTGAATCAGTTATTAGATAACAACAACTTATAATACCATTATCAGATTTCAACCAAGTAACCAATATAAACAGCAACCATAGAAAGATAAACATACACAATAACACAAGATATGTTGACTAGGGAACCTCTTGATCATAGAGTACCTCGATGGGGATGGTACCCACAAAAGATGTACTAATATGAAAAATCCTTGTGAGAGGATGGAATCTGTTAGAAGTCTTATGAAATACATTTAGTACATATCAGTCCCTGTTATGAGACTTTGAATCCCTATTAGAAGATTCTAACCTGATTAAGAGTTATGGAAAGCAAAAGGACCCACTGTCCAAATAGCTTCAAGGGCAAGATCATTGAACTCATTGTCCAACTGATATCTGTATTATCCAAACAGAATAATACCAATAATTATTGATCTCAACAACTTATCTTCACTCCTTTGACTGTGCCAAACCGCACCAACTGTTCCACCAGATCTCAAAACTATATCTGCTTAATTCGCATATCCTCTTACAACATCAATATCATCATATATCACTCATATACTTCAATCATATTTTGCAATCAAGGAAAACAATCCTTCCTTTATACTGCACTCAAATTATTTAAAATAGAGTTGGCCAACTAGGCTTAACCAATACAAACTATAAATCATTACACGTTACATAATATTTCATAGCCACATAAAATTGTCGGCTTTCAAACTAAATAATTCTTTACACGTACGACCTCTGACTATGTTGTCTCTTCCAAGTCACCTTTGAAATATCATAAACCTCTGTAGAACTTTGCATGTCCAGATTCTATCCCGGTTAGGAGATATAATCCAGTTATCACAAGCTGCTTCTCAGGAACACTGTCTGAATATTGTTTCCACTAAATTACACATAATTGTCATGAATAATTGAATTTTCGTACACGCTCTTAGCCATAATCTCAGGACATAATATACAACAAATCCTCAACTTTGCATATCTTGATCTACAATTCTCCACGTGCGCTAATACAAACATTGTCTGCTTCTATGTTATTTTCCAGTAAATAAATGTGTTGACATCAATGACAAACATAGTCATGAATGCAACATACAATTGCTACATAATGACTCTGAATACTCCCCCATAGGACATATTCAACATTCATTCCTAACAATCTCCCCCATCGGCATTGATGGCAACATAGATGAAAAACATCCAAGTTCCATCAATACCAAACTGCAACACTGTTGTTCTACATTAAAAGGGGAGACCCTCATAATCTAGTGATTGAGTCTAAGGCTTGTCCCCAACCATGAGAACCATGTCCCTTGAAAGGGTTGTGGAGATGTCAATGTCCATTAGAATGTGAGTGAAGGTAGAGAGGCCCATAGTCATAACCTCGTCCACCTTTAAGAAACAACCAATAGAGTTTCCAATGGCCTCAAAGCAAGAATTCTCCCAAAAATGAAAGGGAAAATTTAGGAGACAAACCCACACTAGATGCGCACTGAGTGGTTCAATAAGAGGGTTAATGGAGATTGTCTAGGGTTTGGCGGAGAGAGTAATTCTCCCAACCTAGCAGCTTGCTCAAAACCAAATCACAATCTTCAGATGAAATAAAAAGAGCAATTAAAAAACCCCTTTGCACAAGGGAAAAGCCCAATGTTACCAAAGACTAAGGATCTCCAAGAATCGAAAGCCCGGTGATGCAAATCCGAAAGGGAAGGCTAGAAACCAGTGAATCTACAAACCAACCCATAGTGCTAGTAGAAATCCACATCTTGACCACACACCACCACAGGGGATGTCATGGCACAGGAAAGAGGTCGAGATTTCTCCTTTGAAGGAGTAGATGTAGAAGATTTAGCAATGTGAGCAAAACTTCATCCACCAACAAAAGTCTGTGGAACTCTTCCACCACCAATCGGGGCTTTTGAATCACCAACAACAAAGTGTGGAGCAGACACTAGCCTTGGAAAAGAGGGTCAAGGGTGAGCCCACATAGCCCATCAAAAATGATGGCAGGAAAGTTTACCACAAAAAGCAAAGTAGTTGGAACACCCACAGGGCCAAAGGGCAGAGTAATCGTTCCAGCAAACATAGAGACCTTGAAGTTCAAATTTTCTGCCTAGCGAGAATACCCATTGGAATGACAACAGACACGAGCGCGGACAACATCTTTTGGGATTAAACTTGTTTAACATTTTGTTATTAACATGCTCACAAATGAAAATAAATAAATATGGATGACAAATATAATAATAATAAGCGCGCGCACACACACAAATGCATGTTTATTTGTCAATGCTATTTTATATATCACATTACTTAAACCAAAATGAAAAAAACTAGTGTTATGGACTATGGAAATTACATGACTCTAATAGAAACGGGTTAATTGGAAACAAAACATAAACAAAATGAAAACATTTGTCTACAAATTTAAAAATGGCAAGAAAAAGTGATTATTTACAAAGTGGAAGCGTTGAAGCACGAAGGAGTTGATCCCAATCATGAAAGCACTAATCCATATTGTGCAAAGGTGCTAAAAGAATATATGGATGCACTACTTTCGATGGCGAGAACATTAATATACAGGACAAGATTATTACTATGTGGAAGCACCAGAAGAACTTGCAAAGGTATTAATGTCACCTACAAAAGTGCTAATCCACGGACTGAAGGCACTATATGTGAAAACTCACAAAAATTTAAAATTTTGGTTAGTATTTAAGGAATGGACCCCACCAAACCTACCAAAATGAATATGATAAAAATGATAAAAGACAAATAATAAGATAAATAAAATACACAGATTACCTTAAATTTTGCCTTTCCATCTCCTTGATTAAGGTGAAGTGAATGCACCCTGCAATTAAATTGCTTCTTTTGACATTGTATTTAGAAGGAATGTGGTTGTTTAAACTAACATCATGATCATAGCATTATAGAAGATTGGATAGGAAATAGGACATGTAATTAGGATATGGAAAATTGATAAAAATGAGAGGCCTTCATTTATAGATTTTTCGTAGGAAATATCAATGGCCAAGATGTAATGTTTAATGGATGGCTAGGATTGAATGAGAGTGAAAGCATGGATTAAAATCTTGGCTTATGAAAAATGTCCAAAGAGGATAGAGATGTAAGAGTTATGTGTGCTCACACATACGAATGCACATAGGGAATCTCATGAAATGGACAGGTGACATGTAAGAGAGGGTGGTTGTGAAATGACCTTTAAATACTCACACGTGTGAGCATAAAGGGAATAAGAAAAATTATCACATGATGGCGAGTTAAGATCTTGATCCATAATAAATGGATTCAATGTCTAAAAGATTAAATGGACAAGTATTGAGGTTAAGGTGTGATTGTATACTAAAGAAAATGGTAATGAATATTATCTTAAATTGACTAATTGATTTAGTCAAAAGATTTGTGATATGAGGTTGACTTAATTTAATAAATGTAAATTTATTTAATTAAGGAAGCAATAAGTATTTATTTAATGAACTTTAATGAGATAAAGTCAAATATAGTTGGATATAGAGAAGTTTAGGTTCTTTTGAATCAATCACTTGAAAAGTTTGGGAAAAGCTTATTTCATTGTATGTACAGAGAGGCCATCAATTTAACTAAAAGATCCTGAATCATACATTGTGATGTCTATACCAAAATATGCCAAGACTATATGTAGTCCCGTAGGTTACTTCATCCTTCTATAACAATCTCTTATAAACTTGGGAATAGATTCAATATGTGATTGTGTAGAAAGGACAAATTTATTAATTTGACTTATCATCTCACTAGGATCAAATATCAATTCAAGACATAGGTTGTTTTAAGATGTAAGCAATCATTATATACATCACAATTCGCTTGAATATGTGGTATATATTTTTCTGTGTGATGGACAAATCTGCCTGTGAGATATATTAGCGTATTGCATTACGGAAAGGTGAGGATAAAGAAGCAATAATTATGCTAAGTCCTTGTTAAACGTAATGTAAGTTTCCTCGATTATAAATGAAGTTCTATAAGAAATTTTTTACTATAAAAAAATTTTCCATAAGATATGACATGTTTACCTTCGTACATCTACAATTTTGATTTCATTTATCCCATTAAGATTTATTTCCTATCAAAATTATATCTTAAATAGTTTGTCAAGAACAGCCCGCATGTAAGCCCAATTAACTCAATGATCATAAGCCCAATTAATTCAATGATCTTAAGTTGATAATCAGTAAACATTATTAACATCTTTCATATATTCAGTACCCCCACCCTTCAACTTTCAAGAATAAGTGTGCGATTGGACTCTCGTACACAAAGCATATGAACATAAACAACAAGCCACTTGAATACATCATGCAAGGTCTCCAATCAAATGTTTCTGACTTCAATATAAGGGAACTACTGAACCCCAGAAAATAGGTAACTCGTCATTCAATAAGAATGTCAATCAATTAAAACCTAATAGTTAACTATAGTGCATAATGAGCATATTACCTGATTGCGCATTTTAAACAAATTCCGGGTCTTTGAGATTATAATGCCTATAAACACATGCATTGTAAGCTATGTACTATCAACTGCATCTTTGATGGATGAAGAATAGAAGAGGAAACATTTAAAATTACATCAGTCTTTTACAAGATGTTTTGATTCGGTACAAACTTCTAATGATTTTGTACATCAGTTTTCATTCAATAAGAATGTCAATCAATTAAAACCTAATAGTTAACTATAGTGCATAATGAGCATATTACTTGATTGCGCATTTTAAACGAATTCCGGGTCTTTGAGATAATAATGCCTATAAACACATGCATTGTAAGCTATGTATTATCAACTGCATCTTTGATGGATGAAGAACAGAAGAGGAAACATTTAAAATTACATCAGTCTTTTACAAGATGTTTGATTCAGTACAAACTTCTAATGATTGTGTACATCAGTTTTCATTGATGCAGCTTAAGTTCCCAACTACACCTCCAAACAGAGGCGCTTATTCCAGCTACCATTACAAACATTTAGAAAAGCATTTTGTACTTCTACATTATCCAAATCTTCTCCAGATGAAATGCAATAATTCAATCAGCAGCTTCATTTCTGTGGCCATTTGGCACAAGGTTTCAGCTGTCCAATAATCCAAAATTCACCAGCAAAATTGATCAATACCGTCTACAACAGTACCAAATAAATCCAAACCTCTTGATGAATATCAAGCTTGTTCATTCATGTCTTTGTTGGCAAGCTCCAATAGTAACTATCTTCTTACAAACCAGTTGGGCCTTGGTAACCTTGTGAACTTTGCCATACTATCAGTGTACTTGTAACGTTCTCTAGATTATTAAATTTTTAACTTCAGACTCCGAGGATATTATGTAGATTTAAAAGCAATATAGCTTCAAGCAAGCTTCACTCAAGCATGCAAATCCTTGTTTGGGCTCCATATAGGTGTCTTTGAAACCACATTCTCAGTAGCTTTGTTGGTACCATTCTCAACAGTGAGTAGAGGATCTGTTTCAGTTTCCTTAACCTGACAAATGCAAGGTGGTTAGTTTACAGATCTTGCTTCAAAGTACTCCAGAATAATAAAAAACATGGCCGACGTCAATAATAAATATCAATATAAACCTGTCACAGAAACTGCCATAAAATTATACAGTTCATGCATAATAGGATTTTAATTTACTTACTTTCTTTATGAAGATGTATATAACTCAAACAATTGGCAGCAGACGGCAATTTTACAAAATACATTTTTCCAAAATAATTTGAAAATTTTTAATTTTATTAAGGGATCGCCAAAGAAACAGATCAAGAAACAATTATAATACCAAAGAGACAGTAGCAACAATTAGCAGTCTTAACATCTGTTCAAGAAGCTTCAAACTCCTTTATTTCCCGAATTGTGGAACTTGCAAAACATAGAAATATTAGTCATGAGATATTTTGGAGCTCTCCTCTAGCAGGATAATTTAATATCATGACTGATTGAGCTTGTCTGAGTAAGAATAATCCCGGCTTAGCAGGAACAACAAAGGAATTGGCTGTAATCATGGGGAAACTTATATTTTGTTATGCTTCAAAACTAGGAATTCAATCTAACAATAGAGGACGTAGAAGGCATAAATAAATGCTTCGCATTTGCCAAGGACATAGCTATAAAAAACAAAACCTTGATTCTTATTGAAGGATAACATACTTGATTAGATTTACCATCACCCCTCATTGAAACTTTAGATCATGTCTCCTATATTAAAAGTGTGATAATGGATTGCCCTGCCAATTAAGCAATTTCTTTCGAATGAAGCTAATCATCTTCATTTAAATTCCAATATGCTGGCAGGATAAATGAAGTCTGCTCATGTGAAAGGTGGGACTGAAATTTCCACTAAGAGTATGTAATGGTATACAGCCAAGTTAGAATGCATGCAAAATGCATTATATTACTGAGAAGTAATTGGTAAAATATTTGTTATATTAACAAATGATCGGAAGGATCATTATAAAGAATTTACAAGAATACAAAATTAGCAAGTTTCTAATAAGAAACTGAAGAAGATCGAAGAAGCGATCTTATCTACATATTTTACATATTATACAAAAATGACCATTAAAATAGTAATAAAATAATATTCTAATACCCTCCCTTAATGGTCAATCTGTCAACAACACCAAGCTGTTCCTTGAATTTAGCAAACTTATCTAGGCTGAAAGGCTTGGTGAGAATGTCTACAATCTGATCCACAGTTGGAACATACTGCAACTGAACTAATCCATCTTCAACCAATTGCCGAATGTAATGACAATGAACATCCACATGTTTGGTTCTTTCATGGAAGACCAGATTCTTAGCAAGTTTGAGAACACCCTCATTATCAAAGAACAAGGGAGTCGGACCTCTTTGAGATATTTGCATATCTGCAAGCATCCGGTGAAGCCAAACTGCCTCACAAGCTGCCTTAACTGCTCCTCAATACTTTGCTTCTGTCGAGGAGAGAGACACTGCCTGTTGTTTTTTACTAGTCCAGGTGACTGCACTAGATCCCAAACTGAACACATATCCAAAGGTTGATTTCTTATCATCAACCGAACCTACCCAATTTGAATCTATGAACCCACTGAGTCTAGGATCATGACTCCTAGTGTAAAGAAGTTCCTAATCAGAGGTGCCCTTCACATAATGCAACACACGCTTCACTGCTACCCAATGATCACCCTTGGAGGCTGCCATGAAGCGTGAAATGTAGCTCACTACAAAACTGAGATAAGGTCTAGTGGCAGTGAGATAGATGAGATTGTCCACTATCGTCTGAAAGTAGTTTCATCAACAAGACGAGAATCAAACTTGGCTGACAACTTCAATCTTTTCTCTATAGGCGTGGAAGTAAGTTTAGAATCTTGCATTCAAAACCTGTCAAGCAAGTTCCTGGCATACTTAGACTGAGAAATAAAAATGCTATCATCAATCTGTCAAACCTCAATGCATAAACAATAATGGAGAAGCCCCAAATCTATCATGTCAAAATCCTTGCACTGGTCTTGTCTGATTTCGGCAATCAAAAGTGTTGAATAGCCAATAATGATCAAGTCATCCACAAAGACAACAGGGAAGAGAATATTATCACCAAAGTGTTTGATATACAAATTATTGTCTAAAGGGCCACGCTGAAAACCATGAGCAACCAAGTACTAATCAATCTTGATGTACCACACTCGAGGAGCCTGTTTGAGTCCATAGAGTGCTTTCTTGAGTCTACATACTTGATGTTTTTTGCTGGCAACCTTGAAGCCAAGAGGTTGTGTCATGTAAACTTCTTCCTGCAACTCACCACTGAGGAAGACACTCTTAACATCCATCTGATGGACTTTCCATCCAAACTAAGCTGCAATGGTGAGAAGAAGACGAATTGTACTCATCTTAGCAATAGGAACAAAACCTCCTCATAGTCAATGCCCTCCTACTGTGTGAATCCTCGAGCAACTAATCTGGCCTTGTATTTATCTACGATACCATCTGCACAATACTTAACCTTAAACACCCATTTGCAACTAATGGGCTTCTTCCCTAGAGGAAGATCAAAGAGAACCCAGGTGTTGTTTTTCAAAAGACTCTAGTATTCTGCATCCATTCCCTATTCCCACTCTGGAATCCCTTTTGCCTTTGCAAATGTCTGAGGCTCATAAATACCGTGAATGTTGGCCATGAGAGAAAAGTTAACTGTATTTTGTTGCTTGCCCTTATTTCAAGAAGATCTACCCTCAATAAGTTCATCACGACAAAGATAACTAATGGTCTTAGCCCACCATTTAAGCCGGAGAGTAGATGTGCCAACATCAAATGGAGTAATAACTGGAGCTAAAGGAGGAAGAGGATCTGGAAAAGGTGGAAGATTAGCATCATCTGGAGGAAATTCAGGTAGTGCATCATCAAATACAGAATTTGCATCATCCCTCCCATCAGGTCAACCAAATGGAAGACAGACAACCAAATTAGAAGCCTTCAAAGGCTGATCTGCAAAATTCTGCTCAAACGAGGAAAGCTGAAATGGTCCCCGTTCTTCATCAAAGACAACATCGTGACTGAAGATAAAATGATCAGTGTCCACATCAATCAGCCAATAAGCTTTATGGTTGTCATTGTATCCTGTAAACATAAGCTTTTGACTCTTGGAATCCATACATATGCTAAAGAGACAAAAACTTTCAAATAGTTGATCCTGGGTTTGCGACCAGTCCAGGCTTCCTCGAGAGTCTTCCCCTTAACAGCATGTGTGGGAGACCCATTAAGAAGATAGACCGTAGTAAACACTGCTTCTGCCCAATATTTCTTAGGAATATTTATGTGTTCCATCATTGACTTGGCCATTTATGTAATGGTGCGGTTGCAACATTTTACAACGCCATTTTGTTAAGGAGTGTATGGTGTGGTTAACTAATGTTTTATGCCATGTGTATCACAGAAAGTGGAGAGTAGTAGAACAAAACTCCCCCCCCTCCCCCCAATTATCAAACCTAAGAGCTATAATAGAGCAACCAAACTCTTTTTCTACTAAGACCTTAAATTTTTGAAATACAGTAAACACATCTGATTTCTGTCTAAGAAAATACACTCACATTTTACGACTGAAATCATCAACAAAAAGTAAGAAATACTTGCACCCAATAACAGAATAAGTATTCATTGGACCACATACATTAGTGTGGACCAACTGTAATAACTTAGAGGCTCGCCATGAGTCACCATCCTTGAATGGTGTCCTATGCTACTTCCCAACCTAACAAGCTCCAGAAACTCGCTAATTCTGAGTTTGAATTTCAGGTAGGCCATGTACTAAATCTTCCCAAACAAGCTAAGCAAGATAATGAATGTTCAAGTGGCCATATTGTTGATGCCAGAGACTAGTGATAGAAGATGATTTAGCTGTGAAGGCATGCTCAAGAGAATCACCCGTATCTACAAGTCTGTATAGAGTCAAGACCATGATCCTCAATGCCAACAGCTACAGTAGTGCATGTCACACAATCAACAATTGAACACTTGTGTGCACTAAATACCACATCAACCTAAGGAGAAAGTTGCATGATCTAACTCACTAGGAATAGGTTTAGTTCCATTCCAAGAACATAGTATATATTGAAGAATATGAGATTCCTCCCATCAAATTGAATTGAACGTTGCCCTTGCCGGCAACGATATACTCTTCACCTCCTCCAAATATGACTGAATCAATATAGGGAGAAAATTCAATAAACCAATCACGCCTGTAAGTGAAATGCCAAGAAGCACCAGAATCTATATACCAAGCAGAAGATTTCACATGGTCTACAGATCTTTTAGCCATGAAGGCGTAAAAGGAAAACTCTTTCTGCTCTGTGTGCTCTGCAACATTGGCCTTAGGTTGAGACCCTCCCTGCTTCCGTTGTTCGGAAGCCAAACGATTGCGACAATCCTTGAGCATATGGCCATATTTATGACAATAGTTACACTGAATCTTCTTCTTTGAACCATCCTAAGACTAACTGGAGCCCTTCTGCTAAGATTTACCTTTATCCTTGTGAAAGGATTTGGCTGCAAAGGCTTGCTCTTAGGAGGACGAAGTGGCACTGCTACCAAACTGTTGTTTCCAACGATCCTGCTACAGGAGTTTGGTGCACAAGTCTGAAAATTTTAGATTAACATTAGTGGAAGTAATGTTGAGAGTTTCGATAAAGTGCTCATAAGATTTAGGTAGACTTTTCAAGGTGATAATTACCATATCTTCATCCTCCATTTTCCGACCAATAGCTTCAAGTTGATCTCGAATGTGCTTAATCTTTGTGAGATGCTCCTATAAGGACATACGTTCATCCATCATGATGGAGAACAACTGGTTCTTCAAGAAAAATGCTTGGCTCTTGTTGGATGTCTCATGCAATTCCTTTAGATGCTTCCAAATTTCCAATGCTGACTTGCCAGAAGGAAATTGCGGCAAATGGTCATCAGTGACAGAGAGCTTGAGAAGCATGACAGCTTCTCAATTCCGGTCATCAAACTTGTCTTGGTCTGATGTAATTGTGGTAGGACAAGTCTCTGTTTGCAAAACAAGAGCATCAAGGCGGCGATATTCGAAGATTGTCAACATGCGCTGCTTCCAAGTGTTATAATTGTTGGCATTGAATCTCTAACTGCCTTCCAACATTAAGTTGGTCAATGACAACCATTCTACACATTTCCCAATGCACAGAAAACAAAAATTAAAGAGGCAATAGTAGGGAATTTGAAACACGAATTCCAATGCAAAAAACAAAGGCAAATGCAAGTACAAACTTCAAAAATAATGTACAATTGGCACAGATTTTGAGAAAAAAATCAGCTGACCCAAAAAAACACAACGAAGACCCAAAAGAGCTCTCAAAAAATCCATAAGGTATAATCAAAATAATTTTTCAACTAGCACAATAATCGGGGAACGGAAAATGAGGCACCCAAAAAAACTGAAAGCAACCCAATTGAGCTTTCAAAAAACCCACCAAGAATCTATAATCAGATTTGCAATCCGACCAAAAGAATTAGAAGGTTTTGAGAAAGCCCTAGCCCGCTAAGAATGGTGGTTTGCAAAAAAATGAAATTTCACCTCAAATTTGAAAAAAATCACAGTGGTAGTGCAGATTTGAAGGGGGTCGCCTGTAAAACAACCATAGCAACAGTCATCAACCCTAAAAAACCAGAAACAAAGAGCCGAAAAAAATGAATTGCAGAAGAAATCGCGGGTCGCAACAGAATGAGAGTAGAAAAAGGGTCACAGAAGCCACAAAAGCCTTGAAAGGCTTCGTGGAAGCAGAGAAACCCAACGGCAAACAAAAAGACGGCCTCAAATAGAGTTGATCGAGTCACGAGGCTCCACAAATGAGCTATAAAACAAAAACTCCCATCACGTTTTTTTGTTGCAAAAAACAATTGACCCGTCGGAGATTGCAGAGGAAAGACACGTCAAGAAATGATGCAAAAAACCCTAGCAACAGGTTGTAAAAAAACGTGATTTGCAAAAACCACAACCTAAAAACTATGCAAAAAAACGTTTTCAAAAAATTGGAAAAATTTCAATCAACATTTTTTTTTAAAATGAATTTTGTTTTTGTAGAAGGCTCTGATACCATATTACTAAGGAAGTAATTGGTAAAATATTTGTTATATTAACAAATGATTGGACAATTTCTAATAGGAGCAAAAATGGAGCGGCGGGAGGAGCATTTTCGGAAGGGGTTTCGATCCCAACGGCTACCTGCAAATCCTAGGGATGATAGGCAAGGTAACAATGCCCGATGGCATTTTAAGCAGCATGGGAATCTCTCATATAAAGCAGGTCAAGGTGTCTCGTGGCCCTTCAATAGACATTATCAAAAACGGTTTGAGCCTGACTCGTCTTTTCAACAGCCTAGGGTAAATTTCTCTCGCTCTAATGGAATGCAACACTCAGGTTGGAATGGTAGGAGTGGGGAGAAGCAAGCACCACGGTATGGGCAGCGCCCTAGTTATTTACATTTTGGAAAAAATTTTGATTTCAAGCAAATAGTAGGCAAGTTTTACAGACCTAAGCTCCCTAGCCAGCCGAAGGAGACATTGCCTCCGAGAGAGTTGACTCAGTCACATTCGACCAAGATTAGCTACGAGATCTCTACCACCATCAGAGTCTCGAATCCCCAATGGTAGGAAGCGTTGTCTACTCTAAAGGAGAAGGCTTTTTTCTTTAAATGGCTTGGCCCATGGCCATCTGTCGGCACTATTAGGCTCTTGTGTAAAGAGGTGTGGGGAGTGGGATGCAGACTCAAAACCCTTTCAAATGGTTTCTACATGGGCATTTGCCCCTCCAAAGATGATAAAGATTGGATTCTTAGTAATGGCCCCTATCTCATTGAAGGTCAAGGTGTCTACATGCAAGATTGGGAGGCAAATTTTGACCCTAAAAAGGCAAGTTTAAAGGAATATCCTGTCTAGCTCAGCCTACACAATCTTCCTTCGGAATATTGGGGGGAGGAAATGCTTAGTCTTATTGGTAACAGCATTGGCTCCTTCATCAAATCTGACGAGGTAATTTGTGATAATGATGCCTCGATTCATCCTCGGATTTTGATTAATCTACAATAAAATAACCCCATTCCAGACACAGTCACTTTGGGGACTAAAAGTGGTCATTGGGTGCAAAAAATCACAAAATGGCGGAGCAAGGCCCCTAGTTCCACCCCTGAAGAAGAAATTTCCTGTAGAAAGGATAAAGGGAAAGCTCAGGATTTTTTCTTAGATGAACTGGAAAGAAGGTTTTTGGAACAGGAGATGGTTAAGCCTGATAGGGCTGATCAAGTTGTCTCTAGATCCCCCTTCTTGGATTCGCTCTGGGGCTGTAATTTTAAAGATGCTATCGACTCCACTTTTATGGATTCTTTTTTACCAATGGAGGCGGATCCCATGCCCTCCACACAGATGGTAAAGGAAACTCCCTTTTCTCAATTTGTTGAGGCTCTGGTAGATGATCGATGCCCCCCCTCTCCAAAGAGTGATGCAGCCTTGCCTCGACAAGATAACTATTCTTATGCTCAGCAAGATGGAGTTTCCATGGGTCCTGACCCTCTTGTGGTTCCTGACTCCTTTGACATAACGGGTAAGCCTCTTGTTCCAAAACAAGCTATGTGTTCTTTGGCTATGAATGCATTGGCGTGTCAAGATGAAGTCTTTAAAGACATTGAAATTTCTCCTATAAGAAACCTAAGTAATTCCTTTCAAGATGAAAAGGATTGTGATGGTGCCTCTGAGGATTGGGACTCTAATATGGACGGGTCTGAGACTGGTTTGGACCCGAATGACCTAGGCTTGTTGGAGAAGGTGGGCACCTTCGAACAAAGAAGGGTCGGACAAACAACTTCCTCCCTAAAAAAGCCTAGAATTGGGGAAAAACCAAAAAGAGGGGCGAGGTCTATTCGGATGCGGTTGGAGATTGCTGGAAGTGCTTCCGACCAAACCAAACTGTTAAGATCGGGAAAAGGCTATGCCTTTTCCCAGAAGCCATGAAAACCTTATCGTGGAATGTTAGGGGCTGCAATGCCCCTGACAAGCTTCGTTTGATCAAAAGATGTCTTGATCAAGTGAAGCCGGACCTTGTGCTGTTACAAGAAACTAAAATCAATGCTGATGTGAAGGATTTTTTCATTCATAAGTTTTCTAGATGGAATTGCGAACTGGTTTTTGCCCAAGGAGCCTCAGGTGGTTTGGGTGTGCTTTGGAATCCGGGCTCTTTGGATGTGACAATGCTGCAAACAGATCAAAGCTAGCAATGGTTGAGAGTCTTTGTCAAACATCTACACTGTCACATTTTTGTTTTCAATGTTTATGGTCCTAATAATAGCTCTCAAAAACGTGTGGTCTAGAACTCTCTCAGGAGCATCCTGGAAGGAGTAGGCGAGGAGGTGATTGTGATGGGAGGTGATTTTAACGCAATTCTATCCCCGAAAGATAAGAAAGGAGGCAAAGGTTGGACTAGTGGGAGTCAAAAGGATTTTTTGGCCTTTGTGACCTCATGTGGCCTTACGGAGATCCCCTTCAAAAGAGGTGATTTCACGTGGACTAACAGGCGTGTTGGCTTCCTAAACATTGCAGAGAAGTTGGATCGCTTCTTTGTTGGAGGTAATTGGGCTGCGGTGTCGTGGACATGTGATGCTGAAATCCTTCCTTTTCAAGGCTCGGATCACTTCCCAATTGCGCTGAGGCTTCAACATGAGGAGACTCCGAATAGATGCCCCTTCAAATTTGAATCGATGTGATTTACTGCAAAGGGTTTTCATGAGCTGATTGAGCAGTGGTGGTCTCAGGCTCCAAAAAGGTCAGGTAATAAAGCTTTTGTTTTTATTAAGAAACTTCAGTTTATTAAAGATCAATTAAAAGTGTGGAATAGGTTGCATTTCAAAGATATTTTTGTGGAAAAACTTAAAGTGGAGGACAAACTGAAAACCTTAAGCATGCATATTATAGAGCATGGTATGTCAGAGGCAGATTTTATGGAAGAAAAGTGTCTACAATCACAACTAAAAGGTTTGTTGAAAAAAGAGGAGATTTTTTGGAAGCAGAAGTCTAGAGAAACATGGTTGAAAGAGGGGGATCAAAACACTAAATTCTTCCACAATTCCTTGAAACAGCATAGAGCTCATAACAAAATCTTTTGCATTCAGAATAGTTCTGGGGTTTCACTTAACGATAGAGAAGATATTAATGTTGAAGTTGTTGCCTTCTTTTCCAAAAAGAAAGTAAGACCGGAACTCCATAATCTCTCATGTGAAAAAGTGTTAGATATCATCCCATGTCTGGTCTCAGATGTGCAAAACAAAGATCTGATTAGACCGGTGTCTGTGGAGGAGGTGAGAGCTGCCCTGTTTGGGCTTGGAAGAGATAAGGCTCCAGGCCCTGACGGCTTCCCTACAATTTTTTTTCAAAAGTTTTGGTATTTGTTGGGAGAAGATCTTTGGGCGGTTGTGCAAGAATCAAGACATGGTGGTTTCATTCTCAAAGATCTCAATAACACTTTTATAGCCCTGGTCCCTAAAGGGGATTCTCAACAATCCTTTGAGGATTTTCGACCCATTTCTTTGTGCAACACAATTTATAAGGTGATCTCTAAAGTGGTGGCAAATAGGCTAAAGAGGGTGCTTAATACGGTGATTTCTTCGGCACAAAGTGGCTTCTCTCCGGGGCGTTCTATTTTTGAGGGGGTAGTTATTGCACATGAGGCTATTCACTCCATTAGAGCTGCAAAAAGCAGGAAAATGATGGTTAAGCTTGATATAAAACAAGCCTATGATGAGGTGGATAGAGGTTTTCTTTTAGAGGTGTTGAGCAGATTTGGGTTCAATGAGGACTGGATTGCTTGGGTTCGGAGCTATATAACCACTCCAAGGTTTTCGGTTTTGGTTAACAGCAGTCCTCAAGGCTTTTTCGAACAACAAAAAGGGATTCGACGGGGAGATCCACTATCCCCTTTTCTTTTTATTATTATGGCTGAGGTTCTAGGGCGATTGATTTCTTAAAAACAGCAGGATGGTGATTGGAAAGGCATCCAAATAACAAAGGGGGTGGAGGCCCTATCTCATCTGCAATTTGTAGATGACACCTTTTTGGAAGGTGATGCTACTATTAAGGAAGCTAAAGTCATGAAAGAAACATTGGATTTGTATGGGCTTGCTTCAGGGCAGCTTATCAACTGGCGTAAATCTGAGATCTTTTTCTTCAATACCCCTTTGCAAGAACAAATCAAGATTGGCAAAATTCTGAATATGAAGGCAGGCATTTTACCAAATAAATATCTTGGCGTCCCTCTTTTCTCGGGCAGTAATAAGTCAGAACTCTGGAAGGATTTAGTTAGTAAGTGTTTGAAACGGATGGATGGATGGAAGGGGAAGTGGCTCTCTTCGGCAGGCAAGATTCTTATGTTGCAAACAGTGATCTCAGCCATTCCGGTTTACTCCATGATGTGTATGGAGTTACCCAAAAAAATGTTAAGGGTGATTGAAGCTAAGATGAGGAAATTCTTTTGGTGTGGATCTAAGGAGGGGGACAAGATCCCACTGGTTGCTTGGGATAAAATTTGTAGCCCTAAAATGAATGGTGGTGCGGGAATCAGAAATTGGCAGCTTATGAACAAAGCTTTGGGAGCCAAAATGGTCTAGAGCATGTATAGCAACCCCTCATGCTATTGGGTAAGATTACTCCAAGCCAAGTATTTGGACTCCACAGAAAGATCTAGGATCCTTACCATTAAAGATCCCCCTCGTGGATCAGCAATATGGAACTTTTTGGTTGCTTGTAGACCGGTTATTTGTGATCATATTTCATGGCAGATCCATAGTGGTAATGAAGCACTTTTTTGGGAAGACTCTTGGAATGGTCTCCCTGCTTTGAAGGACTATCAAGATTTCTCTGAACTGAAGCTCATCTTTGAGTCTCTATGGGGGTGCAAAGTTAAAGATTATCTGGAACTAACCAATGATGCGGAAGGGCAGGGCTGGAAATGGAAAAATTTAGAGGGTCTGGATCTTTCATTGCAGCAGAAGGAACTGATGAAAGTATCTTCACCCTCAAGTCTGTAGCTATAACCGGGAAGGGTTATAGAATTAGGTGGTGTGGCTCTTTGTCGGGGGAATATTCTATCAAATTGGGATATATGATGCTGGAAACTTGTGAAGCACCCCTTTTCTCTTCATATGATCTATGTTGGCAGAAGGAATTATTACCAAAGGCGGGTGTGTTTGCTTGGTTGGCATATAATGGAAGAATCTTAACTGCGGAAAGACAAGGACGGCTAGGTCTTCAAGGGCCTACCAGATGTGCATTGTGTGAAAGGGAAGTGGAATCTACTGATCATCTTCTAATCCATTGTAGGTTTGCGGAACTATGCTGGAATTTTATACAGCAGAAACTAATGTGGCATGGCCCGAGGGCAAATACTATTAGGCAAGTTTTTGATGGTTGGCCTCGGAGGGTTAAGAAATCCACCCTCTCAAGTATCTGGGCTATCATACCATCATTAGTGGTGTGGGAGCTTTGGAAAGAACGGAATAGACAGATTTTCGGAAATGAACAGGAATCTATTCAGAGGTTCTTATGTAGATTACAAGGTGCAATTGAAGAGGTGGTTAGCACATCAGCAACTAGAAGACAATTTCTGAAGATTCCCTATACTAAGGAGGATAAGGTTATTCAATTGCATTGGCCGGGTGTAAGATTTTCCTCTCCTGCTGGGGCTCTAGTAACAACGAGGAGTTTGAAGAGCAAAGAAAGGATTGTTTGGACTCCTCCGGAGTTTGGATGGATCAAGGCGAATTTTGATGGTGCAACTAAGAACAACCCTGGTAGAAGTGGTGTACGGGTGATTTTCCGAAATGGGCATGGAGACACCCTCTTGACAGCATCAAAGAGGTGTGAAAATGGCACTAATAATTCGGCTGAATGCAAAGCTGCTCTTTTGGCATTAAGATTAGCAAAAAAGTATGGTTATAATAGACTGCACATTGAAGGGGACTCATTGCTTGTAGTGCAAGCCTTAACAAATTTATCTATTAATGCTTGGCACTTAGAAAATGAAATTTTGTTGATAAGGGAACTACTATCAACATTAGAAAATTTTAAGATTTCACATATTAAAAGGGAGGGCAATGAAGCGGCAGACTTACTCTCTAAAAAGGCTGTGGATTTCGATGAAGTTGGAGATATTATCATTGATGACTTCATTCAAAATCAAGGTGTAATTTGAATGATAGGCTGATGTCATATTTGCAAATGCTCGATCTACCTTTTCGAGGGAATGTAGTTGATCATGGCAGGTCCGCACGCGAGAGCATTATGTTGGGAGATGGCGGCGGCTTTTTTTGTGGACGGAGTTTTTTCACATGCTTTCGTGTTTGTTGGACGTCCGGTAAAGCAAAAGTCTTTAAATGCTCGCCGGCAGATGTTTTTTCTCTTCACTGTGGTGGCGGATTGCTATGAATATTGGTGGAGGAGATAAGTGGTTTTGAGACGGAACTGGTGGTGTTACAAAGGTGGTTTTGCCTGCACAACAATGGAGGCCACGTTCACTTTTCACACCCAACGCCAACAAAAAGGCATCTTTGGGCCAGTCGATGACCAGAGGATTAAGCTCTTGGTTAAATGTCCATCCAAGGAACTGGTAAAGGCGTTTCAACAGACTTTAGGGCTGCTCTTCCATAATGGGGATCGAAAATGGAAGTTGCAAGTTGACATTATGACCATGATAATGGCTTGGGGTTTGGAGTTGGGCGTGCATGAGGCGCGGGTGGCGTGGGTTATGCGGATGCTGTTTGATGATGATTTGATTGTGGGGATGGACTCGCTGTTAGAATGGGCCCATCCTGGCTGGGCTTTCAACTATAGTGAATGTTTTTCGGATGAGGAGGAAGGCGTGGAGGTTGGAATCTTCCCTTTCATTCGCTAGCCGAAACAGGTGGACAAAGACTGCTATTTAGCGGTGCAACGTGAAGGTTGGAATAACCTTGTGCTGTGCATTGAAAGGTATGTAGCAGAGAGGCGGGTTGCGGCGTTGCCGACGGTTTTTCCGAGAAGGCGACGCTCTCTCCGGCACAAGAACGGTGGGGGAGATATAAGGGCCTCCTGATATGCATTTGCCATGGTTTGCTGGGGCGGCACATTTGAAGAGTGCGGAAGCTAAATGGCTCGAAATGATGGCTTGTGATTGGTGGGTGCCCCTATTTTTGCTGTGTGGTTTTGTCATGAACCTCGGTTGAATCTCGGGTGGTGTTGTTTGGCTGAATGATGTGGATGGGTGTTGCCCGTAGCGCTCTGATTAACAGCGAATAGGTTGATATTGGGGCTTTTGTGTTTATATGCATATGAAGTGTAATATTTTAGCAGCTATAAGGTTCATAGGGCAGATGGTTATTTGTAAATGGATTGTCTTTTCGGGATAAAAGGCAACTATAGGGTCTTAAGACCACTTTTGTATACACATAAGGCTGATAATGCCTCCTGTTTGTAACTGGATTGTAATTATTATTATATTAATAAAATATTCCTTATTACCGATCAACAAAAAAAAACAAATTATTGGACAAAATTAGCAAGTTTCTAATAAGAAATTGAAGAAGCTCAAAGAAATGATCTTATCTACACATTTTACATATTATACAAAGATGACCATTAAAATAGTAATAAAATAATATTCTAATACATTAGAGATCGAAGCTCCAGAAGAAAGTTACTGAAAGGACTCATCTTTACCTATATACACCAGAACCTTCCTAGTACATGACAAACTCATACCGAACAGCCTTTTCAAACCATTATAATATAGCCGAAGAAGAATTTTCAGAATGTTTCCAAAAAAACAATAAGACACTCTAGCATCCATCCCCAACTGCTGTCCCGCTGCCATCCGCCTGCCGTTCCCTCATCATCCACAAATTCAAGTCGTCCCCAAAACCCATCCCTAAAACCGTCCCCTCGTCAGGAAACTCCATGGAACTATAGTTCAAAGTTTGTAGAACTAAATGATTTACAATCCAATCCTTTAACATTTTTTTGTCAAATTTTGGGGTTTTATGATGTTCCTGATCACAATAATATTAAATTGCTGTGCAAAGTTAATTTGCAGGGATTCATAGCAAGTTCAAAGAAATTTGAAGAAGTTGACAAGATTTTATTGCAATTCAATTTTGGTATTTCCCCTATGAAGCATTTGCATATCTGCATATGCAATGTCTATTTGTGTGAATATCATGGGATGTATGGTAATTGTGTAATTTGTTTGTTCATCGGGTTTGCTGTACATTTAAAGCAGTTGTCATATCAACAACATTGTTTGAAATTCTGTTTGTTCCTATCAGTTGCTTGCTACATGCCTATGGGTGTAACTTTGTATTGCTTCTTCAGTAGATAATTTGTTTGTCATTTCATTGATTTTTTTGTTTTTGTCTTAAATTCTTGTGGTAGAAATAGATTCTACATTTCAAAGTTTAACATTTAAAAAGGGTGGCAAGGAAAATTTTGTTATATTAGTAATTTTGAAAAAAAAAATTAACCTAATTTGAAAAAAATTGTAGGCAGGTGAAACCATGTTGAAAATCTGTGTCAGGCATTTTTTGTGATTTAAATGCAATAATGTAGCACATAAATGGTCAAAATTGTTGACCACAATTTCTGGAAAAATTGGTGATTTTAGTGGGGTAAAGGTCAGTGATTTTAATTTGAGAAAAAATTGCTAGCAGCAATTCATGACTTTTCCTTCTATTAGCTTCCATGACCAGAAGACGTCCTCCGTTGTCCACAGATCCCTGGAATGTCAAAAGGGATGGGGATGTGGGGCTCGAGGGTGACAATGTGTCCTTGTATTATAGCTTTGTATAGAAAAATGTAGTAGGTGATACTCCACAAGATATTCTGTTAAATGAAAAACCCCCTGACAGCTGAACAAATCCCCCAAACTAAATGGTGAAAGAGCAGCATACAAAATACAAACTTAATAGTAATACAAGGACTGATACGGGTTTTATCCCGT
Source organism: Chamaecyparis obtusa (assembly GCA_027943335.1). NCBI lineage: Eukaryota > Viridiplantae > Streptophyta > Pinopsida > Cupressales > Cupressaceae > Chamaecyparis > Chamaecyparis obtusa. The sequence goes on from BSBK01001506.1 coordinate 251,639, forward strand.
AACTTGATGATCCAACCTGTATACTTTTTTCATAATAGGTTGTATTCTTGCTTATGTCATTGAATTATACGATTTGTTCTGCAGCTGTATAAGCATATACATCACTCTGGAGTTCTCTTACTCTGCTGGCAAAATTCAGTGCATGAGATATGAAAGTGTAATGGGACCCAATTGGTGATCAGACATGATTCAGGTTTTAAATTTGAATGGTCACATGTAATAGTGTTTTCTAATTTTATTAAAATATGATGACTACATTGTGTACAAATAATGTTAGGAAGTGCCCATGCATGTACGTTGATCCTATCTTATTACATGTTTCTTTCTGAGATAAGAGACGAGATAAACCTATAAATTGAATAGGTAATAAGGGAATACCTGCACTTGATGTTTCTCAAGGATAATATAACACATTTATAAACTTTTGGCTTCAGCAGAAAAGGTTCATTCTTTCTTGGAAAGGTAGACAACTACTTGGACATTAATATGTTTATGTCTCTGCAATGTTGCTAGCAATTCATGTCTCCAATGTCATTTTTTGCTTATGGATACTAAAATATCCAAAGTTAGCTGTTAATATTATTCAAAAAAATGCTAAACTTAAAACTTAAAAGCAAAATTTTGAGTATTTTCCCGACAGGAAGTTATTCGAATAGCCAGTCAAACATGGCTGGAAGTTATTCAAATGGCAAGACTATTCCAATGACGATTTGAGAGAAGGGCAGGAAAAATGGTGCAAATTCAACTTGAACAAAAATAGTTGTCAGCCCATGACATGAATGCACCCTAAAATGGGGCTAACCATGCCATCAATCTTGATCAAATGACCCTTTCTTCCTCATCTACTGCTGCTTGTGAAAATGCAATTAAGAATATTGTTATTTGGGGATTTTGTCATATGTTTTATGATAAATATTAAAAAACTTAAACAAAATGTATTGAAATTTTCATTCGCCATTGTAATTGCAATGAAAATACCTTGTATAAGTTGGAATCGACCAAGCACCCTTCTTGATGACTCTAAATGAATTTACCTCAAAGGAAACATGCCTAGCACGATTCCATAGCCATTTTATACCCTAATCCAATTCAGAAATGCATTGAACTTGAGTACGCAAGGATTTACTAATGATTTGTTAACATAGGAATTATTTTATTTTATAACTACTTAATTTTATTTTTTTATTTTACTCTAGAACTATTTATTTGATTTTATCTACATTGTTTACTTTATTTTATTCAGTTTTAATTTTGTGGATACATTTATTTTACTTTTGAAGAAAATACCATTCAATCTCCCTTTTGTTTTGTTTTTACTTATAGTGTAGCAAATATCCTATACTTATAAGTTACTTTTTATTAGTTTTAATTTTTTTAGTAGTGTTAGTTTTCTAGTTTTAGTTTGTTTTTTATTAGTGTTGGTTGTGTTTTAGTTTTTATGTATATGATCACAGCATAAGACTCCTTGCTGCCCTTACAGAACACCTCTCAGCATAATCAGCAATATGAACATAAATAACAAATATCTATATTCCACAATTCATGGGCTAAACTTACAAAAGAATCTCTCTATGTCTCTATGCTACTGAAATGCCCTTATATTTAAATAACAACAGAGATTTATTATTTTTAATGTTTGTTGAAAATCCAATTTTTTCCCCAAATAAATACCAATATTTTGAAAAGCCTTAATCTTTATAGTCTACCGATATTTCCCTAAAACATTTTTGCTGATATTCTGCTCCTAGTCATCCCATGTCCTCTATGGAAGTCAGGCATGCACATTTGTTTATCTTTCTTTTTCCCAAAAAGACATTTTTTTCAAAAGGAGTTATTTATTGTCAATTATAGTTTGAAGACTCTGAGTACTCAATTCTGCAAACTCTGGAGTCTCTGAACAAACCGAGCCCAGTCAACCAAACTCTCACGCCAAGTCTGGTCGAGTCTTGGAGAGTACTCACCCAAGTCCTGCTCCAAAGTTCTATGTCTCAGGCTCAGACTCAAAAGTCTTGAGCTTGGACATAATAGCTTAAGTTGTCTCACTGAAATTTCAACTTTTTTTGGTCATTTTTAACTCTTATTCGCCCATTATACATAGTGAAGCATCAACATACTAAGAAGACAATGTAAGAAGAAAATTTTCAAGAATTCAAAGTTGATCAAATCATCACACAGAAGCAACAAGATTGAATGCAATGCAGGGAAATGAAACCCACTTTTGAAGAAACAATCTATCATCATTTTGATACTGACTTACCTTGTAGTTGAAGGTTTGAAAAACTTAAGTTACACTGGAAGGGGGGGGGACAAAGATGTAGATTGTATTTGGTTTTTTGTTCATTTTGGCATATCATCATATGTAAACAGTTATAATGCTATTATACATTTATTATTTATAATGTTGTTGTATTAAAGTTTTGCCATATCATCATATGCAAACAGTTATAATGCTGCTATACATTTATTGTTTATGATTTATAATTTTGCTGTATTTAAGTATATTGTTCAACTTTGAAACTATAAAATTTCAATTTTTAAGAGTTTGAGGATCATATGACATGTAATGTTTGAATTAGGACAATTTGATAGTCAAATTAGAAGTTTAGGTTCTCTAAATGCATTAATTCCTTTTTTTTTGGTCTAACTATGAATCTTTTTCCAGTCTATACCGAGGTTTTTGCCAAGTCACGAGTCCAAGTGAAAATTTTGGGCTGCCAAGTCAAGTCGGAGTCCGCATCTTCAAACTATGGTGTTTTGCAACTATGGAAAGAAAACTTAAAGTTGTTAAATGGCAACATAAGAGTTTTTACCCTTTTCATCAATGGGCAATTCTATGACTACATACAGCTGTCAGAGAGCAGACCATCATAAAATGAGAGTGTACAGGTGTGAGATGAGCAAAAGCACAATTGCATGCAGTTGCAAAGTGAAAACATGCATATGTCAAATGAGAGCAGACAATTGTAAGAAATCTAGAGTCATTATACTTTCATTTCTGATCGTGTACCCTCTAAGGCATTTTGTTGTAATGAAAACATTGAACAATGAAATCATTTTCTTTATTGTGCTAACTCAATCCATGAACATTTTAACATTGAATATCAGAGCTCATAAAATATACGAATGTCTAAACTTGAATTTTGATGTCATGTATAGCTAAGGTTGTAAATCATGAACATATATCAAGAAATGACCCTTGCACTGCTATCCTCAAAATCGTGTCCTCTCATCCCCTGCTGTCCCCATCCCTGAAATGTGTCCCCTGCCAATTCCCAACCCTAAACATGTCGTCCCGCTGTCCCTGACCCCAAAACACTGTGGAACATAAGTAAAAAGCAATAACTACTTGGTTCACATTATTAAGAACAACACATCTTCTACTTTTGAGTACCTTTGACCGTCCGCGGCATATATGTCATGGGTTTTATTTTTTCTGTTTTCACAGTTAGCTAAATTTTATGTTACACACTCCCACCTACAAGTGTCACGAAATTTAGCTCTCAATGGAATCTGTGGAGAGGAGGTTACAGCTTTTAATATTGATGTAAACACTATCTTAAATAAAAATAAGGTCATCTTGTATCTGAACTTCATTCCTGTTTCCAGGTTTAAATATGTATATGCTTATGAATTTTGTATGTTTTATGTATGGTCATTACTGAAAACATACCCAACCCTTAAAAATAATGCAGTACCCACATACCCAAACCCAAACAGGCAACCTACAATGGAAGTGTAGAAATTCTGTTTTTCTATGTTTTCTTGCCCAACAAATCTTGGGCACAATTTGGGTAGCATTTATTTATTTGAAAAAACATAATATTAACCATGCTAATTTAAAAATTGACCATGTCAGATCTCCAATCAGGTTGATTTTGTAAAATCTAAGCTCCTTGTATTTCCATATCCATCAATTATTTTTTTCCAGAAGAGCATGTGAAGCCAATAATAAATTGATGTTCTGCTTTTAAAGTCGGAAAAAACAATAAGCAAGATGAAGGAAAAAAATTGGCAGTAAAATACCTGAGGCGCAGGTGTCTCACTTGGTTTTGGTTGACTTTCAGTTGTACAAAAATAGGAATACAAGCCCATTCCAATAATAGCAATTAATATTCCCAAAATATTTCGCCAACTAAATGGATCATGAAGTAGAACATAGCCAAATGCCAGAACCAGGCAAGTCTTCAAATGTCCTAATACTTGATATGTAACTGGGGACGTCTTACCAATCACAAGGAATGTGCTGAAGTTGACAGACACGGAGATCAAGCAAGATATTACAATGAAAATCTGTAAACAAGAGTGTATAAAGATAATTAGTACATTAAAGAAAAAAAGAATACTGTGAAGAAACTGATCACTGATCCACTTCTAGTTATGTGTATGCATGAATTTGAATGGACATAGTCACTTACAAGAACAGGAGGTGTATACTTAAATGCAAACACATTTTGGTTTGTCAAGAGCCCATCCACAAAGGGACCAGTGATAAACAATGTTGTTGCTTGGTAAGGGCATGATTGGTACAAGAGCTGAGTTGAAGACACTTTGAATCGCTTCTGTATGGTGTTCGTCATCTAAAAGGAGAATTTGATTAAGGTTTGAACATATAGATTGAGGTAGCTTTCTGATAATGTCACTCTGATGCACAAACAAAAATCTTGAAAGCTTTAAATTTGGTAATAGATCTCCAATAAAGAACATAATACTTTTTTAAAACATCATGCAGGGTTTGGGTGTATGCCTGTGTGTGCATGTGTGAGAAAATTAGAATCAAGGATCTAGTGTCAGAAAAGGGATATCTTTATTTTAAAAAATCACTGATGATAAGTTGGCTGGAAAGTTGACTAATGAGGAAATGTCACCTCAAATGAAAGTTTTTTTACTATGTAATAGACAAAAGAGAATACAAAGAAAGAGTTAATTATTTCTTTTTTTGAGAAGACAATTTCAAGTATTGGCAAACTGCCAAGGGCACATGCTGCTGCTGAGTGGTAATTGCACAATATCACTAACCACTAGGGTCAACTTCAAGCTTGGCAAAAAAAGCAAAATAGGTTTCTCTCGTAAGAAGTGAATCATTTTCTCCAAAAAATAAGAACATGGTCAGAATGTCTATTAAAACACAATCAAAAAAATTTGCATATTTCTAAGGGTAAGATACCACCAGAAAAAGAAAAGAAAAGGGAAAGCAATGAAAATGCAGAATTTAGAAAAGGATACAATTTGTGCAACACATGTTGTCAGAATTGCAAGGACAGCCAAAACTGATCCTAAAAGGTTGAGTTGCAAATCAGTGACAGTTGCAATGCCAACTCCAATTAGCAGGATTACAAGTGCAAACTGGATCTTTCGGCTGCAAAACAAGACAATATAAGAATATAAGTATTTGCGATCTAAAACCATTATCAAGCATAAGCATCAAGATCCCTTTACCAATCTACAAATACAAAGACAAGAATACAAAAGACTCCAGTCTTCAACTTTTTGAACGAGCAAATAGTTTTATAAATGCCCTAGACTGTTCTTTGATTTGCTTCTGTATTAGGAAAAATCAGAATGTATACTAGGCTCACTTCATACTAACTAATTGTGATTATTTCCTGTTATAAATTTTTAGCAAAGGCTGATTGTTTCAAAAAGCAGTCAATTTAAACAAACAGATAAGACTTCGGAGATTAAGTTAAGGCCATTTTGCACACACAGGGACGTTTATTTGAGATTTCATTGAATTTAGTGGAAGGCAGAGTTGAGATTCAATGTCAATACAATTACTTAAATTGGAAATTTGAAGTGGCCTTATATTACATTCTTATAGAACTGAGTCTCATCCACCCTCACAAATGCTTGGTCAATAAACCAAGAGAATATAGTTCTATTTTGAAGAATGGGTAGGATTTAAAGCTGGAAGCCAACAACACGAAAATGCATGAAAGGCATACAAGTGCTGCCATGGCAGAGTACAGAAATCATGAATTGTATGAATATCTTTGCAAAGTTGCATAGTGTGTAGTAAATCTGAAGTGAGAATTTTGAGCATTTTAGCTTGTGCATGTCACAATTACAGCTTGCCAAAACTAGCATCTCATATTGATATAACAGGTAAACTTCAACGGGTAGATAAAAATGTGTTGAAACCCCCAAAAGCATCCATAACAAGAGTCAAATGTCAACTATAGCTGCAAGGTAACAGGTTTAAGTGCATGCAAAGACTTCTAAAATCAACTCCAGAGTTTATTTAAGAGATCACCAAAATTCAAGGATCTGATCTACCATAGATTTGTTCTTTACCCATCACAAGAAGGTATTATTACTGTAGCATAATCTCAAATAAAACATCATCTGATAGGAAACTCATCTTTATGATTCTATTAGTGCAAAATCACTATTTTTTCTTATCAAACCATAGTTGACAAACAATTACCTTAATCCTTACAAAAGCTGTAAAAAAAACCTGCAAACTTTTAAGTACTCATTTAGAGTGAGTTCTCAAAAATGGTCACAATTTTCCCAAGCCCCTCTTCCCCCTTGATATCGACAATTCAGTGTCAGGAGAGTAAGGCACTTACAGCCACACCCTCTGCTACAAGGATTTTGTGATGACAACACATTACCCATATTGGCACACATCTATGTTACCTATAACTACAGTTAAAATAAAGCGTGCATACCTTCCAGCCATCATTAAAGAGTACACCAAAAGGAAAACAATCTGAATTTAGAAGGTTGTTGGATAACAAAGCAGTTAAAAGTTGTCTACATTCCACCCTCTCAAGGGACCATTAAAGGCACAAATCAAATTTCAACTCGAGATATATGAGAAAATTAATCACTAAAATATCATCCATATTCATTGATTCAACTATTAAAGAATGTCTGGAATATGTATGAGCTCATGGCAACACCTGAAAAGCTTCCGGAAAAAAACAGTTTCCAACAGAACAGTACATGGGATTATTGCCAACTTTGTCATCTGAAAAATCAAAATGCAATCAAAAGACAATTCAGTACTAGGAAAAATACCATTATCTAGGAAATATTAAAGAGATGAATTGCAAAATCAAAGTTTGGGTAACCTGATAGAATCCAACAGAGTTGAAACCCAAGCAAAGATTCAGAAGTCCAATTGAAATCCCATTCAGAATACCAAATCCCATTACAGCACGTGCATCAAAGGGCTTATGTTCAAATAATTTCAGCCATAATGCTATGTGTAGAGAACAGAATGTTACCAGAAGATGCCAACTGGTTAAAGTTGTGGCTGCCAAAAAAAGGAGCAACACTGAGTCAATAATTTATATGAGCAAAAATCTACTGAAGAAAAACAACAAAATGAAACATGTGCCATGGAATAATGCAATACTGATACAATGCCAAACTGCAAAGCACGATAACACCTGACATAAGAGAAAGACATTTAAGTAAAAGCAGAAAATCAATTACTTAAGAATCATCCAGTTGCCATCAAGTAACGCTACATTCTATCCAGCAAGACCTAGAAAAGCTTGGTTTTGGATTTAAAAAATAAAATAAAATCCTTATCTGAATTTCACAACTCCAAAAAATTATGTGGCTTTTAGGTAAACAACAAGCAAATCACCAATCTAGTGTATAAGAATTCCCTTGTGAGGCTCGACAAGGATTTTTTTAATTTGCCTAACGTAATGTTTGATGAGGTATATGTGTGTGCCCCATTAGGTGCATTCATGGTGAACAAAATAAGCTACAGTAAAATTGTATGGATTAGCTAAAAGTTATCTACCTCCCACACTCTGTATTTCAAATGTAATAGCACATTTATCATGCAAGTAATTGGCATTCGTATACACTATACTACGTACCCAGAGGAATAAAAAATAATTCCAAAAAAGATGGAATTGAGATTTATAATGGTTGACAATGATACATGAAAAAAGGTAAGCAGCCTACAATAGAAGCGGAAATTGTGAATTATTTATTGCAACAAAATCATGATTTGGCATTTTCATCCAATAAAAGCAAATTGTTTAGAAGGTGATCAAACAAATTTTTGACCTGATAAAATGCAAATAAATGTGACTTTCCACATTTTTGGCAATTCTTTTGAGGATTTATAGGTTTTTTCTTATTTCTGCAATTATTTTTTCCTTAACCATGATTTAATTTTTTCCCAATTAAATCCCAGGTAATTGAAAAAATCTTTGTCCTTTGGTTTGTTGAGTTATTCCCAAGAAAGACTTTTACTACTATGTGGACAACCTTATTAAGAGAAGTTATATCCTAAGTTGCTGATTTGGATATGGGCACGGGATATGGGTACGGCAATGGGTACATCTGTATGCACATACATACATACATGTTTACTTTAGAATATATATATATACACATATTATAAAATTATATATACATTTTCAAACATCAAAGTTATAAATATTATAAGGCTCATAAATCCACAACTGCCAATAAAATTATATATAAAATACCTCATATATAATATTCATAATTTGCAAAAATAGTAATATTCAAGTCTCAAAATATATCATATTCAATACCTCATATATTGTATTCATAATTTGCTAAAAAAGTGATATTCAAGTCTCAAAATGTATCATATTCAATACCTCAAATATCATATATCATTTTTTAAAATTTATTTTTTTAAGTTAGTGGGGACCATTTTTGGGCTTCCACTGCTGCAGGTACGCCCAAGTTCATCCAAAGTGCAGCTTAAGCACCCAGATTCCCTATGGGTCCAGCCGGGTCCAACCCACAAGGAATACAAGTGCCTAGGCCACACCCTAGGCGAGCCCGGACCGTACCTGAACTCAATTGCACCCAAACCCTATTCCAAAGCTCCCAAGAAGAATGCAATATCTTAGGTTTTATCCTTTATTTAAGCTCATTTACTCATTAACTCTTTTGCAGTGCCAAAGAACTAAACGTTCCTGTTTCAACATCCAGCAACTGCGGTCTAGACGCAAGATGGGGGTACTTTAGCTCTTTCTTTATTATTAAATTTCTATAGATTCTCTAGTTCCATATCCACCGGCTGTAACCTAGTGATAAGATACAAATAGCAGTAATGACCTTTATGTTATTTTTCTTTGTTGGATATTTCTATTATCCTACATAATTATTTAATTTGCTTAGTTGTAGTGAGTGGGTCAGTATAAGAGTAGATGGTATATTCCATGAGTGTAACTCCACATGTTTTTGGGCAGTTGGAATTACTTTACCATTGGTCAGTTTTACCTTTTCTATTCCCTATATATTTATCCACTCCTCTGCCTAGTATTTTGGCTCCTCTCTTTCCTATATATGTATCCACTTCTCTATCATGTATTTCATTCATGTTATTGGGAGTTTTCTTTATGTAGATGGAACTACTTTTCCTGTTGGTTGGTTTTGCCAACTTACTTTCCTATATATGTTTCCACTCCTCTACCTTATTTTTCACTCATGTTATCATGAGTTTCCTTACTATGATTTCGCTTCTTGAGCATTCAGATATCTCTTTGTGGAAACTAACTTTGTTCAACTATTTTGGTTTCAATATTATTTGATAACAATAGTTCATTGTTTCTAATCCATGCACTAAGTTTAAGGTAACTTCAGTTTATTTATAAATCCAAAACCCTCTGAATAAATAAGGCGATCTCTTGTTTCTAAAAAGATTTGGGAGGTTAATCACTTTGCATGCAAATCATAGATTAAAAACTCACAAGTACTTGCAGTCAAAATCTATGAAGAATTACTCACTGGCAATTTTTTCTACAACTCGCCAATAAATTGCTAGAAGTCACAATTTTTCATGAAAAACTCACCTAAATGAGTATCAGTATACCTATAAATTCAGTCAATGCACCAAATGTTGAAAAAATTATATGCTTTTTTTTCGTTTCAGGCACATGATTAGCAACAAATGAAACAAAAGGACTCAATAGCTGCCCAAAAAAATTGAAAAAAAAATCATTTTCATAAACAAATAAGTGCCAAAAAAACTAATTGTCATAAAGCAATACAATTGTGAAAATGGCATGCACCATGAAGGCTTGTGTGGTTCCAAAGGGCCTTAATTTGGGTATTGTTCCCGAACCCTGCAAGGGGTTTTGCCCTAAAACCCTCATGATTACAATGACAAGGTGATAAGAGATTGGGATATAATTGTTGAGTGTGCTGACTTGGATGTTATTATCACACAACTTACCAAAAATCTCTTTAAATGAGGCAACTTCTACACATGAAATGGCTAGTGGAAGTGGCATTGTACTCATTTAGAGGTCTATGATATGTATTAAACTCTAACTTTCATTTATATGTGATGGAAATCAATAATGTGTTCTACAAATTCAATAATATGCATGTTTTTGAAGAATGTTTTTAAAACCGTACATATTTGCTAATATTCAATCAATTTGCTGAGTTCTTCCCCAAGTTTTTGTCATGTCCCTAACTTTTCCGAAAACTGGGCCTACCAAGTAATTGCCAAGTCTGATTTTTCAACAATGATGCAAATTTGTTTTAAACTCAGCATTTTTTTTTCTTGCTTTTTCAAATGATTTAGAAAATCACAAGGGTTTTGACAAGAGAACTAACAGTTTTTGTGTTGCATTGGTTTTTATATTATGTTTGTGTAACTTTTTGATAATCTGGGCAACATTTTTTGTTGTTCCATTGCATTAAAGAGGCTTACAAAAGTCAAATTTGGCATTTATTCTACCCAAATCTAAAATCTAGAAGTCATTTTGCACTAGAGTAACCATGGCACCAAGCACGCAACAATTTTTCTAATCATTTTGGCACCAATTGGACCTTGTCACTGAGTCTAAAAGATTTCAATATACTAGGCCCATATGAATTTTGGCAATTTTGGATTGGGGAGCAATTGGGGCAAAAAGAAGTTATTTTGTCATATCATACTACAACCTTTTGTTTTAAAAAATATAAATGAATAAATTTAATGGTAGATTTTTATAGGTTACATTGTCACTATTTAGATCGTGCAGCCTAGCCCCAACTAGTGCTGCCTATGTTCCACTATCCATCAACCCACCACTCACTAAATTTAATGGTAGATTTTTATAGGTTACATTGTCACTATTTAGATCGTGCAGCCTAGCCCCAACTAGTGCTGCCTATGTTCCGCTATCCATCAACCCACCACTCACTATTCTCAGCTCCAAAGCCATTCCACCACCACTTACAAACCTCCATCCAAATGGCACTCTTCGACCACCATTCCTACCACTGCCACACCCAACCAAAGCACCACTTTTGCCACTGTTGCTGCCCATGTGCAATTCAAGTGTAACGAAGGGTGAGAACCCCATCTCATTTGTCTTTTCAAATTTGGGAGTAACTTTAATAGACTTGTTCTCAGTCATATGGAGGTATTTTTTGCTACAATTGTTTTTGAAATGGGGCAAAATTTCATGCTCTTCATAGTGGTGATATTGATCATCAACTTTGATTTCCCAATTCAATATAAAATTGTTTTTCTCAAAGATTTTATTGTTTAATCAAGCTTTGCAGACATACAAAAACTCATAACTTTCTCAAAACAGCTCATTTTTTAACTTTTTTTTAGAAGTGAACATTTATTTGAGCTCTACAGTTTTATGTTGTTACTTTGGTTCTAATTACTTTCAGCATTATTGGTCATTTTAAGCTAGGTACAGAGAAGTATGCATTGTATATCACACTTATATAAATTGCCAAGCTTTAGGCTGTGATGAGAGAAGGAACGAACCGTTGGAAGGGTTTTGCAGGGAAGCCAGACCCATTTTGGACATGGGGGGGATTCTGGACTTGCAGCATGTCAGAGAAAATCATGCAGTCGCTGCTTGGAAACCTCTGGGATGGATCAGACAAAAGGGAAACATGATCTCTGGCAAAAGGTCAGGGAATGGGACCAGGAAACCCTTTGAAGGCGACTTTCAGCAGGACCGGAATGACAGATTTTGGTCTCAGACGGGTAACAGCTAGGGAAGGCCATTGGAAAGAGATGGTGCAGGGTGGAGTAAATTGGAGAAAAAGGAATGGCAGCCAAAGGAGACTCGGACTTTAAAGAAAGGATGGAAACAAAGACCAAGGAAGGCACCTCTAAGGTATAAATTGTCTCAGTATCTTGGTTGAAAGAGACAGGTCTTTTTATGAAATGGATAGGTGAATGGTCAGTGGTCTCCAAAATAAAAAAGTGGTGCGCAGAGACCTGGTCTTTTCAAGTAGAGCTGAAAACCCTCCTAAATGCCTTTTATTTGGTGATTTGTGAAACTGGGCAGGCGAAACAATGGACTCTGGATAATGGACCATATATGATGGGTGGAATGGAGGTTTTTTATTAAAGAATGGGAACCCAACTTCAATCCTTTGACAGTCAATATAGATGAGGTCCCTATTTGGGTTAGGCTCTACAATATTCATTTTGAATATTGGGATATGGAGACGTTGAGGATGATTGGGAACAAACCGGGCAGACTCTTGATGGTTGGGGAAGGAATAGAAAGCAATGACTACAGTATGTATGCAAGAGTATGCATACAATGGTACCTAGGACAGCCGCTTACAAAGTATATCGAACTGGTTTCAAATGCAGGGGTTTGGAAACAAAATATAGAAGTTGAAGAATATGTGGACAAATGTAAAATTTGTAAGAGTTTTAAGGCACACGGAATGGGAATGCGCCAAGTCCAAAAAAGGAAAAGAAAGTGCAAGTGATGCTGTCATTCAGAAAATCATCCACATGACAGAGAAAGAAATCGGATAAGCAAACAGAGAGATTGAGCTCAAAGGATAATGTAGATGCGGGGGAGGATCATACTTTGAATGACCCATCTCAGATTTGTACTGATTTTGAACTTGCTAGCCAAGGCAAGGTTTCAAGTGTTTTATTGCAAGAAAATATAAAGGCGCCTAATAAGGATACGAGGCAAAGCACCCACAATGGGGAAAGTATGTGCGATAGGCTGACGGGAGAAACCGAGAAGAATCTGTCAAAGGCGCAAGAGGGAGAAGAAACATTTGGATCCTCCCCAGATGGAATGAACAAGAATGAGGAGGCCAAGGTGCTTGGTGAGGATACCAGACTGCAACTACTTAACCAGGATCTATTCAATGAGGAACCAAGGTTTTTGCAAATTCCACCTCCGGCTACAAAGAGTGTGGAGAAGATCTCAATGCATGACAGGCAAGGTATTTTAGATGAAGATGTTGATTCACAAGGTGTTCCTCCTGAACACACGATTGGAATGGATGTATTGATTTTCCAGCAAAGTCACCTCCCAACTTGGGTAACAGTGTAGAAGACTCAGATGGGAATAATGCCACCAATCTATGGAGTAAGAGATATGGCTCATTTACAGGTAGTTTCTGAAGTCACCACTGCTCATTTTCCCTCATTGGGAAGTAGAGAGTCCCCTGTATGTGAGGATACAATAGAACCATCACAGACTGGATTTCCGAGGACGGATGCCTCATGCAAGGTAGATGCCAAGCACACAGAAAATGCTCTAGACAAGAAGGATATTGCTCTTTCATGGTCTGATGGAGACTTAAGCTCAAATGAAGAGAATATTTTGGAGAAGACAACAGTGAGTCAAACGCAAACCAAACAAAAGAATGTCGATTGGTGAAAAACATAGAAGAGGACCCGGATCTACAAAATTCAAATTGGAACTAGTTGGTAGCGCCAAAGGACAAAGAAAGCTACGTTTTGAGAAGGGCCTTCCCTTCTCGAGGAGCCATTAAGGCCCTATCGTGGAATGACAGAGGCTGCAATGCCTCTAACAAAAGGCGAGTGATTAAAAGATGCTTTGATCAGGAAAAGCCAGATATCATTTTGTTACAGGAAACAAAGCTTAACAAGGATGAGTTTAAGGTTCTCCTTCAAAGTTGGCGACAATCAAAAGGAGTTTGTGTGGATGCAGTTGGAGCATCAAGTTGTTTGGTTGTCTTATGGAATACTCAGAAAGTTGATGTTCAAGAAGCCAGCAAGGAATTACAGTGGCATTTGGTGAAAGTGCACATGGAAGATGCCAGCAAGGACATATTCCTCCTAAATGTCTATGGCCCAACTGCTACTTCTCAAAAAAAAGGATAGTGTGGAACCAAATAAACATGGGTATACAATAGTTGGGCTCATCCCTTCTTATTCTGGAGGGAGATTTCAATGCTACTCAGAGACCATCTGACAAAAGCGGAGGCAGACAAGCATTTAGTGTAATACAATCTGATTTCCAGAATTTTAACATATTCCTCATAAATGTCTATGGCCCAATTGCTACTTCTCAAAAAAGGATAGTGTGGAACCAAGTAAGCATGGCTATACAAACATTGGGCTCATCCCTTCTTATCCTGGGGGGAGATTTCAATGCTACTCAGAGACCATCTGACAAAAGCGGAGCCAGACAAGAATTTAGCATAATACAATCTGATTTCCAGAATTTTATTTTCAACAACAAGATGGAGGAGACCATTCCCATGGAAGGGAATTTTACATGGCCAAACAGAAGGAAGGGTTTTTCAAATTTTGCTGAGAGCTTGGATTGCTTTTTTATGGCCAGGAATTGGGAAGACTGCTCCCACATCTTTGAATCCCTCATTTTACCCTTTTCAGGATCAGATCACTTCCCAATCATTCTCCATTTTCAGGACAATGCTGCACCCATCCGATCCCGTTTCAAGTTTGAGTTCATGTAGTTTTGTGACCCTAATCTTCTTCAGCTCATAGACTGTTGTGGAAGAGCACTCCTATCGTGGAAGGGTCAAAGGCTTTCTGTTTTTTTCAAAAAACTACAATACATCAAAGAAAGATTGAAGAACTGGAATAGGAACTGTTTCAAGAACATATTTGGACAGAGAAAGAATTGGGAAAGAACTTAAAGATCTGAATTCCAATGTTATTAGGCACAGAATGACAGATTTTGAATTTCAAAAAGAGAAGAAATTGATGTAGGAACTTACTAAGGTACTGGCTCAGGAGGAATTATATTGGAAGCAAAAATCCAAGAAATGATGGCTCAGGGCAGGGGACATAAATATCAAGTTTTTTCACTCCTCAGTCAAGGTAAGGCACATAAGGAACAAAATCAGCGTGATCAAAGGATGCAAATGGATCACTCCTCACAGATCGGGAAGATATCAATGAGGCAATTAGGTATTTTTCTACACTCCTATCTTTTGACAACGGTACACGGACAAATTTGGATGAGGTTGAGACTATTATACCCAGGGTAATATGCAGAGAACAGAATCTTCTTTTGATGAAACCGATTTCAAGGGCAAAGGCTTAATGTGTAAGGATATCAACAACACTTCCATTGCATTAGTCCCTAAGAAAGAAGTTGTATAGACTTTTGAGGATTGTCGGCCAATTGCCCTTTGCAATGTTACATACAAAGTTATCACCAAAGTGATTGCCAACAGACTAAAGCCTCTGCTACCCCACCTAATTTCAGAGGAACAGAGTGGATTTGTACCAGGGAGATCCATAGTTGAAGGTATTATTATTGCACATGAAGTGATCCATTCAGTCAAAAAGGCCCAGACGGATAGAATGATGGTTAAATTGGATATTAGGAAGGCATATGACAATGTCAATTACCCCTTTCTATATCAGGTCTTGAGGTGTTTTGGTTTCGATGAGAAATGGATAGCATGGATAAGAAGTTGTGTTGGCACACCAAGGTTCTCAGTTATTGTTAATGGCAGCCCTCAAGTTTTTTTTGAATCCTCTCACGGTATCAGATAATGGGATCCACTCTCTCCAGCATTCTTTATCATCATGGCAGAATTTTAAGGTAGGCTGATTACCAAGAGGCATAGAGAAGGGAGATGAAAAGGTATCAATATTACGCAAGGTTTGGATGCATCTTCACAACAACAATTTGCAGACAATACCTTACTTATGGGGGAAGCTTCACTCAGAGAGGCTAGATGCATGAAGGAAACTCTGGACAAATATTGTGCTCTATCGGGGCAGTGGTGAACTGGCACAAATCGGAGGTAATTTTCTTCAACGAAGATTTAAGTATGCAACAAGCAAGTAGCAAAATTATCAGAGTTAAGTTAGGGAGACTCCCTAGAAAATTTTCCGGACTTCCATTTTTTGGTGGTGCCAGCAAAGCAACATTTTGGACAAAGCTTCTTGAGAGTTGCTTGGGGAGAATGGATGGATGGAAAAGCCGATGGTTCTCATTGCCTGGGCACATTCTTATGTTCAAATCAATGATATCGACAAATCCAATTTCCTCCATGATGTGTATTAAAACCCCAGTGAAAATCTTCAAAACCATTGAGCAAAAAATGAGGAAGTTTTTTCTGGAATAGAGGCCAAGGACAAGACAAAATTCCTCTTATAGCTTGGGACCAGATTTGCAAACCCAAAGATGGTTGAGGGGTAGGACTGAGATGATGGAATCTAATGAATCAAGGGAAAGAATTCTTATCATTTTGGATCCACCAAAAGGATCTTCAGTATGGAACTTCATGATGAGTTGTAGGCACATCATTATAGAACATATCACGTGGAAAGTGGGGAATGGAGAAAGCGCCAACTTTTGGAATGACTCCTTTCAAAGACAACCTGCCTTTTCTATGGGGGCTTACAACAGAGAAATCAAGAGTAAAACTGAACGTGATTGGGGTAGTAGGGTGGCTAATTACATCATCAAAGAGGATTATGACGAGGGAGTGAAGTGGTGGTTGAAAGATGGAAGAGATTTGGACCTATCAGAAGAACGTTTGGAATTGGAGGATTTGATGAAAAGTAGCGAATTTCTGCTATCTGGAGATGTAACGAATTGATATGGTGTGGAGCAGAAAAAGGGGAATATTCAATCAAAATTGGATACCAAATTGCAGAAGTTGCTGAGGTTGTAGAGCAGAAGCCAACTCATTTGTTCTAGAACAAATTTTGCATGCCAAAAGCAGGAACTTTTTCTTGGCTTGCTATCAAAGAATGGATTCTTACTGGTGAAAGGCTAATGCGATATGGTTTCCATGGACCATTTGAATGTGTTTTGTGCAGAGAAAAGGAATAGACTATTGATCACTTGCTGCTTCATTGAAAGACCTTTGCGACGTGCTAGAACTATGTACTCAATAAACACAAAATGCAATGTGCTTTCCCAGCTAAGGTCAAGGAGATGTTTCAATCCTGGACAATTCCAAAGGGCAAGTTTGCTTTCTCATGTATATGGCAGATATGTCCCTCGGCCATAATATGGGAGATATAGAAAGAACATAATCACAAGATCTTTCAAGGAAAGGTTGAACCAGTAGAAAGGTTGTGCTTTAGGATTGAACAGGTCATCACGAAGCTGATCAACTCTGTGGTAGCATCTCAGAACCCGAGTAAGTATCCTTTCAATTTCTCTAATTCGAGACTGCGGAAACAATGGCTATTGTTAAAGTATAGGCCCATTAATGGGCTCTCAAGGGTTGATCCTTCTCGACGAAGGAGAGATGATGTGGAGTGGGAAAAGCATGAAGAAGGGTGGATAAAAATAAACTTTGATGGAGCCTCAAAAGGAAACTCAAGGCCATCAGGATGTGTGGCAAGAGATCCCACTGGCAACATTTTTGCCATTGAATCCAAAAGTTGGAGGATAGCACTAATAATGAAGCAGAGGCTCAGGCAGCCCTTCTAGCGGTTGAGATGGTGAAAAAGATACAGGTGGAACAGTTACACTTGGAAGGAGATTCACAAATAATAGTAAACACAATTGCTAATGGAAGGTCCCATGTCTAGAAAATTGATAAAATAATATTCAATCATACGAAAGAAATTGGCGAATTTCTATAACTTCGAAATTTCACGCATTTATAAGGAAGGCAACACATTGGTCAATTACCTATCCAGGGTGGCAGTGGAAATGACACCGCAGCAATGAGGAGGTGGTGCTGACACAACAAATTGGCACAGCAGTAGAAGAGACCCCACAGCAATGATGAGGTGATGTTGACATAGCAACTTGGCAGGCAACTTTCTCCATGGTGGCATTTGAAACGACTTGAGTGGATGGTGAGGTGCGGATGACACAACATGTGGTAGTTGAGTTGGTTTATCTATCAGCCGAGGACGACACTGAATGTTGCAATAAATGCAAGGAATGATGGGAGGGGATTTACCAAGATCCATGGTACAATGAGTAAATGCTCACTCTGCCCACAAATGTATGTTGAAATGGTGGGAAGAAATGCCATTTCTTCATTTGTGTGTGGCAGTGATTGTGAAGGACGTCCTTGGCAAATGGAGGCCAATTTTAGTCTCAGGGCAACCAAGCAACAGATGGCTTTTTGGGGCAGGATTTCCACCAAACACATGAAGAATGTATTCACCACATACGATCCTTTCTTTCTCCTTATGGTTTGGGGTTTGTTGGGTATTGACTACTTGATTGCAAACTATATTCCGCACCAACATGAATATCTCTTCCATCTTCTGTGTGTGGGGGCTGGAGTTTGGCGACATCGAAGAAGTGAGAAGGGTAGTCACCAAGTGTGTGAGAGAGGAGTAGAAGCAAGGCCTTGATGCCCTTCTCCAATATGTCGAACCAGGAAGGGGTTTCAATACTGTGAGCAGAGATTGGGTACACACCCCTGGGTACCCTGCACACATTCATCCCTTTCTCCTCTAGCGGGCTAGTGTGAACAGAGAAGTGAGGAAATTTGATGCTCGAAGGATGTGGTTGGTGATACGTGATTATACCATTGATTGGGAGAAGGTCATTCAATCACGACAAAGCAGAAATGAATGACACAAGTGTGCTCAAATTCAAAATAGCCAATTACTAGAGGGGGTGTGTTCTTGGAAATACAGATGAACAAGGTGGCAGAATGGCAGTCAAAACATTGGTCAAGAGGGTCGAAGAAGCCCTGCTCGAGGACAAGGACAGGGTAGAGGAAGGCGATGCAATGTAGGTGGTGGATGAGGTTGTGGGAGCGGAGCACGACAAAAGAAGGAACAATGTTGGTCATGGTCGTGGTGTATCACAAAATGCAGCCCAAGTTGATGCGGGCATGGATGATCCTCGGGTGTGATTGTTTCAAATTTCTGCTGTCATGTTGATAGTCTTTTGTGTTCGAAATTGTAAATTTTGTAGTATGGATGCCCTAGTTTGCATAGGGTTTGAACATTGAAACTTTGTATATGCATAGGAAAGTAGTTGGGTAGGGGTGATTTCATCAAATTTTGTAATTATGTGGTTGTTTATGATCGTATATCAGAATATTGCTGGGCTGAGGATGCAGGGATATGAGTAGTATTAGATGTTGAAATTTTGATGTTGCAGGTTTCATGGCAGACTGGGATGTATGGATTTGACATATTTTTGATACATTGTAAAAACATATTATAATATTAATAAATAATACCCACTTACTGACCAAAAAATAAATAAATTGCCAAGCTTTGTGATTGTAGGGGAGTCATTTCAGCAACTAGTATCAAAGGATGGTTGTGTGCTCTCTTAATATTTCTGCATCCTCACATTTATTTTTCTGCTCTATGGATCAATTGTCAATTTCTCTAATTACACCATATAACTATTATGACTCAAAATCTGAAATAGTTGCAAAGAAAATCAAATGGTTTAAGAAATGTGAATATGCATATGGGTTGTTACATTTATCCATACCTCATGAGCACCTCTTTCGTATTGAGTCCTTAAATTCCACTCAATCAGATTTCAACTAAATTGGCTAGTCTATTTGGAGTTCATGGTGTCATAAGAGGTCACCAGTTGGAGAATGAACTCATTAGCCTAAGTTTTGGGAATTTGCGACCTAGACTTCTTAACCAAGTTGAAATCATTACAATTTTAGTTTAAACATTGTAGGATTGAAAAAGAAGACACCAATTGATCATTAGTATTCTCTCCAAACTTGGTTCAAATTATTTAGTCTTTGTTTCTGCCTTCTAGTCTATAAAGGGTGTCCTACAAAATCAATTCACAATGCAATCTCTAGATAACTTTGCCACATCTCTCATTGGAGAGCAAGATAAGTTCATCCAAATGGGTACTCTAAAATCTTCTAATTCACATGGCCTAGTTGCCAACCAACACACAAAATAATAGAAATAATTGAAAACAAAGGCAATAAATAGAAAAACAAGAAGAAAAAGGATTTAAAACCCTCTACTTCCAAAAGCTACTTCAAAGATCTAGAAAAGAATAAGGTCAATGGACCAAAGAAAGATAAGGTCAAAAATAGATTGATAACCTGATAATCCAAAAAAGAATAACATTAGCATTTCTAATGTCTAAAAAAAGTTCCTCACATGAGAGGTCTTCAAAAGTAAAAGATAGCAGCAAGCGGAAAGGAAAGGGCAAAACTAGTGTAGCAATTGTATCTACACCGTCCACATGGGTAATTAATCGAAGTCCCCAGCACCTTCTTCTGTAGCAGACAAAGGGATGTTGTTGAACTATGCATAACCCTCATGGAGAATTTGGAAATGCTTCCGATTTTCCTTTCAAGCTTTAAAACTATGGCCTTAGTATTTTCAAGTTCACCCGCTGTAACAGCGCATTTGTCACAATTTCCAAACAGGAGGTCACCATGGGTCCTAACAGTAGTGGGTTTAGCAATAGTAATTTCCTTTGGCATCATTTCATTTGTTAGGTCTATGGGACCTATTTGTATGCTTTCGTACACATGAGAGGAGTTGTTTGTAGTGTATGAGCTATCTGTTGGCATAATACATTGTTTAGTTATTTGGGTAGTTTAACCATCCAACCATTTGACAGTTTGTAACCAAGGCTATTATTGGTCTTGCTCTTGCAGATTCTAAGCTTCATCACGTAGATCTAGATAACACTTCTGTTGAGATTTGGGATAATCTAAACAAGTTGTTTGGAGCAAAAGCTGTCAATGCAAAGTTTTCTCTCAAAATTCAATTGTTTAGATTCAAAATGGAAAATGGGATCACAATGTCCAATCATATAAGTAATTTAAGGTCTCTCATTAGACAACTTGCAGAAGTTAAGGCTCTTGTTGATGACGATGATGCTAAGGCCATCTTGTTAAATAGCTTATCTTCCAAATATAGTAATGTTGTCTTTACACTAAGTCAACTCACTTCACAGACTCTAGAGGATATGATTTCAGCCCTTCTAGCAGAAGAAAACAGGACAAAGGAAGTCATAGAAGAGGCTCATCAAATAGATCAGGCATTATACTCACAAAGTACTAAAAAATGGTCAAATTACAATAGAAGAGACAATAAATGTTTTCACTGTAAGAAAAAGGGGCACACAGCATGGATTTGTAGAACTAGAGCTAGTGATGTTCTTAAAGGACAAATCAAAGAACAATCTGAAGAAGGAAATGTTGCATGCATTGAAAATGAGGACACATCAGACAATGGAGAGGTCATTAACGATTTCCACTCTCCTATTAATCACAATCTTGTGCTTTGAACCTTCCCTTTTGGAGGTTGGCGGCATCAAAGGATGGAGGAACTTCCATCATCTCAAGTTAGCTTCTCGCTTTGTGATGGTGTTCTGTATGAGAAGCATTTTTGGCTTTCTGTTTTTGTTTTAGCTTTCTAATGCTGACAAGTTTGCAGAATGCATGTCTTTTGAAGATTCATTTTGAAGACAGGTTTGGGACTTGATTTTGCGCTCAGTATGGATTGTTGTCCAGTGAGCTTCAGAGTATATGATCGAGAATTATACCCTTTTGCGGTCACTAGACAACGATAGAGATCTGTCGCATCTCTTAGGGATCATTGTTGAATAATTCAAGACTGTGATTCGAGAGTTTGGGACTGAGAGCTTAAGAACACAACTCGAAGCTACACCTTTCCGAGGGTCACAAGACAGCTTGATGGAGCCTTTCTTGGTTCAGGATCTACTAGTTCAAAAGAATATTTTCTCAAAATATGTATTCGTATTATTTAAACAGCATGTTTTGTTATGTAAGCCTTAAGGGGGGGTTCCTAAGGCAATGTGAGTATGATCTTTCAGGATCAATGTATTAAGGGGGGGAATGTTGGCGTAATACATTGTTTAGGTATTTGGGTAGTTTAACCATCCAACCGTTTGACAATTTGTAACTATCTGCATTGTATAAACACTCCTCTTCTTGATTATTGAAGACATCGAATATACATGGGCAATGTTCTTCACTATCCTCCATCTCTACATTCTTCTCATTTTCAATCTTTGTCTCTTTACTTATTTTTTGCTCTTCATTCCCACTATCTTCCTCCTCCTCAGACTACGTATCCACATTTAATTTTTTCCCCTAGTCTTGGGATGAGTAGTCAGCCTGGTAGATCGCCTAGGAGTATTGGTTTCTTCAATCACCTCTATTTTAGAGTCAATTTCATGGATTGTTAACTTGGCTTTCTTAGAGGTTTTCCTTTCTTGTTACTCAAGGGTTGTGCTTTCCGTTAATTCTCCTTTGACTCCTTTTCAATTTTGGCATGGGTGGGGGTTTCAAGGGTACCCTATCAGGATTTTAACACAAGGTTTTTGATGCCTTTCTTTTTGCTAGGCCCAAGCATGTCTAAAAGGCTAGCAAGGGGATGGGTAGTAGATTTTGAGGCTTCTTGCACAACAATAGGCCTAGGTGGATAGAGGGCCAGATGGAAATGATAAAGCCGTAAAATGAGACCTTGGTGGAGGGGATGGAATTTTTTCCGTTATTTTTAGTAGAGTCCACTACCTCCTTAACTGAATTTTCCAGGGAATGGAGGAGGAAAAACGGGAATGAAATTATACTACGATTGCAGAAGTGATTAAGCAAGGGCATATGGTAAAACTATTAATCTTCCTTCTAGAGTGAAGTACTTCATTATCATGAGACATACCTGGTGCCATGGCTTTGGGAGTTGCTTGCACTTATAACCTTCATGGTGTTTGACAAGGGTTTCATTTTCACGAAAGAACTGGTTCAAACTCTCTATGTCCAATACTTGGCTCATCTTCTTCTATTTCCTTCCATTAGTGGAGAGACTTCTCTCGCCTTCACAACTTACATCCTCGTGAACTTCAAAGGAGATTCCCCCTACCAAAACCCTTTTCTCAACCCAAGATGTGGCAAACTAGGTCGACAATTTATCATTGTGGTCATTCATATTTTCAATATATTGCACCACCCCTACTTTACATATATGCCAAAAAGTGGCATTGTTTTTGAAATCGTCATGCCTATTAGGTTTAACTCTAAGCCTATCACCTCTCATGGCATCCCTTCAGGAATAGTCGAATTCTAGTTCTTAAAAAGCCCCAAATTGTTTGTAATGCTAAGAACATAAGAAAACACCCAAAATAAATTTGAGTACTCAATTTAATTATGTATTTTTGTGCCCTTAGTGACCTCATTACCTTTCATGACTCCCCACATGTGCGGATAGCCACTTCAAAATTAGAACTAAAAGCACCCCAGATTATGAAATCTTTAGATAGTTTGTAAAATTTAAAAAATCCTTCAAAATCCTTCATACTTTCCCCAAGGTGACGCCATCCCATCATGAGCATGGATTTTCTTCCCATCACATGATAATGACAATTATTTTGTTACCATATCTTAACTCCACGTGGAGTGTAATTTGGAAGCAGACTCATAATCCACCCTGTTATGCATAGTCATCCAATTCAAATTTCTTAGCCCAACACTCAAAGGTTGTCCTTTAGTCTTTCTCAAAGTATCAAATCCTTCCCTATTGATCAATAGATTTATACTGAATTTTAAGCTTGATTCCCATTTCAACTATATCAAAAAAAATTTCTCCCATAAAAAGAGTCTTCACATGGTTTGGGAGGTGTTCTTCATTTCTCCAACATATAATTCCCTGACCCTCTATACGTAGACCCATGGCTGCCATAGGTGTTCTACATTTCTGCTGCCATAGTATTGCCTTCCCTGAAAATTTGGCTTATGATAAAGGAGTTGAAACCTAAAAGAAGAGTTTTGATATCCTCCATAATTCCTTCCATAGACCAGCTGGCATTAATTGACCCTTTTGTGGCTTCAATTATAAGATCAGAATCTCCTTCTATATCTAGATTTTTAATTCTATTTAAGAGAGAACTTAATTTGCCAAAAGAGGGCCATACATTCAACTTGGTTACTAGCGTAGCCATTCAAGTTCCCAGTAAAAAATTCTCCCATAAGAAGGGTCTTCACATGGTTTGGGAGGTGTTCTTCATTTCTCCAGCATATAATTCCCTCTATAGGTAGACCCATGGCTGCCATAGGTGTTCTTCATTTCTGCTGCCATAGTATTGCCTTCCCTGGAAATTTGGTCTATGGTAAAGGAGTTGAAACCTAAAAGAAGAGTTCTAATATCCTCCATAATTTCTTCCATAGACCAGCTGGCATTAATTGACCCTTTTGTGGCTTCAATTATAAGATCAGAATCTCCTTCTATATCTAAATTTTCAATTCTATTTGAGAGAGAAAATTTAATTCCCCAAAAGAGGGCCATACATTCAGCTTGGAGGTGTTTTTCATTTCTCCAACATATAATTCCCTCTATAGGTAGACCCATGGCTGCCATAGGTGTTCTTCATTTCTGCTGCCATAGTATTGCCTTCCCTGAAAATTTAGTTTATGGTAAAGGAGTTGAAACCTAAAAGAAGAGTTATGATATCCTCTATAATTCCTTCCATAGACCAGCTGGCATTAATTGGCCCTTTTGTGGCTTCAATTATCAGATCATTATCTCCTTCTATATCTAGATTTTTAATTCTATTTGAGAGAGAAAACTTAATTCCCCAAAAGAGGGCCATACATTCAGCTTGGTTACTAGTGTAGTTATTCAAGTTATTCTCCCATAAGAAGGGTCTTCACATGGTTTGGGAGGTGTCCTTCATTTCTCCAACATATAATTCCCCCCTATAGGTAGGCCCATGGCTGCCATAGGTGTTCTTCATTTCTTCTGCCATAGTATTGCCTTCCCTGAAAAATTGGTTTATGGTAAGGAACTAAAACCTAAAAGAAGAGTTATGATATCCTCCATAATTCCTTCCGTAGACCAGCTGGTATTAATTGACCCTTTTGTGGCTTCAATTATAAAAACAGAATCTCCTTCTATATCTAGATTTTTAATTCTATTTGAGAGAGAAAACTTAATTCCCCAAAAGAGGGCCATATATTTAGCTTGGTTACTAGTGTAGCCATTCAAGTTATTCTCCCATAATTATATGTTGAAGAAATGAAGAACACCTCCCCAATGTGAATACCCTTCTTATGGGAGAATAAGATATATGTATGTATGTATCCACTCCTCTAACTTGTATATCATTCATGCTCTTGTGAGCTTTCTTGATGCTATTTTGCTTCTTAAACACTTGCAAATTTACATGTAGAAACTAACTCTATTCACCTATTTCGGTTCCAATATCATTTGCTAAAATAGTTTCATTGTTCCTATTCCATGCACTATGCTATGGTAGCTTCGATTTAGCTATTAATCTAGCAATTTATAATGTTACATTAAAACGAACACAATGTTAATCATAATAAGATTTGACAAAGGGTACTTGGGCTTTCAAAAAAATCTATATCCATTGCTCATAGGACAAGGTAATTACTGCATCATGCATGATATTATAGAATTGTAACAGTAGGGTGGCAATAATAGACCAGCATAACTAGGGAAAAAAACTCAGGCATCATCATTGCTAATGAAGTCCTTTATTGATGTTGCCTCTAATTAAAAATTAAAATCTTAGTCAGTTCCAACAACCAAGAATCCCTGTAACAACAGTTACTACCAATAAAAATATAGAGTGCTAAAGCAAATCACTAAAAAGAGTTAATACAAACAAAGAATAAAATTTGATCTCAACAGCTAGAATCCTCAAACGGACCAACCAATCTGCAATCACCATTATCCTCGTGCATTCATTCTGCAAGTTTGCTAAAATACTATAGAAGCAAAAAAAATTCAAATAAAGTTTAAATTTCTGGGCAGTCCTCCTAGTACCAAGGTTGAATGTTTCCCCCCAAAGATCTGTCGATTTCAAACAAAGGCAAAATAGAACTGCGCGCAATGCCATTAACTAACAAAAGAACTAAAGGGGAAAATAGGTTCCAGCATTTTTTCTTATTTGAGAAAATGATCTATATCGGACAAGATAAACCCACGGGGTTTTATTGCAATGTGACTGCTATAGCTCAACCAAGGCTAGTTTACAATTAAGGGTAATAACTAGAAAATTCATGCAGCCATATATGTGAAAACGCATTTGAAAACTGTTCATTAAGGTAAATCATTAATGAGATTTGAATTTAATACACATAATTCCTGAATAAATCTTCGCTAGCTAAACAATGTAAAACTAATTTCCCCAGGGTTTTTGTAAACGTCATCTACAAGTAAACCTCTGTTTGCAATGCATAGTAATAAATAGTAGATCCATACATTCATTTATGTAAAAATTGAGCTTAAACATTGCCGACCAAGATAAATCATTGCCGAGATTTAAGTTTTAACACAAAATTAGACCAAATAAACATCGGCATAATATGCACGATAGTTTCCCGGGGTTGTAACTAAGACTTACCTAAGTTGAATACAGGGCTTTTTGTTTTGACTGCGATCTGCAACAGAATTACTGTTTCGATATCCGTTACGAACATTTACCAAAGTTAAGTCCACGAAATTTTTTAACTCGATCGATAGATCTAGAACATAACTGAAGTTTGCCACTAACAGCACCAAATAACGATTTGTGCGGCGTTCATGCGAAATTGAAGTTAAATATTATTGATAGAGATAAATAATTCAGTAGGTGATTATTGCCACAATAGAATGCACATAAAATCTTTACGTTCGCTTATTCTAAGGCATTGTAATTTGCCAAGGGTTACTTGAAAATTGCTTTAGTCAAATCCGAAATTCCTTAAATTTGACAGCTAGATCTACGAAAAGGCCGATGTTTCCATAAGCAGATAATCATGCAGCCATTCTTGTGAATACGAAATTAGATGTTGTTGATAAGAGATTTGATTTTCGGGCAGGCAATTACTGACGACAAGGTTCAGAAAACATGCCCTGAAATATCTACTTAGCTCTGAGGTAATGAATTTTCCCAAGGGTTAAGTAAAAGTTACCGAAGCTAAATCCAAGAGTGCTGATGAGCGCCTTGTTGCAGATGACAATTGAAACAGACGATATAACAGAGAGGCTTAAAGCTCCAATCGTTCCAAGCTGAAACCCGGTGCTCTCTGTCATTTTTAACTTGCTCCTTGTCTACACTAACTCCGATTCCACTCTAAATGCTAAAGACTAGCACAAGCAGCTGGCATTATTGCTCACCTGAAGAACAACACAATGAATGCTGCCTTAAATTGTACTGCATTTTCAGATCCAGGACAAATTCGTACCCAACATTAAAGACATGAAAGAGATTTCTAAGATCTTTGTAAAAATAACATCAAAAGGGATTCGAAGCTGCAACCTACCGATGATCAATCGCCGCAACCCCTCCTTGCCCTAGCGGATGTGAAAGGGATTTCAAACGCACCTTATAGAGAAGATAACACAAAATGCGCGGGTTCCGAAGTGTGGCGAGCACTAGTTTCCTCGGCACTCATGTTTCCTCTGCTTAAATACATAATCCGCCCCCGTCCAATGACAAAATTAGCCCTGATCCGATCTCGTTATGTTTACGCTTCTCCCACATTTAATAAACATCGCTTGCTTTGGCAGCATCCAACGGAGATCATTAATGCCGGAAACTGCGGAATTAGGTGAATCCAACGGTGATGTGCTGCCGGTTGTTTTGACGTTTATTCAATCTAGCCAGAACATGGTCACATGAGGACCCAATTTCATACGACCCTGACTTCTACCGCCTTTTTTCACGAGTGGATGAAACAGAAACTTTTGTATAGGAAATGCCGTCAGCGAGTATGGGTATTGCTTAAAATCTCTGTCAGTCATACAGGCTGCACTGTATTTTTTTCTCATATAAAGTAGTCCAGCTAAAACCAAATATATGAGTACAGTTTGTATGACGTGGATTATACTTAACGATAACTCTATAATAGTGTGCTACACGACTCACCGACATTTTTTACAAGTGAGTCCCAGCGAGTTCGTTTGTCTTGGCGTCTGCCTCTGTAATTGTCAGATGTAAACTGCTTACTCTCCAATCACATTTTCCCACAATCAATTGTGTCCTTATAATTGTTTTTTTTATTATATGTTGTAGATAAGTGAAGAAATTGTTATTTTTGTAAAAGTTTTACTGACGATAAAAGTTCCAAAGTGGCAAAAGAGTTTGATAGAAATAATCTTTGTCTGAGATAAATGATAAAATTACGAGCAAAAATGTTAACAAGTGGTTGACATGGATCCTTTCATTACATTTGTCGCATTCATTTGTTTAGAAAAAAAAAAGAGGTTAGAAACGACATTTTAATAGTAATATTATTATTATTCGTTAAATATTAAATAATTTAATTTGAGTTTTATGTAAAATTATATTAAAAATATTGATATTCTTAGATATTTTTGTCTAGGTTTGGTTGTGTTAAATGTGTTGGTTGTTGGTTTGGCATTTAAAATAGGCATTAGTTAAGCTCCAAACAAAATGCATCAAAGATCAAAAAAAAGTTAAATTTTTTGTTTTTCAAGATTTGCAAAAAACATATTGATTTTTTTGCAATTTTTTTTGTGGTTTTCGATCACAAAATGTGTAGATCATAAAGAACAAATGTTGAAAATTTC
The DNA here is from genome assembly GCA_027943335.1 of Chamaecyparis obtusa. Classification (NCBI taxonomy): domain Eukaryota; kingdom Viridiplantae; phylum Streptophyta; class Pinopsida; order Cupressales; family Cupressaceae; genus Chamaecyparis; species Chamaecyparis obtusa. The sequence continues at coordinate 280,311 of BSBK01001506.1, forward strand.
ACGAAAATCTGTTGTGTTTTCCCTTTTTAAAATTTAGTCAACTGTCTGAGCTTAGCGGCATCCTTTAAAATATTAGGATTAAGTGTATTTTTATATGATTATATTAAGTAGTCATGAGTCATTCTTATGTAGTCCCGTCACCTGAGTTAAGTCCAAAATGTATTGAGAAAGTCTACTTTGATGATGGAGCCCTTCTTAAATGGTCCCACTTACTAGGTCTAATTAAGTCATGAACCATTATATAGATTCATCAATTCAATTGAATCCAAAATTTATTGATAAAGTCTACTTTGAGGATGGGACCCTTCTTAAATGGTCTCACTTACTAGGTCTAATTAAGCCATGAATCCTTATATAGATTCATCAATTCAGTTGAATCCAAAATTTATTAGTTGAGTCTACTTTGGGGATGGGACCCGTCTTATGTGGTCTCGCTTACTAGGTCTAATTAAGCCATGAATCCTTATGCAACCCCATTAATTGAGTTAAATCTAAAATTTATCAATTGAGTGTACTTTGAGAATGGGGCCCTTCTTATGTGATCCCACTTATCTAGTCTAATTAAGCCACAAATTCACTAGTTGGGTCTAATTTGAAGATAAGGCCCTTATGAATGTGGTCTTGTGATTGGATCTAGTTTGGCAATGGGGCCTCTAAGGTGGTCCCACTAATTGACCATACTAAGCTCAAAATTCATCAATAAAAAAAGTATTGCAATTTATTAGTTCCTACCATCAATACTAATGTGTTCACTAGGTTTTATAAGTTTTTAAGAAATAAATCAATGAGATGTTAGAATACTTTACTTTTTTCTGGGTTTGATTGTGTAAAGCAAAGCATTTACATGGATTGTGGAAAAATCATAGCTTTAAGATGTTAGAATTAAAATTGTTTGACCAAATTTGATAGTGTGTTTTTTTTTTTTTTCTTTTAAAATATCAAAATTTGTATCTACCATTTTATTGGAAGAAAGTTGTGAACATTCTTATTAGTATGATGTTAAAAAAAAGTTACACATTCGAACCCAGAAAAAAGTAAAGCATTTACATGTATTGTGGAAAACTGATAGCTTTAAACGTCACTTTTTTCATTTATTGTCTTGTTTGATACATGACATTATTTTTAGTCTAAAAGTTGGGAATTAGATTTCTTTATTTTATCATATTTGAAATAATTTTAATTTATTCACAAGGTGAAATAGAGAATATATGAGAGATTGTGATTAAAATAATTAGCAACAAAATTTATTAAATTTGACATCTATTAGTCTAAAAAAAAATTAAAATTAACAATAAGAAAAATAATATTTAATAAAAGCTAATGAATTATTATATATTTTAAATTTCTTCTATATCTAGTTTTAATAGTTGTTAAGGAGGAATACTAATGCATTCAATTTCTTTTGATTAGCCAATGAGCATATAAGATTAAAAAATTAAGAAATAATCATATAATTTACATTTGATTTTCTATTTTAAATGATTATAAAAATGTCATTTATGTTTGAATAGTCATTATTAAAAAAAATTAAAAATTAAAAATTGTAAAGCATGTGTCTAATCAAATGCATTCAATTCATTAAATCAAATTTCAAGTATATTAATGATTCTAATGATATGAGCACTCTTATATACATCACTATGATATGTCAAGGTCCATTAATATGAAAAGAAATTTTTGTCTTGATAAATTGAACTTAAGAACAGGGTAAGATTGTGAACATGATTAAGAAGGCTACCTTTGGTGATAAACCCTTGGCTACATGATTGAATGATTGGATGGAAGCTATTCATAAAGGGGAGGCATTTGGGGAGCTTGGTGGTATGATGCTTGCTTTGGAAGAAAAATTGAACAACGTTAGCAAGGATTCTGAAAGCAGTCAGCATGAAGATAGAATTACTACCCTTGAGAACAAAGTGCAAAAGTTGTAAACTACTCTTAATAAGATCAGTGATAAGAGTTTCCACATCTTCAAATCTTCAGCGAAACACGGCAAGATCCTGGTGGAGAAGGTTGAGACCAACAGGGGTGAGGAAATTAAGGAGACCAAAGAGAGCACGGGGTCTGGAATTAGAACCCGTTCTAGTACCAAGAAAAAAGATGCAAACTTGGAAGTTCTAAAAGTCTATGCGGGCAACATGGAGCTTTTAGTCGTTTAGGCTAAAGAGCTAATGGATACAAGCTAGTTGCTGCCTTTTCCCTTTTTGTTGTTTGGGTCCATTGTGTTGTCTTTCTCTATTTATCTTTGTAGGGCTAAGGACTCCTATTTTATTCGTGTCTAGTTCTACCTTTTGGTGAAATAGTGGGGCTTCTTGCCTGTAGAGCTTACAACCAAGGTTCAACAATTTAAAGGGCTTGGCCCTTTGTTGAAATGGTGGGGCTTCTTGCCTGTAGTGCCTATAACCAAGGTTGAAGTCCCCACAGGGTCGCTCTCTACCATGGTTCTCAATGGAGAGTTGTTACCTTGACCCTTGGTGAAATAGTGGGGCTTCTTGCTTGTAGAGCTTACAACCAAGGTTCAACAATTTAAAATGGAGTGCAAGCGAGAGGAGCGTAGACGGGAGGAACCTCGACCGCAACAGTTACCTATGAATACACGAGATGGAAGATAGGGTTACAAGGAACAATGGCGCTTCAAGTAACACACAGGCCTCCCCTACCGTTCGCAACAAGGTGGTTCTTAGCCTTTTAACCTGTGATTGTAGCTAGGGTTTCAAACCAAATCCTCCTTTTGGCGTCCTAGGGCAGATTTCTCAAGAGATAAATGGATGTAAAACAATGGCTAGAATGGTAGGAGAGGGGAGAAGACGACACCCCGTCATGGGCAAAAGCCAAACTATATGCATTTTAGTAAACACTTTGATTTCAAGCAGATCGAAGGGAAGTTTTACAGACCTAAGCAACTAGTCTCAGCTAAAGTTGCGACAACTTTGGTGGACCCTGTGAAGACTCCCCCTGATAATATCAGGTATGAGATCTTCACCACTATTAGGGTTTCAGACTCTCACTGGCAAGAGGCGTCTTCAACCTTAAAGGAGCGGGCTTTTTTCTTTAAATGGTTGGGTCCATGGCCCTCTATCTGCACTATTAGGCTCTAGTACAAGGATGTCTGGGGGGATGGCTGCAAACTAAAAACCCTTTCTAATGGTTTCTATATGGGGATGTGTCCAATGAAGGAAGATAAATATTGGATCCTAAATAATGGCCCTTATCTCATTGAAGGGCAAGGGATCTACTTGAAAGACTAGGAAGCTAACTTTGATCCTCAAAAGGAAAGTTTAAAAGAGTTTCCGGTATGGCTCAGTTTACACAACCTTCCATTGTAATATTGGGGAGAAGATACGCTCAGATAGATAGGTAGTAGCATTGGAACTTTTCTAAAATATGATGAAGTGATTTGTGAAAAAGATTCTGATAAGTCTGCAAGACAACAATCCCATCCCAGACATAGTTTCCCTAGGAACAGACAATGGTGTATGGGTTCAAAAGATCACAAGGTGGCAAGGTAAGGACCATGTTTTATAAGTTGAAGAGGATGGTGAGGAAAGATAAAGGGAAGGTGCAAGAATCCTTATTAGATGAACTTGAAAGGAGGTCTCTCGAGCAAGAGATGATCAAGTCGGACCTCATAGATCAATTTATCCACATAAGTCCTATCTCTTCGCTTTGCAAACGCATTTTGAAAAATGCCATTGATTTCTCCTTTGAAGAAGCATATAAGTTCAACGGGGAGGTGTCTCATAATCTCTCTACATAGGTGGTGAAAGAGACACCTTTCTCCCAATTCTTGACAGTCCCTAAATCGGACAGGTGTCCCCCTTCCCCTAAGTTTGTTGCGACTACATGTCAGGAAGACTTGTTTCTCACCGTGCAACCCTCTATGGTGGTTGATGGATGTGATCCTCTTGTTATTCCAGACACTTATGACAATCTCAGATCACCCTTGGGGGTTGGGGATGGGGATCTTAGCAGGTATTCAGCCTCTGGTTTGGCAAAAATCTCAGATGTTGCGGTTGAACAGGAGAAGATGGTGGATGTTTTTAAGGATATCAAAATCTCCCCTATAAGGAATCTGAGTAACTCCTTTGAGGAAGAAAAGGACTGTGGTGGTGCTTCGAAGGATTGGGACTCTGAGTTCGATGGCCCGGATGCTGGGATGGATCCAAACAACCTGGGTCTATTTGATAAGGTGGGTTCTTTTGAGTAGAGGAGGTTAAGGCACACTACTTCCTCCCTGAAAAAACCAAGAATAGGGGGAAAATAGAAAAGGGGGGCAAAATCTATTAGGATGAGGTTGGAAATTGTTGGAAGTGCTGTCGACCAAACCAAACTTTTGAGATCGGTAAAGGCTATGCCTTTTCTTGGGAGCCATGAAAACCTTATCGTGGAATGTCAGGGGCTGCAATGCCCTTGACAAGATTCATTTGATCAAAAGGTGTCTTGATCAAATGAAACTTGATCTCGTGTTGTTACAAGAAACTAAGATCAAATATGAGACTGTTGACTTCTTCAAATGTAAGTTTGGAAGGTGGAATTGTGAACTTGTTGGTGCTCAAGATGCTTCGGGTGGTTTAGGTGCCCTTTGGAATCCAGGCCCCTTGGACGTGACTGTGCTATAGTCCAATCAGTTCTGGCATTAGCTAAGAGTGTTTGTGAAACATCTCAACTATCATATTAATGTTTTTAATATTTATGGTCCCAATTGCAAAGCCCAAAAAGACTAGTTTGGGACTCTTTGTCGTGTGTCCTAGAGAACTTGGATGATGAAGTTGTGGTGCTGGGTGGAGATTTTAATGCAATCCTCTCCCTTGAGGATAAAAAAGGTGGCAGGGGGTAGTGTAGTGATAGCCAAAGGGACTTTAGTGCCTTTGTGACTTCTTGTGGCCTTGTGGAGATACCCTTTTAAAAAGGTGATTTTACTTGGACAAACAAGAGGGATGGCTTCCTAAACATTGCTAAAAAGCTTGACCATTTTTTCTGTTGGTGGCAACTAGGCTGATGTTTCCTGGACCTTTGATGCTGAAATTCTTCCTTTTCAAGGTTCAGATCACATTCAATTGCTTTAAGAGTTCAACATGAGGACTCCCTAGACAGGTGTGCCTTTGAATTTGAATCGATGTGGTTCACGGCTTGTGGTTTCTTTGACCTGATTCAAGGCTAGTGGTCTCAAGCTCTGATCAGATCAGGTAACAAAGCTTTTATTTTTGTAAAGAAACTTCAATTTATTAAAGAGCAGTTAAAAGTTTGGAATAGGCTGCACTTCAAAGATATTTTTGTTGAAAAACTTAAAGTAGAGGAGAAACTCAAAGCTCTAAGCTTAAAAGTTATTGAGAGTGGCATGGCGGAGGATGATTTTGTGGAAGAAAAGTGTTTACAATCTCAATTAGAAGGGTGGCTGAAGAAAGAGGAGATTTTTTGGAGGCAGAAATCCAGAGAGACTTGGCTAAAGGAAGGTGATCAAAATACTAAGTTCTTCCATAACTCCCTGAAGCAACGCAGAGCTCGCAACAAATGTTTTTGTATTCAAAATGATCATGGGGTTGAACTTGGGGATAGTGTTGACATCAATTCAGAAGTTGTTTCCTTATTTTCAAAAAAGAAAATTATGCAAGGGGATTATATTCCTTTATCTGAGGAAGTTCTTGATGGCATTCCTTGTTTGGTTTTGGTTGAGCAGAATAGGGACCTTACTAAACCTGTTTCTTTGGAGGAATTTAAAGTTGCTCTATTTGGTTTAAGGAAAGATAACACACCAGACCTTGATGGTTTCCCTGGCATCTTCTTTCAAAAGTTTTGGAACCTCCTTGGGAAGGATCTTTGGGAGATTGTGGAGGAATCTCGGAAAGGCAGTTTTGTACTTAAAGATCTTAATAACACTTTTATTGCTCTTGTCCCAAAAAGGGATAAACAGTCAACCTTCGAGGACTTCAGGCCAATTGCTCTGTGTAACACTGTATACAAGGTCATCTCCAAAGTAATGGCTAATAGACTCAAACTTGTTCTCAACATAATGATCTTTGCGACTCAAAGCAGTTTTTCCCCTGGGCGCTCTATTTTTGAGGGAGTGGTGATTGCCCATGAAGCAATTCACTCCATCAGAGCCGCGAAAAGTAAGAAGATGATGGTCAAGTTAGATATTAAAAAAGCCTATGATGAAGTGGATAGAAGTTTTTTATTGGCTATTTTGAGGAGATTTGGTTTTGGTGAAAGTTGGATTAGTTGGGTAGGTAGTTGCATAACTACTCCTAAGTTCTTTGTTTTGGTCAATGGAAGCCCTCAAGGCTTTTTTGAATAGGAGAAAGGGATTAGAAAAGGGGACCCTTTATCTCCCTTTCATTTCATAATTATGGCAGAGGTTCTTGGCTAGTTCATTTCTAAAAAGCAATTGGATGGTGTTTGGAGAGGCATTCAGATTGTAGAAGGTGTTGAGGCCCTCTCTCATTTACAGTTTGTTGATGATACCTTTCTGGGTGGGGAAGCTTCTGTACAGGAAGCCAAAGTGATGAAGGATACTTTGGAGTTGTATGGGAAGGTCTCTGGATAGCTTATCAATTGGAGAAAGTCTGAGATCTTTTTCTTCAACACCCCTCTGCAGGAACAAGTTAAGATCAGTAAAATTTTAGGCATGAGAACTGGCCTCCTCCTTAGTAAATATCTTGGTATCCCTCTCTTCACAGGTAGAAACAAGTCGGAGCTGTGGAAGGATTTAGTAAGAAAATGTCTAAAGAGAATGGATGGGTGGAAAGGGAAGTGGCTTTCCTCAGCTGGTAGGATCTTGATGCTTCAAGCATTGATCTCTGCTATCTCGGTCTATTCAATGATGTGTATGGATATCCCAAAAAAAATCCTTAAGGTGGTGGAAGCTAAGATGAGGAAATTTTTCTGGTGTGGTGCAAAAGAGGAGTACAAGATTCCCTTGGTGGCATGGGAAATGATTTGTAAACCTAAAGCATGCGGGGGGCAGGAATTAGGAATTGGCAGATTATGAATAAAGCTTTAGGGGCTAATATGATTTGAAGTATGTATAGAAATCCCTCGTGCTATTGGGCCAGAATACTCCAAGCAAAGTATTTGGATTCTCCAGATAAAACAAGGATCTTCACTATTCGAGACCCCCCTCATGGGTCGGCCATATGGAACTTTTTTTTATCTTGTAGATCAATAATTAGTGAGAATATCACATGGTAGATTAGAGATGGTTGTGCGGCCCTATTTTGGGAAGACTCTTGGAATGGTCTCCCAGCCTTGAAAGATGTTCAGGAATTTTCCCAATTGAAGACATATTTTGAGTCTAAATGGGGGACAAAAGTCAGTGACTACCTAGAGCTTACAAATGGTGTTGAAGGGTAGAATTGGAGGTGGAAAAAGTTAGATAATGAGGATTTATCTTTGGAGCAGAAGGAGCTAATGCTGGGGATTTTTCAGAGCAGATCGATTACAATTATTGGGCAAAGTGATAAGATTAGGTGGTGTGGGTCTTTCTCAAGAGATTATTCTGTAAAGCTAGGGTATAAGATGTTGGATGTAATTGATGCCACTCAGTTCTCTTCACAAGATGTTTGTTGGAAAAAAATTTACTACCTAAAGCGGGAGTTTTTGCATGGTTGGCATACAAAGGTAGAATCCTGACTGCAAAAAGAAGGAAAAGATTGGGTCTGAAAGGACCTACCAGGTGTGCCCTATGTGAATGTAAGGAGGAATCAACAAATCATTTGCTAATTCAATGTAGGTTTGCTGAGCAATGCTGGAATTTTGTGTAGCAAAAGTTGAAATGGCAAGGCCCAAGGACAAACACAATTCAACAAGTTTTTGATGGGTGGCCTCGGATGGTAAGAAAATCAACCTTATCAGGGATTTGGTCAATCACACCATCCTTGGTTGTGGAAAGAATGTAACATGAGGATTTTTAGAGGAGAAAAAGAATCTTTACAAAGGTTCACAATGAGATTGCAACATGCAATTGAGGAAGTGGTTAGCACTTCAACTACAAGGAGATAATTTATGAAGATCCCCTATATGAAATATGATAGGGCTATTCAATTGCAATGGCCAGGAATCAAATTTTCCTCCCCCACAGGTGCTCTAGTAACTAGGAAAAGTTTGGAGATGAAGGAAAAGATTTTCTGGAGCCCTCTAGAGGTTGGGTGGCTTAAGGCAAACTTTGATGGAGCAGCAAAGAACAATCCAGGCATAAGTGGGATTGGGGTGATTTTCTGAAATAGTTATGGTAATACTATAATGACTGCTTTGAAAAGATGTGAGGATGGCACTAACAATATGGCTGAATGCAAAGCAGCACTTCTAGCGGTAAGACTTGCAAAATAGAAAGGTTTTAGTAGATTACATTTGGAGGGTGATTCTTTGTTAGTAGTGCAAGCAATTTCTAATATGTCCATAAAGGTTTGGCACTTAGAAAATGAAATTATGCTGGTTAGAGAGTTGTTATCGACCTTTGATAACTATAAAGTCACAAATATCAAAAGGGCAGGTAATGTGGAAGCAAACTTACTTTCAAAGCAGGCGGTAGAGTTTGCCGAAGTTGGGGACCTTATGGTTGATGAATTCAATTCTCATCATGGATCGAAGTAATGGCTGGCCCAATTTGGATGACGTCTAGGGGCTTATGTCAGATTGCTATGACATAAGGAAGGTAGCATTTATCCCATCATTTCTTAGACAAGTTTCCATTTACAACAGGCACACACAAAGGAGATTTATGATTGGAAATGATGGCTGACATATTTTGATGGTGTAATGATGTTTGACACGCTTTTGAAAGCATTCGGTGGCCTACGGTGAATTGGCCTTTAAAGCTTGTTTGGTGGGGTTTCTTATTTTTTGTGGTGTCTACTTTTCTGTAGGCTTTGGTGTGCTTCATGCCTCTAGTTCGAAGATCTTTGCAATGGAATCAACTTTCACTTTTCATACAAAGAGGTAGCAGAAAGGGATTTTTGGCCCGGTAGATGATCACAGGGTGAAGTTGATGTTAAAGTGCCCCTCAAAGGAGGTTGTATGTGCCTTCCAGCAGATGTTAGGGCCATTGTTCCACAATGGTGATCGCAAGTGGAAACTACAAGTGGACATTGCAACCATGATTATGGCTTAGGGTCTGGAATTGGGCAAACACAGACGATGTGTGGCTTGGGTTATGAATGCCTTGTTTGAAGAGGACTTGATTGTGGGGATGGATTCTCTGCTAGAGTGGGTGCATCCTGGTTGGGCGTTCAATTACAGTGAGTGCTTCTTAGACGAGGAGGAAGGGGTGGAGGTTGGCATTTTCCCCTTTGTGCATTGGCTGAAATGGGTAGACAAGGCTAGCTATTTGGTGGCGAGGCGAGCTGGTTGGGAATGTCTGAAACAAGGCATTGAAAATTTTCTTGAAGGCAAACGGGTGGTGCAGGTGTCGACCACCTTCCAAAGAAATGTCGGTCTCTCCGGTGCAGGCGCGAGGCTGGAGGTGGTAATGCATTTTAAGGTGATGCCTGTGTTTTGAATTTTGTTACCTATTCTAAGGTGGTTTGTGGCGTTTTGGTCTACCTCCTGATATGTTGTGGATGTCATGGTGCAACGGATGCTTTATCAGAGGTTTTGGAGGGTGTTCTCTTTTTTGGTTGTTTGTAGGTTCGTTCCCAAGAATGGGGTGCTAGGGGTGGCGCTGCTGTGGCAATTGTTTTGGGGTCACATAACAATGCTCGTTTGTTGTTTTCTGAATAGCCTTCTCTCTTGTATGTAATGGCATGGGTGGGGTCTATTTACTATGCTTCTTGATTGTATGGGTTGTGTAGAAGCAATTTTGTAAGCTTATCTACTCATGTAAATTTGTTTATATTAATAAAATACTTCTTATTACCAACCAAATTTTTTTATTAAACACAACAAAAATTATTCCACTCACAACATACGTAATGCATTTCTTCTTATAATTTATTAAAATAAATTATTAAATTATTATATACAATTATATAAATTAATTAATAATGATAACATTGAAATATTTATATTAGTTACCACCTATTAGGTACCATTTACATTATGAAGAATGACAGGAGCAAAGATGAGGGTGAGAGGCGGGAAACATGGTGTTTCAAACTCTAGGGGCTCTGGGAGTCACAAAGGCTCTTCTGCATCTGAATCAGATGAAGCAGACTTGGAGGATGAGGGGGATGGCAAAATAGAGGTTGCAGTGTTTGGTCAATCAGACGTTTGGTGGAGCTGGTTGATCCCTAGGGCTTTGGGATTTGTTTTTTGAGACTATGGGTGTGCCTTTGGTCTAGCGTGGCTCAAGGTCACTAGGCAACTCGGGAGGGACTCGACTGGAAGGTTATGCTCCCTGCTATGTTGTGACTACCTTGTTGTCGGTACCAACAATGCTGGTGAACAAGGAGTGGAGTTTTTTAGCTCCCTCGTTTGCTCTTTAAGGGTTTTCACTTTCCGATTTTGGGGGATTTTTTACGGCAAGAGTGGAGATGTTTTTATGGGCAATGATGATTTAGGGTTAAAATCTTCTCAAACCTGCCCTTATTTTATTTGAGTTTTATGTAAAATTATATTGAAAATATTGATATTCTTAGATATTTTTCTCTATGTTTGGTTGTGTTAAATGTGTTGGTTGTTGGTTTGGCATTTAAAATAGGCATCAGTTAAGCTCCAACATCAAATACAAAAAAAAAAAGTTAAACTTTTCATTTTTCATATTCGCAAAAAACACATTGATTTTTTTAAATTTTTTTGTGGTTTTTGACTACAAATGTGTAGATCATAAAGAACAAATGTTGAAAATTTCATGAAAATCTATTGTGTTTTCCCTTTTTGAAATTTAGTCAACGGTGTGGAGCTTAGCGAAATCCTTTATATTAAGTAGTCTTAGTTAAGATGAGTCATTCTTATGTAGTCCCATCACCTGAGTTAAGTCCAAAATTTATTGAGAAAGTCTACTTTGATGATGGAGCCCTTCTTAAATGGTCCCACTTACTAGGTCTAATTAAGTCATGAACCCTTCTATAGATTCATTAATTCAGTTGAATCCAAAATTTATTAATAGAGTCTACTTTGAGGATGCTACCCTTCTTAAATGGTCTCACTTACTAAGTCTAATTAAACCATGAATTCTTATATAGATTCATCAATTCAGTCGAACCCAAAATTTATCAATTGAATCTACTTTGGGGATGTGACCCTTCTTATGTGGTCCCACTTACGAGGTCTAATTAAGCCACAAATCCTTATCCAGACCCATTAATTGAGTTAAATCTAAAATTTATCAATTGAGTGTACTTTGAGGATGGGGCCCTTCTTATGTGATCTCACTTACCAGGCTGATTAAGCCACAAATTCACTAGTTGGATCTAATTTGAAGATAAGGCCCTTGTGAATGTGGTCTCATGATTGGATCTAGTTTGGCAATGGGGCCTCTAAGGTGGTCCCACTAATTGACCATACTAAACTCAAAATTCACCAATAAAAAAATTATTGCAATATTATTAGTTCCTACCATCAATACTAATGTGTTCACTAGATTTTATAAGTTTTTAAGAAATAAATCAATGAGATGTTAGAATCAATCGAACCTAGAAAAAGGTAAAGCATTTACATGGATTGTGGAAATCTAGTAGCTTTAAGATGTTAGAATTAAAATTGTTTGACCAAATTTGATAAAGTATATTTTTTTAGAATTTTTTATAAAATATCAAAATTAATGCATCTACCATTCTCTTGGAAGAAAGTTGTGTACATTCTTATTAGTATGATGTTAAAAAAATGTTGCACAATCGAACCTAGAAAAAAGTAAATCTCTTACATGGATTGTGAAAATCTAATAGCTTTGAGATGTTAGAATTAAAATAGTTCGACCAAAAATTAAAAAAATTGTTACACAATCGAACCTAGAAAAAAATAAAGCATTTACATGGATTGTGGAAATCTCATAGCTTTGAGATGTTAGAATTAAAATAGTTTGACCAAATTTTATAAAGTATATTTTTTGGAATTTCTTTTAAAATATCAAAATTAATGTATCAACCATTTTATTGGAAGAAAGTTGTGAACATTCTTATTAGTTCCTGCCACAGGCAGGATACTATAGCATTCATTGAAAAACAACTGTTCAATTTAACTGTCCAATCATAGCATTTTATTATTAAACAACTTTTTGCATTTATATAGTTTTATTATATATTGAATTTTTCATAATTGTACAAAAAGTCTTTATCTCTAATTTTATTGGCTGCTTTTTGCTACAGTCATGTGTTTGGCTTTTTGTGCAAAATCAATAAATTATTTTACAAATTTTATGCAACTTTCTAATTTAACTATCCAGTCATAGCATTTTATTTTTGAACAACTTTTGGTATTTATATAGTTCTACTATATATTGAATTTTTACTAATATCGTGTGCATATTCTTTAGAACAATCTGGAAATTTTTTATTTAATTTTTTAAACATAATTTTATTTATATTAATAAAAAAAAAAACAATTCTATTTTATTAGATATTTCCTTTGTCTTACAATTATTTTTAAGTTGTTTTTTATTTTTATTGACTGCAAGCTTTTACTCAACATTTGCATTGGCAGGAACTAGACGCTATGCATCCTTGTTGTACTTGTCATAGGCTAGACTATTGCTTTCACTTGTGCCAATTAGTGAATTATTTTGGAGTTACTATTTTTTCATGATTGGAATATTTGTGAAGTTACAATATTTATTTATTAGGACCCCTTTTTTGGGAGGCTTCCTCCATATTTCATTTTTTTTGCAAGATTAATGGGGTACATGACATTGATTATGTTTATATTTTATAAATTATATTATTTTGATTTTGTCATAACTATATGCTTTAATATATGAATTTTAATTATAAATATTTTCTTAGTAAATTTTTACCATTTTTAAATAAATATATTTGAAATAATTATATCTTGAGTAAACTAACTTATTTAACATTTTATTATAAACTAAAATGATAATTATATTTTATAATATTTTTAAATAAATATATTAAAGTATTTATATAAATTTATACTGACATTTTATTTATTTAAGAGCATTTTATAACATGATATTTCCTATCTTATCATCAACTAACATACCTATATTTTTAAAAAGATTATATAAAAGACTAGAAAGATATTTTAGGGAAGAAACTATTTAATATTTTTTGTTATTAATTATTATATTAATTCACCTACTAATATTATTATAGTATTGTTGTCAAATTATTTAACTTGATAGCAAATATTTTTACTAAAATACTAAGGCAAGTGCTCTCCACTAGGTGGCACTTGTTAGTATGATGTAAACTATGGAATCTTTGAACTTTTTTATTTTGACTATAAAAAAGTTAATAGTACAAAAAAAAATTAACGTCACTTTTTTTTATTTATTATCTTATTTGATATGTGGCATTATTTTTTATTCTAAAAGTTGTGAATTAGATTTATTTCTTTTATCATATTTGAAATAATTTTAATTTATGCATAATGTGAAATAGAGAATATATGAGAGATTTGGATTAAAATAATTAGAAAAAAAATTATTAAATTTTACATCTATTAGTTTAAAAGATTTTTAAAATTAATAATAAGAAAAATAATATTTAATAAAGGCTAAAGAATTATTATATATTTTAAATTTATTTTATATCTATTTTTAATAGTTGCTAAGGAGGAATACTAATGCATTCCATTTCTTTTGTTTAGCCAATGATCATATAAGATTAAAAAAATTTAAAAAATCATATAATGTACATTTAATTTTTACTTTAAATGATTATAAAAATATCATTTATGTTTGAATAGTCATTATAAAAAAATAAAAATAAAAATTGTAAAGCACATGTCTAATCAAATGTGTAGTGCCCACCTATAGTTTGATTTTTCAGTTTTATACTGCCAGACTCTTTTAGGCCACTTTCATGTGTGTGTTGATTATTTTAGCTTTATTATATGGTTTTGGATGTATGGCATTAGATGGTGATTTGATATTGGATAGTCATGATATATCATATGTTTACAACTAGATTATGTTAGTACTTTGATGATGATTATTTATATGATTAAATATGTCATTTATATTCATGATGTTACTTACCCCATACTTGCATGTGTATAGCTATTATGTATGTTTTACCTATCTATTTGACGTGTTTGATGTGGGTGAGGGATGAAATTGTAGTTACATGCTTGCGGGATCCACACGATGTCTCGATCCTTGACATTGCTTGTTGTATATGTGTGTGTGTGTGTGTGTGTGTGTGTGTACTATTAGGATTAACAGTCCATAATACAACTAAGATGGGGGGGGTGAATCAGTTGTATGATATAATATTAAACTTTAAACTTTAAGCTTATCAATATCAGATCCAATGAACACAATGAATGCCAACACAATAACACAATATTTTGGTTACGGGGAAACCCTGTTAAAGGTAAAAACCCCAGTGGGAATTAACACCCACTAATGATGTACTGAGAGTATAGTAATCCTTGTTAGAAGATATAGCCCTGTTAGGAGCTTATTGAAACATTACAGTACATAGTCCTTGTTAGAGGACAAACCCTGTTAGGAGTCAAGAACAAATAGGGCTCACTGCCTAAAGAAGGTTAAGTCCACCTTCTAAACTCACTAGTTCGCAACAAGTGTATATGAAGAAATACACAATCTTTTGAACTGTTTGCCAGCAACTATCTTTGCTTGATCAGTTCCAATGAAGTCCACCAATAATCCTCTGCTCTATGTGCAACAGATACAAGTTTGCAACCTCCTTATATCATACTTATCCCATCCACGTCTCTTCCAAAGAAATGACCTTTTATTTATACCTTATTACATTTTACCAAGAATAGGTTGGCCCATAAGGCTTTCCTAATTACAAACAATTACTTAAGCCCTTGCTAAGATACACACGGTATCACAAACATGTTTAGAATTATTACATTACAACAATTAAGGACCAACATCCTTAAATTTGCTTGCCAAACAAAACACACACTCCATTCCCTGAGTCGGTTTCATAATAAACCATCACCAGAGCACACGCCACAGATGACATCACTAATCATTCTATACCTTGCACTAACCAATGAACATCCATTAGTACCTCTTCCATCATCCTTCAAGATTGCATACCTTGAATCAAATCCTTTTGTAATCTATACCGGAAACTCATAGACTAACTCTATCAATTCTCACTGTCACAGTCCAATGACCAGTCTTTACCAAAACAGTTGTATCTTCCTTAATATGCATTCATTAATGATGCAATCTCAGATATAAGATCACAACATCCATCTGAGCTCTTGTCTGACTTCACAACATCTAAAACATCTGTACACCTTTCGTACACTATGATTACCATCCTGGTTCCTTCATAGAAGCATATGTTGACATCAGTAACAAAACACAAATGACAACAGTGAGTACCCATTCGAGTAACGTAGTGATTAAACATATTAAATGTCTCAATCACCACCCATGCATTAGCAATATCCAACATATACATGCTTGTCTTTTATATAGGTTTGCAGGTATCAGACATTGACTTCCCTGAATTGTCAAGATGAGTATGCCCTATCGCAATGTCTCAATAGTAAGAGAGGGGAGATAACATTCAAGTCTGAATCCCAATCTAAGCTATGTTATTATCCTAAAATAGTGGACAAGTTTATGATATATTACCTCTTTGAATTCATCTAGGTGATGTGAATTCATGAGCCTTATTCATTGAGCATGATATTTATTTTATTAGGTTCAATTGGTTTTTATGTTCTTTGGTTGGTTATGTGGTTGGTGTGATTGTTGTGAAATGGTTAAGTAATTTATGAGATTTATTATGTGGTTTTATAATTAAATCTTATTAAATATAAAAAATATTAAATGTGAGGGTATTTAATTAATATAAATTAATTAAATAAATTTATCAATTAAAAGACTTAATTAAAGTCTAATTGTGAAATTTAAGGGATTAATTAAATATTGAAATTTAAAATTTAATTAAAGGTAAATCTAATAATTGATGATAAATTATCAATTAGATTAATGATTAAAATAATATTTTTTAGTTATAATGTATATGCAATTAAGTTGCACGATCAATTAAAAATAGACAAAAGAATAAAGTAATTTTTAAAAGTTAAGTGAATTGATAAAAACAGTAAATAATAATTTGAAATTGAAATTGAATGAAAATGCATTAAGTAATTATTACATTAAAAATCATGCAAAAGGAATATTGATATTAACAAAGTTTTAGGAGTTGAGTTGAGTTTCAGGATTACATGGTTGAGTTTTGATTTTAGATTTCTTTTCCTTTATTAGAAATCCCTTGGTCATTATACACACACACATAGGTTTCAAGAATTGGTCTGGGTTTTGGGAGTAAAAGAATTTTGTTGAAAGCTTGGACTATTTTGGAATTGCTCAAATTTCTATTGTTTGGTTTATTAAGGTAGGGTTTGAATCCTATGTATTATATATTTTTGAAAAGATTGTGTTGTGTCTTCTATGTATAAGGATTTGATAATAGATGTATTTTTGTGTTTATTTTATTCTTGGATTCATTCATAAATTTTGGTATTCATATTTAAGGGTTTCAATAGTGCCCTTCATCTTTTGTATTAAAATAAAATGATATATGGCTATCTTTATCAATTGTTGAAACCCTAGTAAGTATTCTTGTAATTTTCATGTGGAATTTTATGTATAAAAACCCTAAATTTTCATGTGGAATTTTATGTATAAAAATCCTGGTAATTATTTCATTAATTCTCATGTGGAATTTTATGTGTGTGTGTATATATAATTATTTTTACAAAAAAATTCTTTCAAAAAAAAAATATATGTTAGGGGTGGGAGGGCTTTACCCCCAAACCCCCGCAACAATTTCATATGTTGTCGGCGACGGTCCGTGCTGCCGCATGATAGTAGGACTATCGATGGCAATCTATGCTGCCACACGATAGTCGTGCTACCGCACGATAGCAAGGACCATCAACGGTAGCTCTTGAGGCCACATGGTGTGATAGGGATCATAGGTACGTCCTCCCAAAGGACTTTATTTATTTATTTATTATTATTATTATTATTATTATTTAAAAATATATGTATATATTATATTTTAAATATAATATATATGTGTGTGTGTGTGTGTGTATGTATATATATTATAATTTATAAAATATTTAAAATAACTACTGTTATTTTATAAAAAGTGTGTTTTAAATAAAAAAGAATAATATTTTTTGGGGGGGATTAAAGTTTTGGAATTTATTTTAGAGATGTAATTATAGTTGAATCAGTGATTATTTTAATAAGTTAATTTCTGTAATGGTGTTTTACAAATTAGTTTAATATTAATAAATTCTTATGAATGTTTTCCTTCTATGATTATGGGTTAAGAGGGAATCTTTATACATCATCCTTTTTAGGATTGTTACCAAGGACTGGGTAGGAAATAGTGTCATGTTTGTTTGTCTTGCATACTTGTATGGCATTCGATTTCTTTATAACCCAACCTTATGGAAGCTCTTGATATGTTATGATGTATATGTGATGGAAGTTGGTTATGTGTGCTCCTGTGACATTTTGGAACTAGCTCTTGACTTTTATGGCTCACGATGATCTATGAGATATTTTTTATACTTATGAGCTTAGGGTAGGTTATTTAGGTGTTAGAGGGGAAGTGGCTTGCTTTGGAGGCGTCGGAGCCCAAAAGTGGCTACCTGGGCATCCTTAGTGTTATCAATAGATTTTGTTTAAATTCCTCAGGCTCTAATTTACCCAAAATCAGCCCATAATTTTAAAAAAGGTGTTGTTCACTTAAAGTTTCAATCCTTTACATATACACCCCGTCGGTTGAACTTGAACCTTGAACTCTCCTAGTTCAAGATTCAATGTTCAATAACGTCCTTTGGTATGATTTTCCTTTTTGTTTGCAAGCTTAGCGGCATTTCATCTTTGCAATGCGCACTCATCCAATGAACTGTGAACCATGAACTCTCCTAGTTCAAGATTTAAAGTTCAACAGACGTTCCCTTTTTGCAAAGCACTTTTCTTTGTTTTCTTCCTTGTCGCTTTTGGTTTTTGTTTTATTTTATAATCGTGCCAAAGGATAGTCCCTCCATCTTCTCGTTGAACTTGAACCATGAACTCTCGTAGTTCAAGGTTCAATGTGTGCCTGTAAGTTGCGAAAATGCAAAGTGGTGATTTGACATAAAGGACAGCTGGCAATTGATTATGACTTTCGTGTGTGGTGAGGATATTGTAATTAATTGACATGACACTTAAGTGTCACTTCAGTTTGGGAAAGTATAGTAATCAATGCTTAATGTGGTGCGAGTTACCAAATGATCATTAATTGAACCTTGTGTGACATAATTTCACCATTATTGCGAATATCCCAGGATTTTGTAAACTGTTTTAAGATAAATTGACAAGCTTAGCTTGTTTTATTCATAATTCTCAAGACATCTCATGCAGTCAATGTGGAAGAAGGTATCCTCTCCTCATCTCAGAGCTTAGTTCATCACATAAAAATCAGGTGAGTCTCTCTGTTGGCCTCCATTATTTTTGTTAAAAGCTCTTTCCTTTGTCAAAGTTGAATTCCTTTGAAGTTGTTGTGTCTCCCAATTGTTGTTTTTCCTAGCTAGAGAACCCAAAATGAAGAACCCAATTCCAAAATTTGAAAATACCTCTCCTTTAATCTGCTCCTTGCCCAATTGTGAAGACACCCTGATTAAAACTGGGGTCTTAGAGGACATTATGACCCGAATCAAAGAACCCATTCCAGGTTCTATTTTAGAAAAATCTGTTCAGAGTGGTCTGGCTGATGCAGCCACTTTTCCTATAGTAGCTCCTTGTCGAGAACTAGTTGTCGAATGTGTGAAAAGGTATAGTTTTGAGGAGAAGTGTATCAAGAAAGTTGATGGGAGTCCGCTGGTTTTCATAAGCAGAGATGTCGTTCAAAAGGCCATAGGAATTCTGGAAAGGGGCCCATATGAAGGGTGGAATATCCCCTCATCTTAGTTAGTCTTCACCACTAAGAGATAAGTTTACCGGAATGAAATAGCCCAATACTGGTTGCTCAAAGCTCAAAAAGGAGGGTCCCAGCTCCCAAAGCTGCTCACTGTAGATCATTTTCAGCCTAAAGTAGCTGATCTAGTCATAATGCTAAATAGAATTAAAGGGAACCAACATTCATACTATTGGCATGAAAGGATGTACTTTTATATCCAGGTCACTCTCAGAGGGGAGAAATATATAGACTGGGCTAAAACCATTGCCGATGAACTCAATCATCAGTTGGCAAATTTTTCAACGGGCAGTAGCTTTCATATGTCCTCCTAATTGTTCTACATTTTAAC
Source organism: Chamaecyparis obtusa (assembly GCA_027943335.1). Taxonomy (NCBI): domain Eukaryota; kingdom Viridiplantae; phylum Streptophyta; class Pinopsida; order Cupressales; family Cupressaceae; genus Chamaecyparis; species Chamaecyparis obtusa. Next base: position 299,670 of record BSBK01001506.1, read on the forward strand.
TTGTACCGGAGAATGGAAAGGCCTTTTCCATGAGCAACCTCTCCCAAATATGAAATTTTACAATTACTACCCTCACCTGCAAAAATAATTTCATGTTGATAGTTTCCTGAAAGTTAATGGAGTTTTCTTTGGAAGGTTGGCATATGAACTACAAGGGAATACTGAGCAAAGAATTTTAGAAGATGCAAAAACCTTCGTCAACACTTATGGAAGTTTCTTCATCCAGTTTAGGAGGTTCACGTATCTGAGAGTGGGTGGTTTCGAAAGAGAACCATTTAAATTACCCAGATATGCTTTTGACAGTTTAATCATTGTAGAAGTAGCTCGCCAACTGGTGTATGTGCATAAAGGGGTTAAGGAAAGGAAAGGTAGAGAAAAATCTAGTTTCCCAGTTGAATTGGGTTATTACACTTGCAAAACATCTTTAGATGCCCTAAATTTAGAGCATGAGTTAAGGAAATTGAATTTGAAGATGTTTGCACTCAGAAAAGATTTTGAAAGCAGGGGATACGCTGCTCAACATTTCAACTTGCCCTTAGAATTTCAACACATTCCTCAAATAGAGGATTACTAGGAGGGTTGTGCAGATGATTTTGAAGTGAGAAGAAGGACCTGGTTTAGGTTTACCTTAGGACAAATTGTTACCCTAAATATTCAAATTGATATCTCGGTAATAGATGAAGATGATGGTGCAGAGGTAATTGATGAGTAGTACGAAACTAGAGTTAGGGGTACACCACTCCCTGAAATAGATTGGGGTATTGATGAGAGAGAGAACCTAGTAATTAAGACTCTCAATGTGATTAAGAGAATCAAGAAATGGGTTAATATTAAGAGGCCCCCTATTTTAAGAAGACATAATCCTAGAATAGCTGCACATGTTGAAAATATTATCAAATCCATTGTTATTGCTAACAAAAATATTTCCCTTGCAAGTATTAAAAATAAGAAGAAGTCTTCAGCCGACCCAGTGAAAAAAGCTTCTCCTGGCTCCTCACCAGTAAGAAGAAACTTAAGAGGGAGAGTTGGCAAAGAAAGTAACAAGCTGGTTAATGAAAAGGAGGTCATAGATCTTGATCTCATGGACACTCAAATGACAAAGCAAGTTGGTTCAGATAATGTGGAGGGAGATACAATGACCCCAAAGAATAATCAACCAGATTCAGGGGAACCTTCGGCAACCATAGTAGGTTATACTTTGCAGACTCCATCTCCTACTCTCAGTTGGTTAGGAAGTTCCATAAACAACAAGAAAAGGAATGTCTTACCGATAACTCTTTTGGTAGAAGACATGTTTAGTAAGTGCTTGGGTGCTACAGTGAAGCCTAAGAGAATTAGGATGGAATCAATGATTGATGTAGATGAGAAAAATGGAAGGTGGATAGTAGAAAGGGCAATACCTAAGTCTGATAAACAGGTTTCTGAAGCTTCAATTGAAGACTTCACTATTGAAAAGATAGACTTAGGGGTGGCAAGTAGGGCGGCAGATGTGAAGCACATGGAGTCTTCTACGTGGAAGATATTACATAGGACCTTCAAGGATGAGAAGGACAAGAAAGAATTGAAGGCAACCATACAGAGATTGGCATAGTTCATTCAAGTAGTGCAAGAGCCCAACCTCCTTCCATTAGCCGAGGTACCCCATACATTTGACCCTCATTCACCTGAAGTCCGTAAAACACTGGACCGGATCCAAAGGAATAAAATGGTAGTAGAAGTTTTTAATAAATGGGTCGCGAGCATGATCCAGCAAGGAGGTGACTATGTCACTCAATTAATTGAGACTCATGGAGTTGTGAGGAAAGTCATCTCAGAGCTGTTGGTTGAACTGACAAAATGGAGGAAGGAAAGGAAAAATTGAACTGGCATAGCTGATCAGTTGATAGAAATCGATCATTACAGGGTGCCTAAATTCCTTTTGGAGAATCTAGTTCATGGCCTGAACGAAGAAGTCCTATATGTTTCCATGAAAAGTATTGAGTGGAGAAACACAATTATTAAGGACAGTTGTGATGGGGCAACTTGCCTACTCAATGATCTTAAGGGCTTGATTGACACCATGTAAAAAGATCTCAAATGCCTGAACATTGTTCTGATAGATGAGGAAACTCAAGATGTAAAGAAAGCGGAGAAGATAGTTCTAGAGTTGGAGGCAAGAATAACGGCTATTAGAGATAGCAAATAGCTCACAACAGAAGATCTTACCTCCATAGCTAACACATAAGCTATGTTGATTGTCTGTGTAGATCATCTGGAGTCTCATAAATCAAGGCTGAATCAAATCTATAAGGACAGGAAGGTTCTCAGACAAAGAATTGCCCTCATTAGCCTGTCGTATCATGCTATAGTCATCAGCGCGTCATTGGCTCATGAGGAGTGGAAGCATGCACGTGCACCTGGGTCATCACAGAGTTGAATCTAAAGCATCCAGCTCAACCGAGATTGGTGGTCTTTCTCCACACTTTATGGGTCATTGTTTTTTAGTTTCCAGTTTACTATTTTTAGCATTTTCTGGTTATCTTAAAAAGTTGGTTTCTGAAACTCAGGGAGTTTCAAAGACTTGAATTTTTTTTTTAATTGTAATTAATGGCTATATAAAGCTAGGGAGAAACTATTGAAAGGGATGTTAGTTAGTTTATTTATGCTTAATTAATAGCATAGTTAAAGTTTAGTATTTTTCCTGTAAGGACTTGAATTAAGTTTTTCTGAATTAGTGAATGAAAGAAACTTATCAGTATAGATCTGTTGGTTTATATTTTTGAGTGGATCTCTGTTGGGGTATTCTACATTGAATGGAATTTCTTAATTGAATGTCTATATTTTTCATTGAATCTAAATTTAAATTTGTGTTTTAGATTGGTGTAGTGTTTATTCATTGAAGTCTGTGAGCTTTAGGTTTATTAGCTGCTATCATTGCACATCAATTATATCATATTGATGGGAGTTATTATTTTAGCCTTAACAACTTTCTAGTCAAAATTTTGATATTTGCAAAAATGCATTATTCTTTTGCATAAATATTCATTGAAAATATTTCTGGGAGTTGTACCATAATTCAGAGGGTTAAACACCTAAGTTTAATCCATTTGTTAGTAAAGGATTGATGTTTCATAGCGGGCAATAGAGCATTAGAAATAATTCTAAAAGAGACAAATTCATTTACTAACACTTAGTAAGTTACTTAAATAAGTGATATAATAATACATTAAATAGGGTTTTAAAATAAATTAATAGGATAATGGATTCCTCACCCATGCCTTGACTGCTAGTATAGGCTAAGGATGGGAGTTTGAGAAGATGTTTGCACATCTAGTAGTGACAATGAGTTATGGCATGATCAATTATCCTTGTCTACATGAGAGGATTTCAAGTTCCACATATGATCACCCTTGGGAGTTGGAGTCTAGTGAGATCATTCCAAGGGGCTGACATATGTGATGACACTTCCCTAATTTTATCTTAGGTTTCCTATGTGTGTTGGTTGCCTATGGATTAGTATGTGTACCTTTGAGATAAGAATCTTCCAAGATCCCTTGTTTAGTACTACTTGGTGATTGGATTTGGTATTATTATATGAGTGGGGTCTAATGTTATCTCCTTAGCATGGTAGGAGTGGAAATATAGGTTTATACAAGGTCGGGAGGTAGTGATTCTCTTATCATTTGACCTCCAATGTTCCTATACCAGTGCTAAATGATCATTATTGCGGATGCTTCTTATTCTTTCATCCTAGGAGATTTGTTCCTATTCTTTCTTTTTCTTTGTACTTTGTACTTAGATTGTAATTACATACCTTGTGACTTGTGCAGTGGATGGTGGTTATCATGTATACCTCATGGTTCAGATGTATTTGTTTATTCTTTTATGAGATGATGTACTTTATGTTAGCTTGTGGTGACTGATCATGAAAGTATTGTACACTTTTCCTCTACCCTCGCCAGGGTTCATGCATTGATTTTGATGAGATATTTTCTCTAGTTGTTAAAATGACTTCTATTCATACTATTTTAAGTATTGTGGCTACTGAAGATTTGAATTTAGAGTAGCTTGATGTTAAAACAACTTTTCTTCATGGTGATTTGGATGAAGATATATATATGGTACAACCACAAGGATTTGAGGTCAAGGGTAAGGAGAATCTAGTGTGCAGATTGTAGAAAGTTTATATGGCTTGAAGCAAGCCCCTCAGAAATGGTATATTAAATTTGACACTTTTATGAATGAGCATGGATACACTCAGTGTCATTCTGACCATTGTGTTTATTTTAAGAGGTTGGATGATGATAGCTACATTATTTTATGCTTATATGTTGATGATATGATTGTAGCTAGGTCTAACATGAATCACATTAAGGGATTGAAACAACAGTTAACACATTCATTTTCTATGAAGGATTTGGGGGCAGCAAAATAAATCCTTGGTATGAAAATTTGTAGAGATAGAAAAAATAGGCAGTTGACTTTATCTCAGGCTGATTATATTGAGAAGGTGTTGTAATGTTTCTCTATGGAGAATGCCAAAGCTGTCAGCACACCTTTGCCTGGTCATTTGAAATTGATGAAGGAGATGTGTCCTAAGACATCAAACAAGGAGGCTAAAATGTCTAAGTTACCTTATGCTCCAGCTGTAGGGAGCTTAATGTATGCTATGGTATGTACTAGGCCAGATATTGCACACACAGTGGGAGTCATTAGCCGATATATGAGTCACTTTGGTATTGAGCATTGGAATGCAGTCAACTGGATTCTCAGATATTTGAGAGGTACATCCAATAAGTGTTTACACTTTGGGGGATCTACTACTACTGTACAAGGCTATGTAGACTCAGATTTGGCAGGAGATATAGATAGTAGGTGGAGTACTATAGGCTATGTATTTACTGTTGGTGGGACAACAGTGGTTGGATTTCTCGACTACAAAAGGTGGTTGTTTTATCCACTACAGAGGCAGAGTATGTTGTTGTTACAGAGGCAGCCAAGGAGATGATATGGCTTCAATTATTCATGGAAGAATTGGGACATCCACAAATGGATAATTTTTTGCATACAGATAGCCAAAGTGCCATTCATCTTGTGAAGAATTCTACTTTGCACTCAAAGATAAAATACATACAGTTGTGAAACCATTTCATTCGGTCAGTTTTGGATGATGGGAAGTTAAAGTTGGAAAAGATACATACATATGATAATACAACAGATATGTTTATAAAGGTAGTAACAAGGGAGAATTTGAACTCATGTTCAGCTTCAGTTGGTCTTCTAGACTGAACAGAATAAAGGAACATTTGAATCCAGGGTGGTTCAATCCAGTGGGAGCCTCATATGGTAGCAGTATTGCTACAGGATCAGTCTCCAAGTGGGAGGTTTTTTTTAGTGTGGATACTGATATTGGACTCGCTATTGGTGGACGCAGCCCAGGGATTGGGTGAATCATGTTAAATCTTTGTGTCTTGTGTTCTTTTTTGTGTGGTTTATGTTTTTCTGATATTGGTTATATTTGCATGTAATTGTTGTTTCTGTCTCGTTAATCCTAACACTTTAGTTTCATTATATAGAATATTTATATTATTATTGTACTTAATATATTTAATTGTATATACGTGATTCTATGTCAAGGAACCCTTGATATTTGTAATCTCTAATTGAGTTTGTGTATGAATATGTATTTACTTTATGTTATTATTTCCACTTTGTTATTCAATATTGTTTGTAAACTCTTAAGAAAAAAATTATTTTGTAAACTTAGTAATATTTTTTAGGTTAATTTCTCCTGGGTTCCCTGGTGAGGCATTAAAAAATGCATTCAATTCTTTAAATCAAATTTCAAGTATATATTAATGATTCTAATGATATGAACACTCTTATAAACATCATTGTGATATGACAAGGTATGTTAATATGAAAAAATATGTCTTGATAAATTTAACTTTACATATATTTTCTTTTCTTAAATTAAATTTATAACATTGTTTAATTTATGAATAGCCAATTAACAAAGTTTCTCAAAGAAATGGTGGAGCAAGAGCGGTGACCATGGCTAGGGTTTCACAGACATGTAGGTCTAAGTTACAATGGGAATGCTTACCGAGGTTAGCCCTTTAACATGAGATCTCAATCTAGTTTTAATTATCATAATGGTGGTGTTAAGGAACAAACCATGAATATTGGAAAGATTTTCTTATCAAGCTAACTAGTTTTAAGCATGGAAGGCTCCGACAAGTTTGAGATGACATTTTTCAAGTTTGTGAGATGAGTCGCTATGATCAGCCTCTCAAGAATCATTGGGGTTATGCTAACATGTAGATACACAAACTAATTTTCTTTAAAAATCTGGAGTAAAAGTTCTGGCATCCAAAGGAGAAGGTGGTGACTCAACAAAAATTGGAGGTAAGCCCTAACATTGAACATATGACTATTGTAAAGTTCCTTTTTGATAACAATGATTGGAATGAGTTTGTGAATGTTTTAAAAGAGAGGAGTTATTTTCTTAAATGGGTGGACCCTGGCCAACCTTTAAAAAAATTAGCTATTGGTGTGATAGACATTGGGGGGAAGTAATTGACATCAAAACACTCCCTAATGGATTCTACTTAGTTATCTATTATAGTAGCAAAGATAAGGATTGGATCATGGGAAGTGGACCATTTATGATGGATGGTAAAGGGTTTTATATTAAAGATTAGGTTCCAAACTTTAACTTAAAAATGACAAAGATGGATGAAGTATTTTTATGGGTTTGGCTGTATAATTTGCCACACGAGTACTAGAACAAGGAAACCTTAATCCTCATTGGAAATAAACTGGGAAAGTTTATCAAAGTAGATGAAGTAGTACAAATGAAGGAGTTCATCATGTATGCTCATATGTTCATTATGTGGTAGGCTATCCGCCCACTACCAAAAATGGTAGAGCTCATCACAGGGGAAGGGGTGTGGAAGAAAAAAATTGAAGTTGATGAGTCTTTTGAAGCATGTTTAGAGTAAAAAGGCTATGATCACCATAATAAACTATGCCTGACAAAGGGTAAAGGGAAGGTTTTACAAAAAGATACCCTATCTAACTTCATTGTAGAAAGAGAAGGGGAGGCTTGGAAAAAGGACTAGGATTTTGTAAGAGCCATTGATAATCATTGTAGATGCCAATGTGAAGTAGATGGTACTACCTTCCATAAGGGAAGTGGAGGTTTTTTGGTTGAAGGTGACTTCTCAAAGAAAGACAAAAATCTAAATGATTCTTCAAAGGGTTTACTATGTCAGACAATGGTTGATGATGGGTTTGCACTAGTAGCTAATCTGTTGACTCTTGATTACCATATGCATATAGAGGACAATGTAGAAAAATTCTTGAGTGGGTATACACCTCTAAAAGGTTCTTAGAACCAAGGTACATTATCTACACAAAAAAGGGTTGCACAAGAAGCCTTACTTATCCCTCAACAACTAGCACTCCAAGTTGACACTTCTGAGTATGAGTCTAGTTAGAGATTAGATCATCTAGATGTGGAACCTAACAAATATTCCAACCATTGTTAGGTCTCGAGTGCTCTATTTCTAGGAGAATTCTCTCAAAAGGCAGAGAATATCACTATGACCCCACAAAGAAGGGTTGGAAGTGTATATGGTGATGATACTAAGATGGTAGTTTTTAAGAACATTCCAATGTCCCCAACAAGGAATCTAGAACAAGCCTTTGAGGATGCTATAGGGAAAGGTGAAAGCAGAGGGTATGGTTTTGAATTCATGAATGATGAGGATTGGGATGGAGGGGTTGATTTGGGTTTGGATTCAGCAATAGGTATTGTAGAAAAAAGGTCCATAACACAGTCCTCGACAAGGAGAAATTAGAGTAGAATAGGGGAAAGGAAGAAGCATGGAAGGTTGTCAGTCATAGCTCAGCTAGAGAAGGTGGGGTATGTAGTGGGTCAAAATTAGGAAAATGGTATCCCTTTTCTCAAGGATAATGAAGGTCCTTTTGTGGAATGTTAGGGGTTGCAATGCCCCTTACAAGGTTCATTTGATCAAAAGATGTCTTGATCAAATGCACATAGAGATTAACCTTTTGCAAGAATTGAAGTTAAGCTATGAGGAGGTACTGACTTTTAGAAATCATTTCAATAGGTGGAGGTGTATGATTGTCAAAGCTCAAGGAGATTCTAGAGGTATCAGTGTTCTTTGGAAACCAAAGGTTATCAATATTAGGGTGATGCTTTCTAATAAATCATGGAAGTGGGTACATGTTCAGTTTAAGCAAGTAAATGATGGATTTTATATTATTAATTTTTATAGGGCAAATACTATAGAGGGACTCAAAGATGTGTGGCAAGCTTTGTCTAAAATAATGGAAAGGGAGAAGGATAGGGTCTTTATATTTGGTGGTGACTTTGATGCTATCCTCAAGCCTTTAGAGAGAAAAAGGGGCTTAGTTGGGCAAATGTTAAATAGAAAATTTTTAGTGATTCTGTGGTGGAAAATGGGATCCTAGAAATTCTCTTTAAGATAAGGGAGTATAATTGGACTAATAGGCCCAAAGGTTTCTTTAAAATAGTAGAGAACATATTTTTACTCCCTAGAAATTGGATTGACAAAAAGTGGGATAAGAATGCTGACATTCTTCCAATCAAAGGTTTAGATCACTTTCCCATAAGTTTATGAATCAAGGAGGGTATGACTCCAGAGTGATGACCTTTTAAGTTTGAGAAGATGTGGATGAAAATGGAGGGTTTCAAAGATCTCATTGAGGAATGGTGGATGAATACACCTAAATGGATGGGCAATAAAGATTTTATCTTTTTCAAGAAACTACAACATGTGAAGGAGTAGCTTAGGAGATGGAATCCAGAGGTTTTTAGAAAAATCTTTTCTGAGGAACTCTGCCTCAATCAAGAGGTCATTTCTTTAAATGAGAGAGACATTGTGGATGGCATGGGGGATGAAAATTTTGAGATTGAGAAATAACTGAATTTGAAGTATGCAAAAGTTCTTCAATAGGAGGAAACCTTTTGCAGACAAAAATTGAGAGAGACATAGCTTAAGGAGGGAGATAGAAACACTAAATTCTTCCATAATTTAGTCAAAGATAGGCAGGTTGAAAATATCATTTTTTCAATTTAGAAAAAAGAGGGGAATGTGATAATAGATAATGATGCAATTTGTAAGGAAGGGGTAAGGAATTTTTTCTAAGGCCTTCAATTTCAATCAAATCAATACTGGTGATAGGGATGACATCTTAACTAGAATTCCATCATGTATAAGGGATGCCAAAAAGACAATATTAATGAACCCAGTCTCCATTGAAGAGGTTAAGAGTGCTCTCTTTAGTTTAGGAGGGAAGAAATCCCCAGGCCTCGATGGTTTCCCTGCTATTTTCTTTCAAAAATTATGGGACATCTTTGCGCAGGATATTTGTGAAGTTGTGAATGAATGTAGAGGATGTGGTTTTATCTTAAAGGATTTTAATAACACATTTATTACTCTCATCCCTAAAAAGAAGGATCTACAATCCTTTAGTGATTATAGGCCAATCTCTTTATGTAATACAATCTATAAAAGAATCTCAAAGGTAATAACTAATAGATTGAAATGTGTTTTGAATAGCATCATCTCCCTAGAGAAAAGTGGATTTAATCTGAGTAGATCTATATATGAAGGGGTAATAACAGCACATGAAGCAATCCATATAGTTTTTAAGGCACACACAAAGTGGATGTTGGTAAATCTTGACATAAAATGAGCTTATGATGAAGTTAATAGGGACTTCTTGCTAGTAGTTCTTAAAAAATTGGGATTTTGTGATTGTTGGGTGAGCTGGGTTAGTGATTGCATAAAACCCCCTAGTTTTTGGTTAATTATTAATGGGAGCCTACAAGTTTTCTTTTATGGGGCTTAAGGAACTAGGCAGGGGGCCCAATCTCTCCATTATTTTTTAATAATTATGTTTGAAGCTTTTGGAAGGTTGATTTCTAGAAAAAGATGTGAAGGCGGCTAGAAAGGCATTAAAGTGGTGATTGGTGTTGAAGTGGTTTCACATTTATAGTTTTCAAATGATACTCTTTGTTTGGTGTTTCCTCTCTTAGAGAAGCTAGAATTATGTGGGAAACTTTAGATAAGTATAGTCAAGCATCTGGTCAATGCATTAACTGGGGCAAGTCTGATTTTTTTTTTTTTTAATACTCTAGCTCACAAGCAAAGGGAGATTCGAGTCATTTCAGGTATGAGAGAAGGTGCTTTTTTGGGAAAGTATTTAGGGATCCCTCAGTTTAGTGGAGCAAGAAGAGTGAATTTATGGAAGAAACTTATAGAATATTGCTACAATATGATGGATAGAGGTTTTCCTCGGTTGGAAGGACTTTGATGCTAAAGATTGTAATCTTAGCCATTCTAATTTACCCTATGATGTACATGAGAATCCCAAAAAAATAAAATTAAGTAGATAGAGAAGAGAATGTACAAGTTCTTTTGGAATGGAGCAAATGACTAGGACAAAGTACCACTACTGGCATGGGATAAAATTTGTGCTAATAAAATGTGTGGGCGAGATGGGTTGAGAGACTAGAATTTACTAAATGAAGTCTTATGAGCTAAATTAGTGTGGAATATGTACTCTCAACCAGACCAATTATGAGTCATAATTTTGAAATCCAAGTATTTGGATTCAATAGAAAATAATGAAATCTTTACTATTCGAAACCCTCCCCCAGGGTAAGGAATCTAGAACTTTATTATCTCATGTAGTTAGGTGATAACCAATCATCTAACTTGGCAGGTTGGAAATAGACAACAAGAATTTTTTTTGGATGATTCATGGAATGGTTACCCTTCCATGATAGATAGAGTGGAGTTGAATGAGGTAAGAGATTGGTGCTAGATAATTGGGGTTCCAATGTGAGTGACTATTTAGAATTGCAAAGGGGTCAACTTGGGGATGTGTGGTGCTAGAAAAGTGTACAAGATGTAAATTTACATGCACCTCATAAAGATAAATTTATTGATATTTTTGGATCAAGGAAAGTGATAATCACATGCAAGTTCGACAAGGTGGTGTGGTGTGTAGCCAATAATGGAAATACTCTATGAAAATGGGTTACCAATTCTTAGATTGGGTCTAAGGAGATGGATATTGGCCATCTGATTTATTATGGGGCAAGGAATGTCTTCCAAAGGTTGGGTCATTTGTGTGGTTGGCTGCTGGCAATAGAATCTTAATGGAGCAAGGAAGAAAAAGACTGGGAATCTATGGTCCTACTAAATGTGTGTTGTGTGAAGAAGTTGAGGAGGATGGTGATCACTTACTGCTAAATTATAAAATTACATCAGAATGTTGTACCATGGTAATAAATAAACTAGAATAGCAAGGACCACTTCCCAATACTTCAAAGAAATATTTTGAAGGGTGGCCTCAGAGGATAGATAAATCGGCACTGTCAAGTATTTGGACTCTATGTCCTTCATTAATTATTTGGGAAGTGTGGAAGGAAAGGAATAGGTGTCTTTTCAGGGGTAAAGAAGAGAGTTTAGACAGACTTAAACAAAGGATTAATAATGTTATAGAGGAGACTACTGGTGTTGCAACATCTAGATTCTTCAATCCTAAAACCCCATTTACCTTAGGAGATAAACAAATCTAGAAAGTTTGGCTAGGCATTAAGGTTGGGCCTATAAATGGGATTGGATGGGTTAAACCATTTCCTCCAGCTGGGGATTCAATTTTTTGGTTGAAACCTACATAGGGATGGTAGAAATAAAGTTTTGATGGATCTTTAAAGGGAAACCCTGGTCCATTTGAGGCATGATTTATTATTTGGGATTGGGATGGAAACACCATAGCTTGTGGCATGGAAAAAGACTTGAAGATGGAACCAATAATATGGTTGAAGCTAAGGTAGTGTTAGTGGAAGTTAAAGTAGCAAGGAGTTTTGGGTTCACAAAGTTGCATCTGGAAGGGGATGCATAAATTGTCATTAATACAGTTATCAAAGGTTATATACAATCATGGTATTTACAAAAATATGTAAATTTAATTAATGATGAATTAGATTTATTGGAGGAATCTAAAATCTCACAAGTGAAGAGGGAAGGGAATAAGGAAGCGAACATACTTTCAAATTGAGCCCTATCCCTTGCTACTAAAGGGGAAATAATGTTTGAGGACTTTAGAGATTTAAATTTTGGTGAAATTGAAGGCAACATTTATTAAGGAAAAAAAAAACTAAAAAATGGATTGTAGGAAGGTGGCGAGCAAGGTGACAACACTATACGACAGTAGGGAATTAATTAAGGAGGGAAGATTGAAGTGACTGAAGGAATGTTGTAAGGACATTGCATTTATTATGGAGGAGGTTCAAGAAAGTGGTAATCTTTTTCTTGTTCTTTTTGGCCTTTGAAGGAAATTGGGTTTTCTAGGTGTTTTAAAGATGGAGACTTCATTTACACTCCAAGAAGAAAAACAACAAAATCCCTTCTATGGGCGTCTATCAAAATTAAGGCTTAATGACATGTTTAGGTTCCAGGATCTGAGATTGGTAGATACAATGTTTATGCTACTGGGAAACATGTTTAACTTAATCAAAAAGTTTCATAGAACAAACACATATGTTTATTCAATGATCATGGTGTGGGGGCTTCAGTTTTGTGAGTTAGTTGAATGTTGGAGATTTGCCAATAGGCCAGTACTAACTGTATGTTTGTCATTGATGAAAACATATGGAAAGTAGCATGCATGGAAGTATTATGTAGTAAGCTTTCAATATATGTATCATGGACATGATATCATGGGAACAAAGGTTAACTGTTAGTATAGATAGTTATATAGCAGCTTGTGTCAGCAGTGTTCCTGACAGAGTAACAGGCAGTGTTCTGTGTATGGTTGTCCATACAGTTGTCATGGAGCCTTGCACACTTGGATATATGTTGAAGACATGTTAGTGATGTTTCAGTTATGGATGCATAGTTTTTTGATGAGTAGAAGTGAAGTTATGTAGTTGATATTCGCCAACGGTAGTTTCCTGTGTTTATTCAGAAGAGCTGACAGAGATTTTATTGGTTCTTTAGTTGCAGCTATATTTAGGGTATATTCCCTTGGATTTAAGCTTAGAGAAGAGTTATTGATGTTCATTTAAGAGTGCATGAGTTAATTCAGCTTACAGAGAAAGATCCAATTATTTTTGGTAGAGCCGACAGTGTGTAGCGTGCGTCTACAATTATCCTATTGAACAGGTCCCAGAATGTGTTGCTTGCATAGTAGAGCCAAAAAAATCTTTATTGGAGTTTGTTATGGTTTCTCTATTATGATTTCAAGGTGGTTCTAATAGGCCAACTTGATTATATCATCTAGAGGAAATATATTTATAGGCAGTTATTTGTGATTGTTGTAGTGTGGTTCATGGTTGATTAAGCAGAGCAGAGCAGAGTGTGCGAAGTGTTGAGCCATCAGAAGAAGGTCTATGTGACCAAGTAAATTACTTGTGCTATACATTGGAACTGATCCAAACAATAGGTCAAAGCACAGTTCACCAAGATCCATATATAGTGTGTATCTACTATTCAGAAGGTTGTAGCCTTCGCCCCTTTGAGCAGTGAGCTTTCAGACAGTGCGTCCTCTCCCCTAACAGGGATAATTTTAAAAGACTCCTAACATGGCTTGACCCTTGACCAGGTCTACTATACTAAATATATTATAAAGCAACTCCTAACAGGGTTAAGGATCTTCTAATAAGGATCATAATACTCTAGTGCAAAATATTAGTGGGTGTCAATTCCCACCGGGGTTTTTACCTATTTGGGTTTCCCCGTAACCAAAATATTGGTGTTGTGTTCTTGTGTTCTTTCATTATGTTTATGCTTTATGTTTAAGTATACTTAATTGGATAAATAATTGTATCTTGTAGATAACTGATTCACCCCCCCCCCCCCCCCCCCCCCTCTCAGTTATCTCTTGGGACTATTCCTAACAATTGGTATTAGAGCCAAGTGCCTTGGATAGAAATTTTAACAGCTTGAGGTTGATCAGATGCATGTACTTTAGGAAAGAAATTCCTAAGTTCAATGGAGAGAATTATCTTGATTGGAAGAACAAGATGGTGACCCATTTGCAGTGCATTGGTTTTGAAGTTTTTGATGTAACTATCAAAGCAGCCAAGATACCTACCCTAGAAGACCTTGCACAGGAAGATGCTACTGATAGGTAAAAGGAATTGTTTCATCAGAATGATATTGCTAAAGAAGCCCTTATTAGCGCCCTATCTGATGGTGAGTTTTCAGAAATAAAAAAGGTAGATACAACCCACAAAATATGGAAGCACCTAGAAGACATATTTGAAGGAGACAAACAAGCAAAGGATGTGCGCAGAAAAACATGGAAGAAAAGATACAATGCATTAGAGATGCTACCTAAGGAAAACATCAGAGCTTACAATCGAAGGATAAATGAAGCAGTTGCTAGAATCAGAAACAATGGTGGAGAGATTTCAGAGGAGGACATTATGGACAAGTTAATGACTACTCTCACTCTTGAATATAAAAGCAAGATTAACATCCTTGATGAGACCATGTAGCTTACATCTAATTTCAAGAGAGAGACCTTGATCATCAAAATATCAGCTTTTGAGATTTCAAGATTGAAGACAAAACTAAAGAGTGAAACAACCTTCAAAGCAATAGTTCATGGTAAGAAATCTGCAAACACTTCTGGTAATTTTGATGATGATGATGAAGATAAAACACTAGATGATTTCATTGCTATGATTGCCAAAAGAGAAAAGAAAGGAAAAGAAAAATATGAAGGTCAATTACCATTTAAGTGCTTTTCATGTAATAAGATCAGTCACTTTGCATCTAAGTGTCCTACTAGAGCTAGAAAGTTCAAAAAGGATTACAAGCCTAAGTATTCTAAGGAATGCTACTATGCTGGAGATGGAGTTTTAGATGAAGAATCTAGTGAAGAAGAAATTGGATTCATTGCTATTATAGACAAAATGAATAATAAGACAATTCATAAAGATGATAAAAAGGAACAAGAGCTAGCATTGATTTCACAAGCTGACATAAGGATAGAATGGATTATAGATAGTGATTGTTCACATCACATGATAGGTGATAAAGGTAGGTTTGTTCAATTGGACAAATACAATGGCGGTATGGTTAGATTTGGAGACAACACTCCTAAACCAATAGTTGGTAGAGGAGCCATCACCTTGGATGGAAAGAATAGTACTGATGATGTTCTTTATGTTGATGGTTTGAAACATAACCTTCTTAGTGTTGGATAGTTACTTGGAAAAGGCTATCAGTTGGAGTTCAAAAATGACAAATGCATCATTAACAACAAAGATGGATGGTGTTATGATTGCATCAGGCTCAAAGATAAGAGGTAATGTTTTTCAAATCAATTTAGAAGCAAGTTGTTTTGTTGCTAAAGTTGATGACAGTTGGTTGTGGCATAAAAGACTGTCATATCAATTTTGATAACATAGTAAAGATAAGAAATGTAAAGGAAATAAGAGATCTACCTAGCATAGCAAAGCCAGTTGATACTATATGCAGGGAATGTGTAATGGGAAAGCATGTGATAAATTCATTCAGGAGCAAGAAGAATTCAACAAAGAACAAGTTGGATTTGATTCACACAAACCTATGTGGTCCAACTCAAACAAGATCATACTATGGTGAAAGGTATTTCATTCTGTTTGTTGATGATTATACTAGGATGATGTGGGTTGCGTTCTTGAAAGATAAGTCAGAAGATTTTGAGAAGTTCAAAATATTCAAAGCTAAGGTTGAGAATGAATATGGACTAAAGATAAAATGTTTGAGACCGGATAGAGGAGGAGAATTCACCTCTGATAGATTCTATGAGTACTACGAAGGACATGGCATAAAGAGACAGTTAAGTGCACCTAGAACCCCTCAGTAGAATGGAATTGTAGAGAGAAGGAATAGGATCATCCTTGATACATCGTGCACCATCATGATAGAAGGAAAAGTTGCACACACCTATTGGAGAGATGCAATCAATACAATAGTCTATACCATCAATAGAATTCAATTAAGGCCAGGCACTAACAAAACACCATATGAGCTATGGTTTGGTAATGTTCCCATAGTAAATACTTCAGAATCTTTGGAAGCAAGTGCTACATCAAGAGGGATGAAGTAGTAGGCAAGTTTGATGCAAGAAGTGATGAAGGTATTTTTCTTGGATACTCTACTAAAAGTAAAGCTTATAGATGTTTCAATTTAAGATTGAAAAAGATCATTGAAAGTGCCCATGTAAATATTGATGAAAAGTTTATGATTCAAGAAAGATATCATGCTTACTCACTCATGATTGAAGAACCCAGACCCTCCACTAGTGAGACAGTTATTGAAGAAATGTTTGACAGTATTGATGTGTTATTCAATGACCCTAAGACAAGTGAAGAAGAAACTCCTAAGGCTGATAAGTTAGCATCACCTGAAGTTCCAAAGTTTACATCAAGAAATCATTCCAAGACAAACATCATTGGAGATCAGAGCGACAAAGTATTAACAAGGTCACAAGCAAAGAACTCAGCTAGCAGTGAAGTGGTATGTTTACTATCTCAGATTGAACCTTTAAGTGTTGAAGATGCATGTAATGATTTAGATTGGCATGATGCTATGAAACAAGAACTTGATCAGATTGTTAAGAATGACACTTGGGAACTGGTCCCAAGACCTAGTGATAAGAATGTGATTGGAACAAAGTGGATATTTAGAAACAAGATGAATGAAGATGGTATAGTAGTAAGAAACAAAGCAAGTTTAGTATGTAAAGGATATGTGCAAAGAGAAGGCATTGATTATTTAGACACATTTGCACCTGTGAGTAGATTAGAAGCTATTAAGTTGTTTCTAGCTTATGCTATAGTCAAAAACTTCAAAGTTTATCAGATGGATGTCAAGTCAACATTTCTAAATGTAGATTTGAAAGAATAAGTATACATTGAGCAGTCGGAAGGATTCACCTTATCAGATAGACCTAATTTGGTATGCAGATTGAAGAAGGCCCTCTATGGACTTAAGCAAGCCCCTAGAGCATGGTATGAAAGACTATATGGATATCTAACAAAGATTGGATTCAAGAAAGGAGCAGTAGATTGTAATCTATTCATTAGAGAGACATCTGAAGGTTTACTACTTGTAGCTATATTTGTTGATGACATTATCTTTGGAGGTAATGACAAACTAAGTGCAGAATTTTCCAAAGAAATGTAGAATGAATTTGAGATGAGTATTATTGGTCCTATCAAATACTTTTTGGGACTAAATGTGCAATAGACAGAAAAAGGATTTTTTATTAATCAGTCAAAATATGTGAAAGAGATACTGAAGAAATTCAAGATGGATGATTGCAAGCCAGTAGGAACCCCTATGATCACTAGATGCAAGCTTACAAAAGAAGATGACTCACCAGTAGTAGATATAACATTGTATAAGTCTATGATTGGTAAACTTATATATCTTACTCAGACTAGACCTGATATTTCAAATGCAGTTGGCATAGTTAGAAGATTTGTAGCAGAACCTAAACAAAGTCACCTCATGGCAGTAAAAAGAATATTCAGATACTTGCAGGGCACTATAGATTATGGTCTATGGTATCCTAATTCAGAAAATGTTGAGCTTCATGTGTACACTGATGCAGATTGGGTAGGATGTGTTGATGACATAAATAGTACTTTAGGTGGAGCAGTGTTTCTTTGTGATAGACTTGTCACTTGGATAGGCAAGAAACAAAGTTGTATTTCTCAGTCAACAACAGAAGCGGAGTATGTTACAGCAGCCTTGAATTGTTCTACAATTGTTTGGATCAAGCAAATGATAAAGGATTTTGGAATTCAAATTGATTATCCTATTGTTATTCACTATGATAACACTAGCAATATCAATATGTCAAAGAACCCTATGATACATGCAAAGACAAAACACATTGAGATCAAGTATCACTTGCTAAGAGAGAAAGTGGTAGAGAAAGAAGTCAAGTTGGACTATGTGAGTACTAAAGATTAATTGGCAAATATATTCACAAAGCCCTTACCTAAGGATACTTTTGAGTATCTTAGGGAGAAGTTGGGAGTCATTCCCTTCCCTGATTCTGCTTAGAAGAAAGGAAAGGCATCAGTCCTTAGGGACTGGTGGAAGGTTGACTACTCTACCTTAGGAGTAGTACCAGTGCTTAAAATGAATGGTGCCCTTTTCCATTGATGTCAAAGGGGGAGTAATATACAGAGTCATAAAAAATAGAAGTAAAAATAGGAGTAATATACTAAGGGGGAGCAACATACAGATATGACAACAGTTCAGTTGAGGAAATGGAGAATATTAGAAAATATTGCTTCAGATGAAGGATTCATCTTTGGGGAGTTTTGAAGAGGAAATCGAGAATGTTATAAAATAAATGTTCATTTGGGTTGGTGGTATTTTTTCATTCAACATGTTGCTATCAATGCTAAAGGGGGAGATTGTTGGAGATTTGCCAACAGGCTAGTACTGACTGTATGTTTGTCATTGATGACAACATATGGAAAGTAGCATGCATGGAAGTCTTATGTAGTAAGCTTTTAGTATATGTAGCATGGACATGATATCAACATGATATCGGGCACAGAGGTTAACTGTTAGTACAGACAATTATATAGCAACTTGTGTCAGCAGTGTTCCTGACAAAGTAACAGGTAGTGTTCTGTGTATGGTTGTCCCAACAGTTTCATGGAGCTTTGTGCGCTTGGATATATGTTGAAGATATGTTAGTGATGTTTTAGTTATGGACACATAGTCTTTTGATGAGTAGAAGTGAAGTTATGCAGACCGCTATTCGCCAACAACAGTTTCCTGTGTTTATTCAGAAGAGTCGACATAGATTTTTATTGGTTCTTTAGTTGCACCTATCTTTAGTGTATGCACCCCTTGGATTTAAGCTTAGAGAAGAGTTATTGATGTTTGATAAGAGTGCATGAGTTAATTCAGCTTACAGAGAAAGATCTACTTGTTTTGGTAGAGCTGATAGTGTGTAGCGTGCGTCTATAATTATCCTATTGAACAGGTCTCAGAATGTGTTGGTGTGCATAGTAGAGCTGACAAAAATATTTATTGGAGTTTGTTATGGTTTCTCTATTATGATTTCAAGGTGGTTCTAATAGGCCAACTTGATTATATGATCTAGAGGAAAGATATTTATAGGCAGTCATTTGTGATTGTTGTATTGTGGTTCATGTTGATTAAGCAGAGCAGAGCAGAGTGTGTGAAGTGTTGAGCATCAGAAGAAGGTCTATGTGACCAAGTAAAGTACTTGTGCTATACATTGGAACTGATCCAAATAGTAGGTCAAAGCATAGTTCACCAAGATCCAGATATAGTGCGTATCTATTATTCAGAAGGTTGTAGCATTTGCCCCTTTGAGCAGTGAGCTCTCGGACAATGCGTCCTCTCCCCTAATAGGGACAATTTTAAAAGACTCCTAACAGGGTCTGACCCTTGACTAGGTCTATTGTACTAAATATATTATAAAGCAACTCCTAACAGGGTTAAGGATCTTCTAACAAGGATCATAATACTCTAGTGCAGAATATTAGTGGGTGTCAATTCCCATTGGGGTTTTTACCTATTTGGGTTTCCCCGTAACCAAAATATTGGTGTTGTGTTCTTGTGTTCTTTCATTTTGTTTATGCTTTATGTTTAAGTATACTTAATTGGATAAATAATTGTATCTTGTAGATAACTGATTCACCCCCCCCTCTCAGTTATCTCTTGGGACTATTCCTAACATTGAATTGGTGAGAAAGGTAATGATTACAACTATGTCAGTTGAATTTTAGGATATTTGGATCCTCTCCTAGCTCGGGAGATCCCACGGTTGGGGATGAATCATATGGACAAGTTGACACACATTGAAATGGTGGACACAAAATACACTTTGTTCATGTAGAGATTTGAGACCAAATATCAAGGAGGGCCAGAATGGGGTGGATGCTCTTATTTACACTTTTCATATTTGACAACTGGATGAGGAGATTGCAAAATCAAAGTGGATTGACATAATGGTGAAATGGAAGTACCCTGTAAAAAATAGTCACAAAAAAGAAGATTGCAAAAATGGAGGGGACGATGATAAAAATGGAACGGTTGGGAGCTAAGTAGAGGTGGGCTCTAATGTAGAATGGGCGTCTACTTATGGGAAATGGGTGCTACTTTTTTCTCTCTGTATTTTGGTTTTTGACACTTTTGTTTTAAGTTTCACAGTCATGATAATGTAATTGAAAATGTAATGAATTTTTTGGACTCGGTAGGTGGTATTTCTCTGTAATTTTTGTTGTTGAGAACAAATTGTAGTGTCTGGTATGTTGATGGTTGTTGGGGGCAGGGTTAGTGTTTTTTTGTGCTATCGAATTCAAATTGTAATTAAATGTAATGGCTCTTAGTGAGAAGAGGTTGATGTTTGTTGGTAGGGGTGGGTGATGGGAACATTATGCACTTTTAATTATTATGTACTTATGTTTTACTTTATAAATAAAATACAAAACCTATTACCAAGAAAAAAACATTGTTTAATTATTAAACACGACAAAATTTATTCCACTCACAACAACATGGTGGGTACTCAATGCACCTCTTATTATAATTTATTAAAATAATTTATTAAATTATTATATACAATTATATAAATTAATTAATAATGATAACATTACAATATTTATATCATAAAATAAGTGCTTTTGGTTAAACTTAAAATAGGTTTTGAAGGGACCTAGAGAAACACTACCTAATAGATAAGCATAGCTAATCAAGAGTGAACCATCAACATAACAACACAAAACAAGACAACTAAAAATAAATAGAGTGCACTATTGTAACTCCTAAACAACTTAGCACATATTTAATGTCCTATTTATAAATAATGGTTATGTAGGTTGACCACCTCCTGTATTTCTTTCTTTTGAGCTTTAGAACTTTCTTAGAGTGGCTATAAGTTGATCTCTCAGTCCATATTCAATCTAAGAAGTACCATGTTTACCTTTAACCATAACTCACTCACATTACCAGAAACCTTAGGCATCCTAATTAAATATTCATCATTCAAATTATTAATCTTTTAATTTAGATTGCAAAGCCTTTCAACCTTGTTCTCAATCATGGTCTTTCTTACCTACAAAACCCTCTCTAGGATATGACAAATCTTTTATTTTTTTCCTCTATTTCTTTGATACAACCCTCATAATCAATTTTCATTAGGCTAACATATTGTATAATGGAAAATGGGAGAAGTAAGACGGAAGCTACTACAATCCAAAATTCCACATATACTAAGAATACAAAATCTCCTACAAAGGAAATCCGATTAGCACAACCAAAAGAGAAAGGATGCCAATGCGTGATCTACACAATGTAGGGTTTTGGAATTCTTAAATAGATAGAGATTGATATTGGTAATGAAAGAGATAATGGAAAATTTGATCTATGAAATTAAATTCAAGAAAAAGTAAGAATGTATGCACCTTGGAACAAGATAGGAATATTTGAACTTTGGATTGAATTTGACTATTGTCAAAATTTCAAAACATATTATAACTCAAGATCTAAGAACCTGGGATCTATAAACTATATACTATGCAAATTTGAGCCAAAAAAATGTAAGGACAAGTAAATATTTCAGGGACAAGTCAACTTGTTCCTGACAACTTTGAATCTATGAAATTTTCCAAGGACCTATGACTGTGTTCTAGACCTTCCAAATCCATATCTACAACTCTACCACATGTTCCTACACACAAGAAAGAAGGGGAAGAAGGTTAAAGGGAGGGTTTGCCTCAATCAAACCCCTATATAGGAATCAACCTTGAAATAAAATAAAATGTAGGAAAATTATGTCATCATGTAGAAAATATTAGATCTAATCAATGAATTATATCATATCATGCAAATATAACTACGTCTTTAAATGTGATCAAGTATGTTGATAAAATAGATTTGACTCAACAAAAAAACCAAAAGGAAATCATCTAAGATAAAACCTCATGTAGTAGATGTTGTAATTTGCCACAATATTGATTGGGGAAGAGAGTGAGAAGAATACTTGGTGGATCAAGTAGATCTCCTTCCTTGATGTCAAACTCCCTTTCTTGGCCTCCAATGGGGGAAAGAAGCAAGATCTATGGAAGGAAACACCTTGATTCAATGATTGGAATGAAGACTTGAATGCTTAGTGTCTATTTATTACTTTCCCTGCACTTGAATGCTTGACAATGGTAGTTTGTTCTTGGAGATCTTGAATGCATAATCGAAATAAATAATACATGAATGATAATGGAATACTAATGGATAGATGAAAATGAAAGGGTATGATGTCCTTTTTCAAACATCTTAGGATCCAAATCCAACCCAAGCTGACCATTAATCTCAACCTTGGAGGAAAACCTTGGCATCAAGCCTCGGGCCAAATCTGAGACCAAAAACCTAGGTAATGTTGGATTAATTTATGGAAATTTAAGCACTAAGAGGGGAGGGGTGAATCAATAATCCAAAAAATTTATCTAAATTTCTAACCATTCATCAAATTCATAACTTTTCATATAACAAAATAAAACATGTAAAACAATATCATGAAATACAACTCATAACACCATGATTTTGGTCTCACAAAAATCCTTGATAGAGGAAAAAACTACAGTGAGGATGGCACCCGCAACACTTCACTACTATGGTAAAAAGATTGCTCAGTTAGAGCTACAATGTTAGTTATTTTTGATAGCTTACCCAGTTAAGAGTATTAACCCTAATAAGAGTCTAAAGACTGATTAAGTCTACCTTGCTAAAGGATTTTACAACTCTAATCTAAGAGATGTACCCTGTTAAAGGATTTGCAATATAAGACATGTTAGGATTTACTTGGTTAAGATCTTTTACAATTCTGATTACAATATGATCAGTAACATAAATTTCTTGGAGTGTTTACATCAACATATGCTTAATAGACTATATGCTCAATAACAATTTACCTCATAATGTACTTCACCCACAATTCCACTTTAGTACTCGGTAACTTCAACTCTGAATTACATTCACACTTTGTTCTTATTGATTTGGTACTTAATGGCTTCTCTGCTCATCACCTTCAAACTTATCTTTGAATTATCATCACCTTCTTTCTGCAATTTCTCCTTCACATCACACACTAATCTTCACACTCTGATCCATTTTATACTTGATCTAGAAATGGTGGAAACATTCTAGAATAATCTCCTTAAGCGGTGCTAGCATTGGTTACATCTTCAATGCATATATTAAATTTAATTCTCATTGGTGGATCTCACCTTGTAATCATGCAAAATCATCATGTTTAAATCTCCAATGCTTTATCAAACAATCTCCTCAAGATTTGTAAAATGTTTTATGCTTGGTGTCCAGATTCAATGTATCTGTAGATTCTTCTTATGTCGGCCTGGATTTCTCGGTGATACATTTTTCTTCTACTTGGTAACATGTATGTTCTTTCAGTAACTGCTCAGTGCTCGGTCTACCTTTCTTAGTGCTTGTTTCTTATTCTCTTTTACCGAAATTTCCTTTACTTACTTCCCTTTACTATCTAGCTTATTTCTTTACTGACTCGACTATCCTTCTTTACCAAATGACTCTGACAATTATTATGACTTCATCAAAACTAATGACAAAAAAATAACTCATTTAGGAGCATCAATCTCCCCCTTTGGAATTAGTTTGGTATCTTTGTTAAAAGCCTTCAAAGTCATCAAAATTTTATGTCCTTAGAAAAATTTGACAATGTGTACACTTCTTGGTAACTCCTTATATCTCCTTTATCCAATTACTCCATTACCCCCCTATAGTAATACTCCCTATATACATATCTATCCATCTCCTTTACATAACATTGTATATCCTCCTTTACTTTGTGTGTGTGTGTGTGTATATATATATATATATATATATATATATATATATATATATATATATATATATATAATATATATATATATATATATATATATATATATATATATATATATATATATATATATATATATATATATATATATATATATATATATCCCCCTCTTTTAACAAAAATGCCAAAAACAAAATTTACTTACTGTTTATCTAGTTGCAACGATCTTGTCAAAAATGTGTTTATACCTCTCATTTGCATCTTTCAGTGATGCCCTCCATGAATCATTTATTGTCTATAACAACACAATGTGTTCACCTATGTCAGCTAGAAGACTTATCATGCTATCCATAGTACTTACATCAGGGGTGTTCACTAACTCTTTAGCCTTATGAGTATGTTTCTGCAATGACTCAATCTATGGTATAAAAAATGTTTGCAACTCCATGAGCTCCATTCTAATTTTATTCTCCTCTTTCCTTTACTCATGTTGCACTCCCATAAGGTGCTTCAACCTTTGATAATATACTTTAAATTTATCAGGCTTGGTTGTTACCTTGGCTAGCTTCTCAGTTAGCTACTTCTCAACTAATTCATCTTTTTCTTTTATGTCCTTTATGAAATTTTTAATCAAACAATTTTTTTGAAATAATGAAATAATATCTTGCAATTATTTTTCTAGCTCAGTAACCAATACAAAATGTTCTACCTTATCAAGTGCTATCGATTGAAGTAATTCTTTAATTATCTTATCTTCTATTTTCTTCCTATGCACTTGCATCAAGTATTATGTAGTCTCAGTACCTAGCTGATTTATTTGAATCACCATTTCACTCAGTTGACTATATATATATTTCCCTTCTCATTTATATCTACATCTGGTACAATTTTTTGGAGTATTTCTTTGACATTCTCTAGCACATCGGTTTTCTATTTCTTAGCTAGCAATTTGTCTTGTGTTTCTTTCCTCTTGAGTAAATCTCCAAATTCTAATAACTCTTTAGGACTTAAAGTTGAGATATCTACCTTAGGAATCATAATGGGTTGGCTCAAGTCAGCCTTCTCCTTCTCATGCTTCCGCTTATTTGACTTTTCCTTTTCTGTTTGCATACTCTCTCTAGTAGATAACTTAGGGGAAAATGATGCCTTCTTTGCATCAGATGTTGCAGTAGTTGAATTCTCAGTTTTATCTTCTCTTTCTTCCTTTTTCTTTTCTACCTTCTTCTCTTCTTGTTTCTTTTCCTCCTTCTCTTCTTGTTTTTCTTCTTCTTCATCCTTTTCCTTCTCCTTCTCTGGTTCTTGTTGTTTTTGTGGACCTATAGTCTCGGTAGGGATGACTAGCTCTGCATTTTGATATTTTTCAGTCTCAGTCTCTGCAGTGTCCTTATGTTTAGTCCTTGTCACTAGCTCGATAGACTCCTCTAAATCAGTAGGATTTTTCATTTGTAGCCTTTGATATAACCTCTTCAATCTCAGGAAAATTAAGTATTTGTTCAATGACTAGATCTTCATCCATCAATTTTTCTTTTGATGAATCATTAGTATTCAATTCTTCAGTGTCCTTTACCTCAGTTACCATCACATCTTCATCATTTGTTATCTCCTCTGTTGGGTCTTTATCTGTTATATCTTGTAATGTCCCTTCTTATTCTCCTTTTATAATTTTTTACAAAATTGACATTAGTACAAAATATTACACAATATTTACATGACTCATACTCTACTCTAAGTTAGTAGGGGGGATTTGATTCTTAAGGCTTCCTCTAGGCCGGGCTTCACAGAATTCCTGATTCTCAACTTGAGGGATATACGATCCACTCTAAGTAACTAGGCTATCGACATGTCATCCCATAGAGAACTTCTCATAAGAATCTCTTGGAAGTAATAAATGCTATCCAAGCCTACGCATATGAATATGACTAGCATCAGTATATATACTACCTATGTGAGATTATAATAATCTCAGGACTAGGGAAACTATAACAATTTCCTCTATCCCCATCCAAATATGGGATCCATCTCTAATGAATATAAGATTCATCTTATATGGTCTCCATATCACCAACTTGGGTGGACATATAAATGTACCAACATTAATGTAGATTATACAATCATATATTTAAATTTATAAAAGGAATCTAGAAGCACAAAAGAAAGAAAGACATATAACATAATTATGTAAATCTTAACTGTATATATGTGTGTGTGTGTGTGTGTGTGTGTGTGTGTATATATATATATATATATATATATATATATATATATAGAGAGAGAGAGAGAGAGAGAGAGAGGAATAATTCTCTCTCTCTCTCTCTCTCTCTCTCTCCTCTCTCTCTATATATATATATATATATATATATATATATATTAATAAATTAAATTTATTTTATTCAAATTTTAATTCCATACCAAAGTCGAGATGTGGCTGCTAAATATTTCTATTTTTACTTCTCTATTTTTCTTCCCTCTCATAACAATGCTAACTAGGATATTATTTGTCTTTAGTATCCATTGATATCAATCGCTGATGCTTACCGATGTCCATTTCTTATTGTGGCTAAATTAATGGCTTAATGCTAGTTTGCCATCATATATCTCTTCATGATAGTGGTTGCTGTCAATTTGCTTGTAGTTGGGTTGCTTTTTTTAACCAAGGGAATCCTTAATCGATATTGGTATAGTACTCTTGATATTGATAAAAGTGATTATCTTCACTCCTATTTGATGAGATGTCTTCGCCAAAAGCTTCAGAACGTTTTGTATTCTCCATCCAATAAATTGCATATTCAATCATGTTTGTTGTTTGTTATTTAATGATACTGGATAGAACCATCACATTCACATATGCTCTTACTAATGCTTTTCTCGACTTTGTATATTCCTCTATTCATGTATCCCAAAAATTCTCCTTTATATCTTCATTGTAAAGAGCGTATATATTTTATAGCATCTTATTATATGAATCGTTGTGTGTTTAGGCTTTAACCAAAAATGCTATTATGTCTTCCTAAAAAATCCCTTAATCCTAATTGATAACCAACTCCTAATCACTATGTGTATTAATCAATTCCAAATATCTGGCTGATCGATATCAATTCATCTGGTTAAGATATCGTTATTACTATTCTTCGTTTGTATGGACTTGATTGTTATATTCTAATCATAGAATGAATGGTAATCATTGTTTTTAATGATTGGTCACTGTTTGGTATTTATTTAATATTGCTTATCACTACTGTTATTCATAGCAATATTATTATGGTAATCGCTAGTTACTAAACTAAACCACAACAACAATTAATAATTGATTCATTGCTACTAGACATAATCACTATTAACAATATTGATTATCTTGTCTTGTCATTAACCATTGACCTCTTCAAGACTAATCGATGGTATGTATTGATATCTCAATTTGTAAATGTAACAATATTCAAGATAGAGTTTCCTTGTATATCGTGAGAGTATTGTCAGAGTTTCCTTGTCCTTGTTTGTATATTATTCAAGCATATTTAAATATTATAATTATTTATTGAATATATGTAATTTATATATTTAAATAACTATTCAATTATTTATTTGATGTTTGATCAATATATTCCTTAAAATTAATTAATTATTTATTTATTTTATAATCATTATATTTATTTATTAATAATATTATCTATAATATTATTATTAATATATTCTTCCATTATTATAATAATAATTTAATTAATTATATATTATAATTTATTATTTTAATTATATTTATTTATTTATGTTCCATTATTTAATTATTTAATCTTATATTCAATTCTTATTATCATCAAATTCCGCTCTGGAAAGGGGACATTACAGTCTGCCCTTCCCAAAATTGCTTGTCCCCAAGTAATTACCACTTCAATGTGAGTGGTTTCTTTTGTGCTCCTCTCATATCATCTTGCTTTACATATTTGAATTGAATGACCAAATGAATTGTTTGATTCTTGTTTGTCTTTTACCCTATAGGATGGTAGGATCATGTTGTGATACCACTATAATGTCCCTTCTTATTCTCCTTTTATAATTTCCTACAAAATCGGCATTAGTACAAAATATTACACAATATTTACATGACTCATACTCTACTCTAAGTTAGTAGGGGGGGATTTGATTCTTAAGGCTGCCTTTAGATCGGGCTTCACATAATTCCCGATTCTCAGCTTGAGGGATATAAGATCCACTCTAAGCAATCAGGTATCGACATGTCATCTCATAGAGAACTGCTCATAAGAATCTCTTGGAAGTAATAAATTCTATCCAAGCCTACACATATGCATATGATTGACATCAATATATATACTGCCTATGTGAGATTATAATAATCTCGAGACTAGGGAAATTATAAAAATTTCCTCTAGCCCCCTCCAGATATGGGATCCATCTCTAATGAATATAAGATTCATCTTATATGGTCTCCATATCATCAACTTGGGTGGACATATAAATGTACCAACATTAATGTAGATTATACAATCATATATTCAGATTTATAAAAGGAATCTAGAAGCACAAAAAAAAGAAAGACATATAACATAATTATGTAAATCTTAACTGTATATATATATACATATATATATATATATATATATATATATATATATACATATATATATATATATTATATATACACACATATATATATATATATAATATACATATATATATATATATATATATATATATATATATATATATATATACACACATATATATATATATACACATATATATATATATACACATATATATATATATACATATATATATATATATATATACATATATATACATATACATATACATATATATACATATACATATATATACATATACATATATATATATATATATACATATATATATATACATATATATACATATATATATATACATATATATACATATATATATATATATATATATATACATATATATATATATATATATACATATATATATATATATACATATATATATATATACATATATACATATATATACATATATATATATATATATATATATATATATGTGTATATATGTATATATATATATATAATAGATTGAAAAATATAATTATTCCTGTTATTTGTGTATATATATATAAATTAATAAATAAAATTATTTTATTCAAATTTTAATTCCATACCAAAGTCGAGACTGTGGTTGCTGAATATTTATGTTTTTACTTCTTTGTTTGTTTTCCCTCTCGTAACAATCTTGACTAGGATATTATTTGTCTTTGGTATCCATCGATATCAATCGTTGATGCTTACCGATGTCCATTTCTTACTACAGATAAATTAATGGCTTAATACTAGTTTACCATCGTATATCTCTTCATGATAGTGGTTGCTGTCAATTTTCTTGTAGTTGGGGTTTCTTTTTTTAACCAAGGAAATTTTTTAATCGATATTGGTCTAGTACTCTTAATATTAATAACGGTGATTGTCTTCACTCCTATTTGATGAGATGTCTTTGCCAAAAGCTTCAGAACATACCGTATTCTCTCCATCTAAGAAATTGCATATTCAATCATGTTTGTTGTTTGTTATTTAATGATACTGGATAGAACCATCACATTCACATATGCTCTTACCGATGCTTTTCTTGTTCCTATATTCCTCTATTCATGTATCCCAAAAATTCTCCTTTATATCTTTATTGTAAATAGCACATATATTTTATAGCCTCTTATTATATGAATCGTTGTGTGTTTAGGCTTTAACCAAAAATGTATTATGTCTTCCTAACAAATCCCTTATTCCTAATCAATAACCAACTCCTAATCACTATGTGTATTAATCGATTCCAAATATCTGGCTAATCGATATCAATTCATCCAGTTAAGATATCGTTGTTACTATTCTTCGTCTCTATGGACTTGATTGTTATATTCTAATTGTAGAATGATTTGGTAATCATTTTTTTAATGATTGGTCACTATTTGGTATTTATTTAATATTGGTTATCACCACTGCTACTCATAGAAATATTATTATGGTAATCACTAGTTACTATACTGAACCACAACAACAATTAATAATTGATCTGTTGCTGCTAGACATAATCGCAGTTAACAATATTGATTATCTTGTCTTGTCATTAACCATTGACCTCTTCAAGACTAATCGATGGTATGCATTGCTATCTCAATTTGTAAATGTAATAACATTCAACATAAATTTTCCTTGTATATCATGAGACTATTGTCAGAGTTTCCTTGTCCTTGTTTGTATATTATTCAAGCATATTTAAATATTACAATTATTTATTGAATATATGTAATTTATATATTTAAATAACTATTCAATTATTTATTTGATGTTTGATCAATATATTCCTTAAAATTATTTATTTATTTTTATAATTATCATATTTATTTATTAATAATATTATATAGAATACTATTAATAATACATTCTTTCATTATTATAATAATAATTTAATTAAAAAAGAGGAAACAACCTAAAATAACAAGACCAATCAAATGATAGATTAGTATGATGGCAGGCATAGGATCAGGTATAGGTACATGGGCAGTGGCAGGTGCAGATGCAGATGCAGGAATTGG
Organism: Chamaecyparis obtusa; assembly: GCA_027943335.1. Lineage (NCBI taxonomy): Eukaryota > Viridiplantae > Streptophyta > Pinopsida > Cupressales > Cupressaceae > Chamaecyparis > Chamaecyparis obtusa. The sequence continues at coordinate 330,178 of BSBK01001506.1, forward strand.
TTTTGGCGCAGGATCTGTTGTACGAACACTTGGAGATGGTAAAGGCCCATGCCTTCCTCCAAATGGATATTCTACACATAATGCCTGGTGGGGAGCTAGAAATAATAAGGCTGTTGTTCAGCCACAAAAGTATCCACTAGGAGAAAAAGATTTGGATGGCATTTTCTCCTCTATGCCCATTGTGCAGCCTGCAGCAAAGATTCATCATCATCCTGTATTTCAGCGATGCCTTTTTTAGGAAAAGAATCTGCATAATGGACATTTTGACAGTAAGGGTGTGGGGTCAATCTTTCATGGAAAGGCAGTTATACAACCTGCCAAGCCCTTCTTTGTGAACCCTCGATTTCATGTTCACCGCAATCCAGTTGCAAAATCAAGGAATCTGTCAGATTCTAGGTTGCTTGATCTTCACATTAATCAGGGTTCTCTGAAGGGGACTATCAATAATTCTAGGCCCTGGCTAGGTTCATCTACATTCAAAATAGGGGAATCATCAAAAAAGGCTTCAGATCATCTTCTGCATGTTCCACATTTTGAAAATGGGTCTGGCCGGGAATTCAAAAATTCAAAAAATCTTTCTCGTCCACCTTTCCGCTGGATCAAAGGAGTAGAGGTGCATTTCAACATCATAGGAATAGGAAGCTTGGACTAAATGGCATCTGTCGGCATTCCCAAAAGCAACCTATCTTTGATATTTGTGAGGGCACACCCCTGGGGTCACCAGTCCAAATTTATACTAACCTCCAAAAACTTTGATAGAGGTTGCTACATCAGAGAAGGATATAGAGCCTATATCTTCTAGTGATTTTCGTGGATCTCATGGATCTATACTTAAGAAAGTGGTTATGGTCCCCGGTCTTGAAGCAATGACTCCTATCTTATCTAGGGCCCCCTTCAATCCAAAAAAGATCCAACAAGTTTGGCAAAAGAAATAGACTCAGGGTGCAGTTTCTAAGGAGCCAACTGAGCCAGCTCCAAATCAGCTAAAAATCACACTTCCAGCTCATTTGTTGCAGTAAACAATTGGACTTCTTCATCAATCTACACTTATAGGTAAATTTTCTTGCGCCACACTATCATTTTCTGATATTAAGGATTGGGCATTCTCTTCGTCGGTAGGGTTAAAAATATATTTTTTATATAGATTTGGATTCCCAATATTTTGTTGCCATTTTTAAATCCAAAGAGTTCAAGGATTCCATTCATAAGCAAAAAGGCTAGTTTTTTCACGGGTCTAGACTTTTCACCATGATTTGGGTCCCTAATTTTAAGCTTCAGCCCACAGATATTCATTTTTTTCCCTTTTGGATCTCATTTCCTCTTCTTTCGCTTGAATACAGAGACCCACAAATCATTGAAATTATTGCTAATAAATTAGGGATTTTCCTCAAGCATGATCTTATACCCTTTGATCATCTGCATTTGGATGTTAAAGTTTTCCTTCTCTTAGATATGCGCAAAGTCTTTCCTATTCAGCTTGAGATCAACTCTCAATGGGGTTTATGGAATCAGTCCATCAAGATACAGGATGACACCACAGTACACAAATTTCAACATAGGCTGGGTCATTTTAATACCCAATGTCAAGATTCAGTACAAGGTTCGACAGAAGTATGCCTTGATCACAATTCTGATCCAGCATTATGTATATATAAACTGACACCTAAGTCTCATGAAGCTCAAAATGTCTCCCCACATTTTGATACTTCATTGGGTGATATTCAGGTTTTCAATAATAGGAAGTTGTCAAACCCAACATTTTCTCTCCTTTTAAAATCAGATTTGCTTGCCATTCAGAATTATTCATCTAGTTTCAAAGGCTTCGAATCTCGACCTTAGTCTTCAATTGTATCAATTTTTTTGGGTTCTGATGATATGAGGATGAAGTCTTTCAATTTGAGACTTCATTTGTCCTATCCTATCCTGCGGGATCTATTCAATACAATTCAATTTTTAGAGTGGAAGGCTCATCAGACCAGTGATTGGATTGTGTTTGAAATAGCATCTTCTATTATTTTTGGCATAGCTAAGGAAGAAGGACTATCATCAAGTCACCAAAACACCAATACACTTGATGAGTTGATCAAAGAATTTCAATTTTGGAACAATTAGGCTTTTCTCAAAAATCTGAATACTTGCTAGATTTCAGAGGTTGGGGAAGTTGTCTGTGAAACATCTGAAGAAGAATAGTTAATGTCTACCTCTTTCATTAATGAGGACTCGTTGGGATTAGAAACATGTATTAATCAGTAGGTTCAAAGTTTGATAGTTAATACAAATCTCCAATGTTCAGATGATACTATTGGTGAGATTGAGACAAACAATGCTCAACCCTTTAAGGATCCTGAGGGCTCTTCTTCTTTGGGCCTCTTTGATCACCATTAAATCCTTTCAATAGCACAGACTCCATCCCAATGTTAGCAGGTCCCTAAAACACCCAAATCCAGAGGTAGACCTAAAGGATCAAAGACTAAAAATGAAATAGCAGCAGGTATTCAGACTACTTTGGATGATAGTTTTGTCGTTACCAAGCGTGTGACAAGGAGAATAAAAGGCTCTCCTTGTCTGCAATGAAGACTCTTGGAATGTTAGAGGCATCAATGCCTTTGATAAAAGATGTAGGATCAAGTAATTGATTGATTCTATAAAGGCAAATATTATCATGATTTAGGAAACTTAGCTATCACAAGACACTTTTGACAAGACAATTGCTAAATGGCCAAAGTGGTCTTCATTTCATTCTCCTGGGGTAGGAGCCTCTAGAGGTCTTGCTATTCTTTGGAACCCTCAAATAATTCAGGGTTAGCTTATTTAGCAAAATTTAAATTGGCAAATTTTTAAGATGTCAGACTTCGACATTTCTTTTATTCTGATAAATGTATATGGGCCTTCTTCAACGCAAGACAAATTAAAAGTCTAGAACAACATTACTCATTTGATCCAATGTCAAGATTCATAGAATGTCATTGTAGGGGGTGATTTTAATGCAATTTTGAATCAGTCTGAGAAAGCTGGTGGGATTTTTCCACTAGTCAAAACTATTCATGATTTTTGACATTTCGTGGACAACAAAAATCTAATGGATATTCATCCTACACAAGGGTCATTTACTTGGACAAATAGGAGAGCTAGATTTGCACAAATTGTTATTCACTTGGACAGATTTCTCCTCTCTCAAGAATGGAAACTTCACACCTTTCATATCATGTCAGAGATTCTATCATTGTCAGGTTCAGATCATTTTCCCATCTCTCGCTCTATCACTCAAGAAGCTAATGGGGATAAAGAATAGTATAATTCATCTTTCAAACTTTTGAAAGAATGTGGCTTTGCCATCCATATTTCCTTCATTTGATAAAATAGTGGTGGGTCAGTGCACCCTTTGTTTAAGGCTCCAAGATGCATCAATTTGCCAATAAATTAAAGCATGTCAAGTCCCTTATAAAGAATTGGAATCAACATGTTTTTAAGAATGTCTTTAAATAGAAAGAGACAAGATATTGCATTCAATTATCATCATCTGATTTATTTATACCCTTCAAGTCTCTGGTTTCAGTGCATTTCACAAGTTTTCTCCTGAGGATGTTGACTGCTATGGAGGTCTGTGTTAAATGTGATTCATGTTCTCTGTTTCATAGGACAATTCTGCCCAAAAATTATAGAATTTGGCTATAGTTGAGGGTGGATGAGGATGTTCTTCCATTGCATGTTGATGATTCTACAATGGATAAAATGTTCATTGTTCATTCTCCTACTATTCGGTGAGTGATTAGGCACGTAATTGGAATGATATTCTCTCCCCTACTTCCAGGAAATTTCTTTTTTCGTCCAATCTGGTTTCAATTTTCTTGTCAAATGCAATGGATTTGTTCCAGTTAGTTATGCTTTTGGAGATCCTCATAGCTAAAGTAGTTTACCAGCAATTTTGGAGTGAAAACAAGTTAAAAATTGCAATGCAATGTTACGATTTGTGGGTGGGTCACGCTTTGGTGGGAGGGTTGTTCTCACGGTCTCAACTTTTACAGAAGCATGAATTCATGGCTACTTATGATGCACTCCAAAAATCTTTTGAAAAATAGAGTCCTCACTTTATGAAATCCACCCTGCAAGTCACTGTAAGGGCTTTGGGTTTTGAACTTGAGGAGCATGTGAAGTGAATGGGGTATGCATTGTTGGATCTTTTGGGGCTCCTGAATAAAGATTTTGCCACATTGCCCAGTCAAATATTTTCCTCTGGGTTTCTTCTTGGATCGCAAGATGGCTCGGATGGGTCACATGGTGCATGTACAACAACTTCACAGGGCAAGCACGTTGAGACTTCTGGTGTGCTTGTCGAAAACACTTTCAAAGATGCTCAGTGTTCGGAGCAGTCGCAGACATTACTTGGTGCTAGGGACTCTGGTTGGGATGTGCCTTCTTCAACATGGGGTGTGGTTCGTGGATCGGGTTGGAAGTCCTCTCCTCAACCATGTATGAAATCTGGCTGGGGTAGTGATGTTCGAGTTCCCAATGATTTAGTTTCCTGTGATTGGACCGAATGTGTAGAAATGGAGAAGTGAGACATTTTGGATGATGAGAATTAATCACTTTTTGAAATTTTGATATCTTCTCGATTATAAATCAATTTTGTAATTGGAGGAAGTAATGTCTCCAAACTATAAATAGGGTATCTTTAAGCCATTGATATAGGAATTATTATAAATATCAATGTTCAAATTTTTTTTGTATTTAGCAACGATTCTGGGTTTTCTTACTGATTCTTTCCCGGTTGAGCTTTTGAATCAGATTTATTTAATAAATATATTCAGTGGCTAGTCCACTTTTGCCAAAAATAATAATAATAATATAATTAATTATAATATATAATTTAATTAATTATATATTATAATTTATCATTTTAATTATAATTTTATTTATTTATTTATGTTCCATTATTTAATTATTTAATCTTATATTTAATTCTTATTATCATCATCAAATTCTGATCTGGAAAGGGGACATTACATATCTTTTATTATGACCTCATCTTTGTCTATTGTCAAATCAATAGGATCCGACTTCCCTTGGGGTTCTTTGATTTCAGTCAGTAGGTCAAGAAAGAAAATCTTTCTCCATAATTCATCTGTCTCCTTTTGCACTTCTTCAAGTTTAACCGACCATTATTCTCAATGCTCTGCCCTTGACTAAAAATATCTTTGAATATTCCTGCAATGCTTCCTTAATTCCTCTTGTTGATAGTTTAGGTACAGTGATAGCTAGGGATCTCTCCCTCACTTGTTTCTCACATGCCAATGCATATTTCCATCTTGCATCTATCTTTTGGTATAACTCATTTGGTACTCGGTTGGCCATCTCAACTGGTGTAGTTCTAAACTTTTGCAGTGTAAACACAACTAATTCTTCAATCTTTTCTTTTTCCTCATCAATTTTAGTTTCATATTTAATCTATTTTATTCCAGAATAACCTTCATACTTCATGAGTGTTTTAAGAGACTCATCTAGGTTTCTTGGTTTTCATGTTTGGTTTTGCACAACTTTGAATTGGGTTACATATTCAGATTCATTTCACTATCTTCTTGTAATTTCAAGTTCCTTCTTAGTCTACCGAAAGTCTTCCTTTCTCTCATATACGTTTTAGGCTTTGAACGTTCTACCTCTAATTTCTTCTTCTCTCTCGGTGTGGAGGAAGACCTTGTTAGTGGTCTTGCAACTATTAGGCTTGGCATTTCCTTTTTTATTTTTATTTTCTTGCCCTTGATTTCAAAAGGTCCAACTTCTTCTTCTATAGTAACTCCCAAATTCTCTAACAAACTACTTATCATTCTATTGGTTTTCCTTAATGCCTTAGGTATCAATACACCTAGTTTGATTTTATTCTTTACTTCTTCATAAGTACCATACCGATTGGCCCTCTTATCAATTAGTTTTTCTAAAAAACCTTCAATTTGTAGAGATGCAACATCAATATTCATCTCATATCCCATTGGTGGTAGCTAGATGGTTCTTGACTCCACAACCCTCACTATGCATGTGTCGGTATCAACTTCAAAATAGATAGTATCCTTGTATTTTTCCACTAGTTGAGGTGGAAATCTAAACATCTTATGCATTTTTTCTTGAAACTTTGAAAATTTCTCTCCTAAACTTTGAATATACTCATTTATTTGGTAAATAATTAGTTTCTTCAGATTCCATACTACATCACCGATTGATGGAAAAAAGTTTTGAAAGTAGAAGAATATACATACCAATAATGATCTGAACTTCAATGTGTTGGTCTTTTCTTTCCTGATTGTATTCATGTTGTCATCAAATTACTTCAATAAGATCTTACATAGATCCATCTTCATATATTTCTTCACAATCTTGTAGGTTGTATCAATAGCTCCACAAGGTACACTGTCTACCCGAGATGACTAAAAGATTTGGTAGGATATTACATTGCATGAGAATCTCAGATTCGGATCATCAATAGTAGATAATTTGAGACCTCTTCTATCCCATTTAGTTTGAGTCATCTCACACAACTTATTTTTATCAATTTACTTGTGTGCTCTCAGTCTATCACTAATTGGATAACCTATTACAATGTGTAACACATCCTTTATAATCTTTGCAAGTGTATCCAACCACATGAAATGATCATGAACTCAGCTCAGCACAATCCTCATCCATTTTGACTTAAACACAGTTGGTGCATGCATGGCATACACCAAACTCTTGGTTTCCAAATGAATATGCTCATCTTTCAATTTCCCATTTACACACATATTTTGGTAGGATGTATCGATATCAACCTGGAAATGTCCTCTATCTTGCAATGGATGAAGGCACAAATGTCTTCAATTAGAATTACACTCTGAGGGATCAAAGATAGGGCTCCTATTTTGTCTGGTTCAACAGCTATGGCTCGAGGTAGCTTGTACTTTGGGATGACTAGATCAATCTTCTCCATGACAACATGATTTTGTACTTTTGGTGCCATTTCTTCACAAATTAATCTCTTAACTGTAGGGTTTCGATTGAATATTGACTCGGTTGCACTTACATAGTTTGAGAAAACACTAGTAATAACTTGAATGTGCTTGGTAATGCTTAGATTTGCTCGATTGATCACTTAGATTCTCTTGGTAGTCTCGTATCTACAAAGTGCTTCAAATGCTCTTGAAAATGTAAGGTAAAAATTAAATGACAAGGGGTCTATTTATAGTTTTTCCTTGATTGGGGTTTCCAATGGCTATAATTTTAGCATTAAATGCTCTTACTAACTCCCTTTTCACCGATTACCAAATACACTTGCATTTCACCAATTGGAACAAAATAACATAGACTTCTCATGCTGATCAAAATATGAAATGTCAACTTCGCATCATATATTCAAATGCATCTAATTATGCTAATATGGATCTTTGCACAATTGTTAGGAACCGATTTAAGATAGAATTTTAGTTATCAGCTCTTACACTTACCTTTGACCGATTAGGTGAATATAAGTGCACCTGATCCTGAAGATGAGGAGCCATCAGTTATTCCAAGATCAGTTCCATCATCTTGAGACTTTCTTCTCCATGTTCTATTCATTTGATCTCTTATCTCATCAACATTAACTTGAATAGTTTCACTCGGTTGTTCATTGGTTGGGGCGTTCCTTGGTACCTGCAGTCTTTAGCTAGGTGACTAACCTTGTGACAATGAAAAAAATCCAATCAAGAGTTTCTCCATGATCTTCTATTGTTCCTTTCATGAATCAAAATGCAATTTGTAGCAATGTATCAAAATCTTGCACATGTTGAACATGTAATTCTTGTATTGTAGTCCTATAGTATAGTTGATCCTTGTTGGTTGTTTGCAATATTCTGTCAGTTAGGTGCCCATTTTACATTCTTCCTTTGTGACCTGCATTCTTCAGACTTGTGACCATATCTATTGCAATTATTATAGTAATCATCAAATTTTGGCTTCCTTGTATTGTTAGCAATCCTCGATCTACACTCAAAATGATTTGTGACCATACTTATTGTAGTTGTAACAATAACCATTAAAATTAGGAGTGCTTTGTGGATTACCTATTTTTCTCCTACAGACATTAGTTGTATGACCCAGTTTCCCACAATGATAGCAAGTAGGCTTCTTTATCTTTGGTGGGGTAGAATTATCTCAGTTGGCTGCTTGATTTTAGGACTCTCCCTTCTCAGTAGTATTGTTTGCATTAAATCCAAGTCCAGAAGTATCCCCCAGTTGTCTCTAACCTCTTAGTTGTTCATCCAGTATCTTCAATGTTTCTTCATTCCTTTTCAAGACTTCATTTGCATGCTTTTCAGATTTCAGTTCTTTCTTCAAATGTTCATTCTCTAATCTCAGTCCAATAATCTCTTCATCTTTCCTTGTAATTTCCTGATTAGCATTGACTACTTGATCTGACATATTGTAATGAATTTGTGTCAACCTTAGTATCTCCACATATTTCTCATTCATCCTTGCACTCATTTTCCTTCTCTCATCTTCAACCATTCTTTTGTCATCTTTAGCTTTTCTCTCTTTTTTTTCCCAAGACTTCACACATCCTTACTGATTGAGCTTCTTGTTCTCTTTTTAGTAATTTTACCTGATTAGTTAGGTTTTTGTTCTTTTTAGTCAATTCTAATATGGCAACTTAAGATTCATTGGATAGACTTCCCTCTAATTGTTCTTCAGGTTCTTCAACCTGATCTTGTGTACCTTTTAGTTGATGGGATAGTTCCTTTCTCTTGGTAAGTGAATGCTTCAGTTTCCTCCTTAGTTCATCAATCTGGTCATTTTCCATCTTTAGTTCCATGATCATGTTATCAATCACCTTTTCATACCTATAGCTTTCCATCTCTCTAGATCTTTCCTCTTAAGTGGTTAAACTTCTGATTCGGAGACATTACTCTAATACCAATTGTTGGATTAATTTATGAAAAATTAAGTACTAAGAGGGGAGGGGTGAATCAGTACTCCAAAAACTTTATCTAACTTTCTAACCACCTACTAAATTCATAACTTTACATATAACAACATAAAAACATGTGAAACAATATCATGAAACACAACTCATAACACCACGATTTTGGTCTCAAAGAAATCCTTATTAGAGGAAAAAAATATGGTAGGGATGGCACCCACAACACATCACTACTATAGTAAAAATCTTACTCGATTAGAGATACAATGTTAGCTATTTCTAATAGCTTACTCATTTAAGAGTATTAACCCCATTAAGAGTCTAAAGATTGATTAAGTCTACCTTGCTAAATAATTTTACAACTCTAATATAAGAGATGTACCCTGTTAAAGGATTTGCAATATAAGACCTATTAGGATCTACTCGGTTAAGATCTTTTACAATTATGATTACAATATGATCAGTGACATAAATTGCCTGTAGTGTTTGCATCAACATATTCTTAACATACTTTATATGCTCAATTACAATTTACCTCATACTGTACTTCACTCACAATTCCACTTTAGTACTCAATAACTTCAAATCTGAATCACATTCACACTCTGTTCTTATTGCTATGTTACCCAATGGCTTCTCTTCTCATCACCTTCAAACTTATCTCTGAATGATCATCACATGCTTTCTACAATTTCTCCTTCACACCACACACTAATCTTCACACTCTGCTCCATTTTATACTCGATCTAGAAACAATGGAAATATTCTATAATCATATACTTAAGTGGTGCTAGCACTGGTTACATCTCCAATGCATATATTAAATTTAATTCTCATTGGTGGATCTCACCTTGTAATCATGCAAAATCATCATATTTAAATCTCCAAGGCTTTATCAAATAATCTCCTCGAGATTTGTAAAACATTTTCTGCTCGGTGTCCAGATTCAATATATTTGTAGATTCTTCTTATGTTTCCCTATATTACTCGGTAATACATTTTTCTTATGCTCGGTAACATTTATGTTCTCTTGATAGCCGCTCAGTGCTCGATGCTTAGTCTGCCTTTCTTGGTGTCTGTTCCTTATTCCCTTTTACCAAAATTGCCTTTCCTTACTTCCCTTTATTGACTAGCTTATTGCTTTATTGACTTGACTATCCTTCTTTACTGAATGATTTTGACAATCATTATGACTTCATCAAAACTAATGACAACAAAATAACTCATTTAGGAGTATTAGGTACAAGTAAGCCAGTCAACCTATACCCAAGGACAAGTTGACAAGTTGACTTGTCTTAGGAAAATTAGGCTCCAATTTTGCTGGGATATTGGAGAGAGTGATAGGAAGCAAGAGGAGGAAATATAGGTTTCTAGGATGTTGGGGAAAACTGTTGGAGATTTTCCAGCAAGCCAGTGCTGACTATATGTTTGTCATTGATGACAACATATGGTAAGTAGCATGTGTGGAAGACTTATGTAGCAAGCTATGCATATATGTAGCATGGACATGTTATCCACATGATATCATGGATGCACAGGTTAATTGTTTATACAGATAGTTATATAGCAGCTTGTGTCAGCAGTGTTCCTGACAGAGTTACAGACAGTATTTTGTGTGTGATTATTTGTATAGTTATCATGGAGCCTTGCATCTTTGGATATATGATGGAGACATGTTAGTGTTTCTCCATTCATGGACGCAGAGTTTGATGTGTAGTAGAAGTGAAGTTATGAAGTCGCTATTCACTAGTTGCAGTTTCCTATGTTTATTCAGAAGAGCTGACATAGATTATATTGGTATAGGAGTTGCACCTATCATTTCAGTATGCATGCTTTGATTACTGATCAGAGAAGAGTTAAGAATGTTTAGCTAAGAGTGCATGATGTAATTTAGCTTGAGGAGAAAGTTTCAGTTAATTTGGTAGAGACGACAGTGTGTAGCGTGCATCTACACTTATTGATTTGGACAAGTCCTAGTTTGTGTTGTGTGTTTAGTAGAGCTGACTGAGATATGATTGGAGAGTGTTATTGTTTCTATAACATGATTTCAAGATGGTTCTAATAGGCTGACTTAATTATATATTTAGAGAGAAGATATTTATAGGTAGTCATTTGTGATTGCTAAGGTATGGTTCAGAGTTGAAAGAGAAGAGCAGGGCAGAGAGTGAAAAATGTTGAGCCATCAAGAGAAGGTATATGTGACCAAGTAAAGAGTATATGATATTCATTGGAACTGATCAAGATAGTAGGTATACCTTGCAGTTTACCAAGATCCATATATAGTGTGTATCTGTTATTCAGAAGGTTGCAACCTTCAACCCTTTGAGCAGTGAGCTCTCGAACAATGCATCCTCACCCCTATCAGGGTCAATCATAAAAGACTCCTAATAGGGTCTGACCTTTGACTAGGTCACTGTACTTATTGCAGTGTAAAGATCAAATCCTAACAAGGTTGTAAGATCTTCTAACAAGGATCATTATACACTAGTGTAGTGTTGGCAATTTGGATGAGTTAAATACTTAGATGTTGTCATTATGGTAATATATGATCTACATGAAGATCACATAGAATAGAGAGCAAGTATGACAGAGTGCAAAGCAAAATTGTCTAAGTATGAGACATTTTTTTTGCCAGTGTACCCAGAGACAGTTTTGATTAGCGATGATGATTGGAGTAAGTTCAATGCTTGCACACTTGAATATAGATGCTATGGTGACTATAGAAGACTCACCTAAGAGCACAAGTCAGTACGACATGTAAGGAAGAAGTTATGACAGTTTTACTGAAGACATTGTCTAGCCGATAGGACAGAGTATGAAGACATAATTGGTAAAGAGTTAAGGGATTATTTTGTTTACCAAAATAATGTCTTAACAATATAAAGGGATGACATCCTAGATGTTAACCCTTGAGTAAAGATACATTTTGTATAATGCTTATGATAAGCTGACTGTAAGAGTTATTAGTGTTAATAACTTGTATAAAGAGATGTAATGATGTAATTGTAATTACACATGCACATAGAAGTAAGAGCAACAACGATAGTGAAAAAGCAAGCGAAGAGATATTGATGCAAAGTTGGAAGCAGTATAAGGTCATGTACCTTGACTTATTTTGAAATTTGCAACTATTGTACATTACTTGTTTGGGCAGTGGGCTCATCTAGTAATCTTATTTTGTACTACCAACTCTTAGCAGGGTTGAGGCTTCTAACTAGGCCTAAAGTCCCTTAATTAGGATTGAGACACTATATGCATGTAATAGGCTCCTAACAAGGTCAACATACTTAACATGATACTTTTGATTAGTGGATCTTTGTGGGTACCATCCCCACTGGGGTTTTCCCTTGGCCAGGGTTTCCTCGAGAAAAAATAATGTGTTATGAGTTCATTTGTTTTATTGCTATGCATGTTCTTTAGTTTACTATGTTATGCATGCATTAAGATAATCTGTTATATCCATAATTGGGAAAAAGTAAAAGTTTGTAGAATATTGATTCACCCCCCCTCTCAGTATTCCCTATTTCTAACAATTGGTATCAGAGCTTAGTTACTTGGAAAATAATCATTCAAGGAAAGCCTAGCAGCTTGAGTAAGATCTCTATGGATATGGATCAGCTACAGAAGAATCTTGAAGAAGCTCTTGAATATATTGATTTGCTTACTAAAGAAAGAGACACTTTGAAAGGAAAATATGATGATGCAAAGAACCTCATTGAAAAACTAAAAAATAAGTTGGAAGATCTGAAATCAGAAAAGGAATCCAAAATTCAAATTGAAGATTGTGATGAAAACCTAGAAAAAGAGAATGAGATCCTTAAACATGAATTGAAGATGGCAAATATGAAGTTAAGTCTGAAAGATGGAAATAGTAAGAATGAAGCAAATCTAAAATTTGAGAATGAAAATCTAAAGCTTGATAATGAAGGGCTAAAATCTAAACTTGGTAAAGTGACATTGGAACTTGAGAAAGTCAATTTGTAGTATGCTAAACTTGAGAAATACAATACAATTGTGAAAGGTGAACTGACTCAATCTAAGCAGCAAATTGAAAGATTATATTCAACTAGTGAGAAGATTGATGAACAAATGTCTTATCAAAAACCATTCTATGATAAAACTGGTCTTGGATTCAAATCATCCAAAGTAAATGAAGAAAGCAAGGAACCGGATCTAAAAGTATAGATGAAAAGAAGTTTGATAAAGTTGATAAATCTGAAGATGCAGAACCACCTAAGTAAGAGGAGTCACCTAAAGGTACATAAAGAGAATTTAAAGGTAGATGCTTTGTTTGTAATACTTTTGGTCATATGAAGAAAGATTGCACAGGTAAGTAATTTAAACCCCTTAATGGTTATTGTTATAATTGTCATGGTTTTGGACATAGAGCTATGGAATGTAGAAAACCTAATTTTATTGAGAATAATAATAGTAGTAGAATGTTTAGAAATACCGACCATGTAGATAAGAGACCTACCGAAGATATGGACAAAAGAAATGGAGTAGTATGTTATAGATGCAACAAAGTTGGACACATTGCTAGAAACTGCAAATGACAAGTCAATCAATTTGGACCAAGATATGGAAACAATTGAATAGTTTTTCATATATGTAACAAGATTGGAAATACAACAAGGTTTTTCAGAATGACAATAGGGTTTCTCATCCTAATCCTAACCCTAAAAGTCATACAAGGAGAAATGAAAGTACAAGTAACAGTTAGAAAGGATGTTGTAGTAATTCAGAAGAAGTGAAGTTTATTAAAGCCACAGATTAAGGAGACACAGTCAGCACTAAAGGTAATCAGAAAGGTGAAGTATCAAATGGTAAGAGTGAATCTCTACCTAACCCTTCTCAAAGTACTTAATTCATGAAAAATATAGTAGAATAGGAACTTAGAATAGTGTAGAAGTTGATATATGATGAATTGAGTCTTGTGCAATTAATTCAAGGTAGTATATGATGTATTGATGCTATGGTTAAGAGCGCATAGAAAAATATTATGTTATGCAAGATCACAAGAATTTTTAAGTTTTGCAGGTAAGCAAAAATAGCTTTTCAGAAAGAAGCGGCAAAGGAATTGAATGCAATGTCAGATTTATGTGAGATTGAAAGGATAAAAGGTTATGATCGGTATTATTTGGTCTTTAAGGTGAATACAAGTGCTAAGGAGATCAAAGAGTAGTGATTGAAAGAAGTTTTGGAAGGATTTTCATGCCAAATCTACGCAAGCCCTAAATCACAGAATCGAGGTATTTTACTTAGCAAATTTACAAATCGGTTAAATAATTTGTAGAAGTCATGGATGTTTCATTGATTCATAATGTCAGAGATAAGAGGCCTAAAATAAAAAGGGAACTAGTAGAACCCTTAGAGGAAGACCCTAAGTTAGCTTTATCATCCGTACCAGATGGATTTTTAGAATCTATTTGGGATGTAAAATTGAGACTCTCAGTGATAGTGATTTTACAGAAGAATATCAAAAGATTTTCAATCAAGATATGTCATTGAAAGTAGGGTTTGAACATTTGAAAGATAAGTATTCTTTACAATATGAGTTTGATGATGAAGAATGCACCAAGATAATCTTAAGCAGAATTTATAATGGGAAGTTTTGGTTAGATGACATAGTGATAGAAATCACAGCTGACCTAATTCATGAGGTAACTAGTCTATCTAAAACTGGAGCCATACCTTTGAATGAGAAAAATAGTTATAGAAAACACAAAATCATCTTACAATGGCAGAGGAATAGTAATTAGCAAGATACAACAAGATGATGTTAGATATTTGTGCAAGATCCTTATAGCTAAGTTTTGTGCAAACTCAAGAGAAGATGACATGGCAATTGGAATGATACATGTAGCCTACTTAATGTGTGTTGACAAAGTTCAAGTTGACATGTGTGAAATTTTGAGAATTTAGTTGTTTGAAAACTTGGAGAAGATTAAGAAGACTAAGAACTCTCAGTTTAGATTCTCATCATTGATCACTTATATGTTTTTCCATTTGTTAAGAAGATTCCTTTACACTATTGGTGATGATTGGAATGATGGTAAAACTACAATGGAAAGGATTAACAAAGTATACATGAGACATCTTATTGACAAAGTCAATGAGAGTGCAGTATTAGTAATTAAAACATTTTAGAATTTGATGACAAGTAGAACAAGGATCCCATAGTCTTTAGTAGAGAAGTATAAGAATGAGATATGCTTTATGGTTGATACTGACTTTACATTCATTGAAGCAGTAGAACCTAGAGTAGAATTCATAGAACCTCTTGGCTATGAAATTTTTGAAACAAAGATAGAAGAGTAGGTGAGTAGATTGCTTAAAAGCAAGTTGGACATTCACAACAACAGATTTGGAACCTTTGAGGAAAACTTTAACTCCGCAAAGACTATCTTAGAAGAAAAATAGTCTAAGAAGAGAGTAGAAAGTACAATCAAGAAAATATTAAAGGACACAAGGATGACTGAACAAGAATTTTTGATAGCTAAGCAGACAAAAACAACAATTAGAGACATAGGACAAAAGGAAGTTTTGTCTCTTCCACCTCTATCATCAGTTGCAATAGAGGAAGCAGACATATAGATCAAAGTAAAAGTGGAAGAAGATGAGAAAGATCAAGAAGCCAGAAAATCCACTAGATCATCCTCTTCTACACCTGGTAAAAGAGTGAAAGAGATTGCTACTGGACCGGGCAAAAGACAGAAAACTTTAGTGCCACCAGTATAAATGAAGATTGCAGAAATAAAAGATGATGAAGAGACACCAGTAAAGAAGAAAACTTGGAAACCAAAGATAGAAAAAGTGAATGAACATATCATATACGATGGAGAATTTTCAAAGATGAACAAGTACTATGATCTCTACAACTATTCAGAGAGATTGAACCTTGAAAATGCAATTGTGAGACATATGATATTGACTGACAAGAAGTTTGACACAATTTAGGGCAAAATACCTGATGATTTATATGAAAAGTTAGTAAACAGGAAGAAAAGGGCAACAAAAGAAGACATCAAAATTAGAGAAAATCTTGTTAGGAAGCTATGTGTTGTTAAGGATGAAGAACACTTCAAGAAGATCATGAAAGATCTAAACACCCATTTGAGAACAAAGAAAAGAACAATTCAGATTATGGGAGGTAACTATGAGGAAATCAACAAGGAAACATAATAAGAAATAGTTAAAGTCATGACAGAAAGTGTTGGAAATCAATCAGATGCAGCAAAACCAACAGAGCAAGAAAAGGAAGTAGAACAGTTGAAAATTCCCTCTCCACCAGCTATTAACATTGAAGATGAGACAATGAATGTGGAAGGAACCAAAATCACTTTAGATAGTGATGATAATCTTTGTAAGAACCTTGAGAACATTGTTGACCATTCGGCTTTTGAAGAGCAGGACATTGAAGAATAGAGAGACACAAGAATTGAAGAGACTAAGGAGACAAAGAAGCAAGTAGCAGCCCCCAGTCAAGAAGAAATCGGTCTAACACTTAAGACTGGTAAGAAAACTCAAATTGGATCTATATTTGAAAGCTTGGGAAACGAAGTAGATGATGATGATTAGATGGAATTGATCACATCTCTGAATAAGATTATTGGGAAGAATAAGAAGGTAAAAAGCCTTGAAGGATCCCTAAAGGAGTTAACTAAGAAGTTACAAAGTATTGTGACTACACAGATTACAGAGGTAGACCCACTTGAAAGAGAAAAGAAAGTAATGAATACATTTGATGATGGGTTTACCAACTTATCAGATATAGCTAAGGCAAAGGCACAAGCAGCCTATGAGGCCAAACTACTTCTAGACATAATTCAGAATATCAGGAATGATATCAACAGTCTTGATATCTATATAAAAGACTTGAGAAGGAACTTGGACTGAGGTAAAACTTTGTACATTCAGTGTACAAAATCTGAGAACCTTATATCAAAAGAAATTCAGAAGATTAAGATCAAAGAAGAAGAAATTCAAATAGAGGTAAATCTTCTTTCCAGCCCCAATGTGAAGATACTCGACATTGAGAAGAAAATTTGCAAGATTTATGATGAAATAAGGATTCTACATGATGACAAGGATAGGAAGCTAAAAAGATTCACTCTTCTAAGAGAGCATATTTCTATTAAATTGAGCATTGTTGAAGGACAACTGGAAGAATGTCTTTCATCAAAGACATCTTTTCAAAAGTTCAGTTTTGCAAACCTCCAAGCCTGTGAAATTGCATCTTATGGATTGTGCACACTACTTAGTGTTGTAGATTCCATTAAGAAGGCATAGGAGAAAGAGATAGAGACCATGAAGATAAAATTTGTAGATTGTGTTGCAAGCCTACCGGCTTTGCAATATTGAATCAAGGTATAACATTTTTGTCTGAACACAGTTTTGACACCCTCCTTACCTTTTTTTTGTCATTGTTGTCAAAGGGGGAGAGATATATAGCAGAAAATTGATAAATATGATAAGGATGTATACTCTTAGGGGGAGTACAATATATAGATAAGATACATGAGGTTATAAGGACAACATATACATATTTTTTGTTATGGCCACAATTTTGAGATTTCTGAAGTCTTATGACTTAGCCAATTTTCTCATATGTTGCCACCAATGACAAAGGGGGAGATTGTTGGCAATTTGGCTGAGTTAGATACTTAGATGTTGTGATTATGGAAATAAATGATCTACATGAAGATCACATAAGACAAAGAGCAAGTATGACCGAGCGCAAAGAAAAATTGTCTAAGTATGAGATAATATTTTTGCCAATGTACCCAGAGACAATTTTGATTAGCGATGATGATTGGAGTAAGTTCAATGCTTGCACACTTGAAAATAGATACTATGGTGACTATAGAAGACTCACCTAAGAGTGCAAGTCAGTACAACATGTATGGAAGAAGTTATGACAATTTTACTGAAGACAGTGTCTAGCTGACAGGACAAAGTATGAAGACAAAATTGGTAAAGAGTTAAGGGATTATTTTGTTTACCAAAATAATGTCTTAACAATATAAAGGGATGAAATCCTAGATGTTAACCCTTGAGTAAAGATATATTTTGTATAATGCTTATGACAAGCTGACTGTAGGATTTATTAGTGTTAATAACTTGTATACAAAGATGTAATGATGTAATTGTAATTACACATGCACATAGAAGTAAGAGCAACAATGATAGTGAAAAAGAAAGCGAAGAGATATTGATGCAAAGTTGTAAGCAGTATAAGGTTATGTACCTTGAATTATTTTGAAATTTGTAACTATTGTACATTACTTGTTTGGGCAGTGGGCTCATCTAGTAATCTTATTTTGTACTACCAACTCTTAGCAGGGTTGAGGCTTCTAACCAGGCCTAAAGTCCCTTAATAAGGACTGAGACACTATATGCATGTAATAGGCTCCTAACAGGGTCAACATCCTTAACATGATACTTTTGATTAGTGGATCTTTGTGGGTACCATCCCCACCGGGGTTTTCCCTTGGCCATGGTTTCCTCGAGAGCAAATAATGTGTTATGAGTTCATTTGTTTTATTGCTATGCATGTTCTTTAGTTTACTATGTTATGCATGCATTAAGATAATCTGTTATATCCATAATTGGGAAAAAGTAAAAGTTTGTAGAATACTAATTCACCCCCCCCCTCTCAGTATTCCCTCTTTTTAACATGCAGTTTATTAGTGGGTGTCAATTCCCACCGGGTTTTTTACCTATTTGGTTTTCCCCAGAACCAAAATATTGGTGTTGTGTTCAAGTGTTCTTTCATTGTGTTTATGCTTAATGTTTAAGTATACTTAATTGGATAAAGAGTTGAAACTTGTAGATAATTGATTCACGCCCCCCCCCCCCCAACCCGCCCCCTCAGTTATCTCTTGGGACTATTCCTAACAAAAACTCCAAAATCCAAAAATAAATTCATAGGACCTAGGTGAAGAGATGAATTATGGGATTGGATGGAGAATTAAAATCATGCATAGAAATGGGAACCAACCTTGAGTTAAAGAAAGATTAGAGGAGGAGGAGGACCTATATTTGAATTAGGTATGCATTAAGGTGCAATATGAGGTCCTATCATAGAAAACACACTAAAGTAGGCACAAAATGGTCCAAAATTGAGCACAAATTAAGTGCTTAATTTTTAGGACTATGTACATATTTATCCACTTCCTCAAAGATAGCCAACATCCTTTTATCATATGTTGTTTCTAATATGATCCTTATTTCCACCATTAGCATATATCTTGTTCTACAAATAATGTAGCCTCATATTAATTTGATTAATTTCATAAAAGAACCACTTAGACAATTTGACGTGGTTCACTATACCCTTCATAGCCAACCTAAGCACATTGTAGATTTCCACCATATTGGTATTACAATTAAAAACCTCAAAAAATTAATGCAAAGAATGCACTTGGGCATCATGGGATAGGACATGATGTTGAATTTTACTAGATTTCCCCATTTTTGCTTTTTATTTTTCCTTACATCTCTCCTCCTCATCACCAATAGAAATATTATATTTCCCTTTCTTGGAAATATGAAACTTCCCTACTAAGTTATCCTTAACAATCCCCTTAGAAAATTTAATTTTCTTCCTTTCATCTACATGGAATTATACTAGTTTCCACATCATCCTCCTCAGTAGGAGTTTTGTGTCCAATAGATTTGGGTTTTTCCTGCTTATTCAAGGACTTCTTGGTTGAATTGCCGAGAGAGAGAGAGAGAGAGAGAGAGAGTAGGTACTCATTAAATCATCATATCCCTCCTTTTCTCTCCACTCTTCACCCTCTATTATGTCTATTTTTAGTAGCCTTTTTAGGCTCAATAGGGATAAACAAGGACTTCACATTCTCCATGATTAATAAAATCAATTTTTCATGTAGTATAGGAAGCATAAAATTCTTCCAATGCTTAGTTATTGGGAACTCAAGAGAAGCCAACTTTTTTTTCCGATAGAAATGATTGAGCATACCAAAGTGATAACCAATTTTGGGATTGTTATCTCTTATACTGGTAGTCTCTATATTTTCTAGTATGGTCCTAGGTGGCCCTATTTAAATACTTTAAATACTATATTGTTCAGTAGAGTAGATGTTTTTAGTGTTAGTGGTTGATATCATGACCAAAGATATTGTTTAGTTTTTTTTCATTTTTAAGTTTATTTGGATGTTTTTGATATACTGTCAGTGTGTTGTAAATGTTAATTTGTTGACTGACACTCATTGGATTGTTGTATTCAAGGGAAAAAACCTTAGTTTTTTTGCTTCAAATATTAAAAACAAAGTGATAACCAAATAGAGAAGTAAATATGTCACCAAGAGTAAAATAACTCATGATAACCTTGTTACACACATCAAAGTTATGTTGTCATTAATGTCAAAATTTTTGTAGTTAGTCTCTAGAAGATGGATACAATGTTTGAGTGTTGTGTTTTGTAGTGTCCCTATGTGTTTTAGAGCAGTACAATGTTAGCAATATGCATATATGATGTTATCAACAAGTAGAGATGGGTTGAGAAGCATGTATAAGGTGTATCTAGAGGTGTCATATCTTTTTTATAGTCTTGGAGATAGATAAGTAGGAGATATTTTCCACAGCAAGTCAAATTGTGATATTGCTATCAGGATTTAACTGTGTAGTTTTTTTGAGTCAAATTCATTGACCCATGATTCATGAGTAGTGGTTCACCGAACCCATCTCTCATGAGAATGAAATGGAACACTTATCACTCATTGGATCTAGGTGATGCTCATAGAGGTGAAGCACTGGGACTTCCCGGGAGGTCACCCATCCCAGTACTACTCCAGCTCGAGCACGCTTAACTACGGAGTTTCCTCCATGGTTAAACCCACTCTACTTGCATCTTCATTTGAAAAACCTTCACCAAGTTTTGTGCCTTATGAACCATTCATTAGAAAGCCCCTTAAGCTCATTAATTGATAAGTAGGAGATATTTTCCACAACAAGTCAAATTGTGATATTGCTATTAGGATTTAACTGTGTAGTTTTTTTGAGTCAAACTCATTGACCCATGATTCATGAGTAGTGGTTCACCAAACCCATCTCTCATGAGAATGAAATGGAACACTTAGCACTCATTGGATCTAGGTGATGCTCACAGAGGTGAAGCATTGGGACTTCCCGGGATGTCACCCATCCCAGTACTACTCCATCTCGAGTGCGCTTAACTACGAAGTTTCCTCCATGGTTAAACCCACTCTACTTGCATCCTCATTTGCAAAACATTCACCAAGTGTTGTGCCTTATGAATCATTCATTAGAAAGCCCCTTAAGCTCATCAATTGATAAGTAGGAGATATTTTCCATAGCAAGTCAAATTGTGATATTGCTATCAGGATTTAACTGTGTAGTTTTTTTGAGTCAAACTCATTGAACCATGATTCATGAGTAGTGGTTCACCGAACCCATCTCTCATGAGAATGAAATGGAACACTTATCACTCATTGGATCTAGGTGATGCTCATAGAGGTGAAGCACTGGGACTTCTCGAGAGGACACCCATCCTAGTACTACTCCAGCTCGAGTGCGCTTAACTACAGAGTTTCCTCCATGGTTAAACCCACTCTACTTGCATCCTCATTTGTAAAACCTTCACCGAGTGTTGTGCCTTATGAACCATTCATTAGAAATCCCCTTAAGCTCATCAATTGATAAGGAGATATTTTCCACAGCAAGTCAAATTGTGATATTGCTATTAGGATTTAATTGTGTAGTTTTTTTGAGTCAAACTCATTGACCCATGATTCATGAGTAGTGGTTCACCGAACCCATCTCTCATGAGAATGAAATGGAACACTTAGCACTCATTGGATCTAGGTGATTCTCATAGAGGTGAAGCACCGAGACTTCTCAAGAGGTCACCCATCCCAGTACTACTCTAGCTCGAGCGTGCTTAACTACAAAGTTTCCTCCATGGTTAAACCCACTCTATCTGCATCCTCATTTGAAAAACCTTCACCAAGTGTTGTGCCTTATGAACCATTCATTAGAAATCCCCTTAAGCTCATCAATTGATAAGTAGGAGATATTTTCCATAGCAATTCAAATTGTGATATTGCTATCAGGATTTAACTGTGTAGTTTTTTTGAGTCAAAATCATTGACCCATGATTCATGAGTAGTGGTTCACCGAACCCATCTCTCATGAGAATGAAATGGAACACTTAGCACTCATTGGATCTAGGTGATGCTCACAAAGGTGAAGCACCGAGACTTCCTGGGAGGTCACCCATCCCGGTACTACTCTAGCTTGAGCACGCTTAACTACGGAGTTTCCTCCATGGTTAAACCCACTCTACTTGCATCCTCATTTGCAAAACCTTCACCAAGTGTTGTGCCTTATGAACCATTCATTAGAAAGCCCCTTAAGCTCATCAATTGATAAGTAGGAGATATTTTCCACAGCAAGTCAAATTGTGATATTGCTATCAGGATATAACTGTTTAGTTTTTTTGAGTCAAACTCATTGACCCATGATTCATGAGTAGTGGTTCACCAAACCCATCTCTCATGAGAATGAAATGGAACACTTAGCACTCATTAGATCTAGGTGATTCTCATAAGGCACAACACTTGGTGAAGGTTTTGCAAATGAGGATGCAAGTAGAGTGGGTTTAACCATGGAGGAAACTCCGTAGTTAAGCACACTCGAGCTAGAGTAGTACTGGTATGGGTGACCTCTCGGGAAGTCCTGGTGCTTCACCTCTGTGAGCATCACCTAGATCCAATGAGTGCTAAGTGTTCCATTTCATTCTCATGAGAGATGGGTTCGGTGAACCACTACCTATGAATCATGGGTCAATGAGTTTGACTCAAAAAAACTACACAATTAAATCCTGATAGCAATATCACGTCTTGGAGATACTTTTGGTTGTCTACACATAGAAATTGATTAAGTGTGATTATTCCAATGAATAATTTATTAGACTAGTTTTTGCATTTTGCTATGCATTATGGCACATCAAAATATTTTGGCTTGTGGTTGGAGTATGATGTTGATTAATTTCAGAGGATGCTACATCTCAATCTTCACGCTTTTATTTTCTCCACAACAAAAGTTATGATATTTTGAGTATCATTTTGATAGAGGCAATGTACCTACTTGCAGGAATCCTCAACATTCCTCTACAATCAATTGTTTTGGTGATGTGGATGCCTAATATGATTTCAGGGTGATTAGGAGATGCTTTGGTGGGCATCTATAGTAGTTTTAAAGATCTACACTTCTTTTTGTGATTGGTTGGCTAACATGTGTTTGAAACTTCATCCTTTATGAATAACTTAAGTTATTTTGATTATTGTGGTGGTGTATAGTGATTATGGAAATGATTTTGGACCTTGAGGAAGGTGTGACAACTTAGTTTGATACTTCACACACATATTTCCCTTTTGTGTGTATTTGAGATAGTATTTGGAGCCAATGATTTAATGAATTGCATGCTACATCTAATTAGGCTGACCTAATGGATGATATTTTGAATTATGGTGGATATATAGTGGTGGAAGAAAAGAGTTGTGTTTGATAGTGCATGGTATATTGTGAAGTGCTAAATTGAAAATGTGTAGATATACAAAGATGAAATTAGTCATAGATGTTTGAATAGTGAACTATCATTAGTATTACAAACGATGCATTTACAATTAATTCATCCAATATAATCAATTATAATCAGTCAAATTGTATCTTTCCTTGAAGAAGTGATCTTAAATGGTTTGAAATTCATTATATCTTGCCCTAAGATAATGCACCTTATTCCACAAGTCCTAATCAGGAGTAGCGATCTCCTTGGTCTCCAAAATAAAACTTTTTAACCATTTCATCAGATAGCGAGTGTTATTCTCACTGTGGCTTTTCCCTCATTGGGTTTCCTACGTAAAAATCTAGTGTTATGTGTGTTTCCTTTTATGTTTTAATTATTTAAGCTTCTACACATATGATGAATGAATGATCAATTAATAAATAAATGTTAAGTGTATGTTGATTCACCCTCCCCTCTTAACATCTTAAAGTATTCAACAATTGGTATTATAGTGAGGTTCATGAAGAAACAATCTAAAAACTAAGGTCAATTTACGATTTGAACACCATTTGAATTAAAAAAAGATTTGGATGCTATGGAGACAAATGAATGGAAAACTGGTGTAGTGTTGGATCTTGAAGGAGAATTAAGATGTGAACTCGATGAATTTCAAGAAAACTGTAAGAAAGTTGAAGAGAACATTATTCGTCTAAAAATGCAAATTGAAGAAGGAAATAAGACCATTGACAATGTTGAGACAAAGCTACAAATCAAATCCAATGAATGCACAAGGTTTGAAGAAGAAGTTTCCATGCTAAAGAATAAATTGAAGAAAGAAAAAAATAAAGCAACATTATTGTTACACTATGTTTGAGACTGAGATTGAAATTTTGGAACAAGATTTTAAGGATGTAAAGGATCAATTGAAAATAACATGAAATTTAAAAGTGACAATGATCTACTTAATAAAGTGCCAAGTTTTTATAAACCCTCAAAGGACAAAGGCAGACTAGGTTTTAACAAAGGAGAAAGCTTTAAGACTCCAAAAAAATATGAAAAAGGAAATTAAAATGTCATAGATGAATCCAAGAAGGATAATGGAGATCAAAATGGTTTCAATCTTATCCAAATCAAGAAAAATTTCAATAGACCTACCCTTGCTCTTGTACAAACTAGCTACCTGGTATCCTTCAATGGTAAATGTTTTCCATGTAATAAGATTGGACACAAAGGTAGTGAGTGTAGAAGTTAGATCATATAACAACCTTTTCACATTCAATGCTTTTCTTAAAATAAGTTTGGGCATGAGGCAAATGAATGCAAAAGTAGAATGATGAGAAATGGTTTTGTGAATATAAATAGTGCTAGAAATGTCCAATCTTTCAATGGGTATAGTTATGCATGAAACAAGTGTGGGCATAAGCTTATTGAGTGCATATCTAATGGCATAAGGAATATAAGTGGTCCACAACAAGGTTTTACTTGTTTTAGTTGTAATAAATCAAGGCATATTTCTAAGTTCTCTAGAAGAAGGAATGAGAGGTCCTCTATTCAAAGAAAGAAGTGTAGATCTCTATAGTTTTGTTGACTATTAGTGACTCACACTTAGTCATATATGTAGGCAATGATGGTCGGTCATCACTACAACCAAGTCATTATGTAAAGGCCGAGCTATGTAATGTTTACTTACCAAGCAATAGTACTGCCGAGTATACTTATGGTCACTATGTATTGTAGTAGTATACTGAGTCTAGTTCTACCGAGTCTTGTATACAATGATTACCGAGTGCTAGAGTTATCAACATATGCTGAGTATAGTGGATGCCGAGTATCAGAAACTACATTTTCTGAGTTAGCTAGAGAATGACATAAGAGTTTGTTTTGGCACAATGATCGAGGTAAACAGTTTTGGCCAACATCTATGTTTTGTATTTTGTCTATTGAGATAATTACGGAGGTAATTACGCATCTACTTAGTAATCATTGATCCCTATGCTATACCTAGAACCAATCATAAATTAGTAAGACTTAAGTGGCAAAAGGAATTAATCTAAGTCGTAGATCTTGAATAAGTAAAAAGTTTTTGTTGATTATATAAGGTCAAGATCTAAACCCTAAAATGTAGTAGCAAGGGATAGTGAATGTGAAGGGTGTAAGTAGAAAGGTATGATTTAGAAAAGGGAAGCATACAGAGATAGAGTTCAATGATCGAGCTAAGCAGTGAAAGTACAGAAAAGAGATAGATCTGATAAATAAGATCAACATCACACAGTAAGAGAAGATCTATTATCTGCATACAGTGCAAACCAAAAGATCAGGTACTGAGACATTCTAGCCAGTGTATCAGGGTAAATATCTTAACCGAGTAGTCCTAATAGACTTTTTGTAATCTCTTAACCGAGTGCTTAATTTATTGTAAGTTTCAAATCCTTTTACAAGGTAGACTGTATAAGTCTTTTAGCTTTTAACAGAGTAGACTTCTCACAGGGTAGATCAAGTTTTGATCAAATTTTGTAAGCCCTAATAGGCAAATTTATTACTGCAGTAGTGAAGATTTGTGGGTGTCATCCCCACCCTAGTTTTACCTTTCAAGGGTTTTTGGGTAACCAAAATCTTTGTGTTTTGAGTGTTTTCATGGATAATGTTTTAGTTTGTTAGTCATTTGATTATGTTCAAAATGGGTGATGCTATACAAAAGTTTTATTCATATGTGAATGGTTTAGTAGGTGATTTCTGATTCACCCCCCCTCTCAGTATCACATTTCCCAATTATATTTCCAACAATTGGTATCAGAGCTACAAGGTTTCTCATAAGAAGTCTAACCACTTGAAGAAAAAGATCTTGAGATGGAAGTTTATAAACTGGGAAAGGTCACAGAGAATTAGAAGATTGATGTACAACTGGCATTACAACAACTGGAAGCAGCTAGAGGCAAACTGAAGAAATCCTTGAGCAAAAGGAGAGAAATTGCTATTTAGCAAAATGAATCACACTATCAAGAAGAAGATACCACGGGATTATTTGACAATGGAAATACTCCAGAAACTGATAAAGCCATAAAAGAGCTACTGGAGAAGAATACCATACTAAATGATGACATCAGGAATCTAAAGAGAGAACAGGAGATTCAATCTGTCAGACTTTATGAAGTTGTTGAACAAAAAAAGAAAGTTGAAGATGACAAGGTAATGGCTGAAGAAGATAAAAGAAAAATGGAAATGAGATTGGATGAAATGACAAGTGACATGTAGAGGTTGACAAATAATCAATTGGACATGGTAAATCAACTACTGCTAGTTAATCAAGAGTTGGGCAGAAAGGATATGGAAACCAACCAGCTGAGATCTGAGAATGATCAATTAAAGCATGAACTTAGAACTAAAAAGGAAATCAATGAAAGGATGAACAAACCTAATGAAGCTGCAAAATATTTTGAAGAACTGTTAAGGTCACCTAGAAGATCTGATGATAGATCTGGACTTGGACTAAATGAACATGCTTCATCTACTGTAGAAGGAGAATCATCAAATAATGGAGAACAAAAGAATGCAAAACCAAAGAACAACAAGCCCACATGCCATCACTATGGAAAGCTAGGACATACAACCAACATATGCAGAAGTAAACATGGTAAGTTTGAATCTAAACCAAAGTTCAATGGACATTGCTCTAACTGTAAGAAACATGGACATCAAGCACATGCATGTAGGTCTAAGGTCAGTTACCCACCTACTTCACCTAAGTTTCAAGGCAATTGTTTCAATTGTCAGAAGTATGGGCATAGAGCATTTGAATCCAGGTTTAAACCAAGATGGTCATCAAATGAGAAAACTAAGTCACTTGTGAAGAACAAATCATACAACTGGGATTACAACACATGGTACAGTTGTCATTATTGTGGAAAGTATGGACACATTAGAGCAAATTGCATGAAGACTCACTTCAGAGGAAAATCCAAAATTTGGATGACTGGAAGCATGGTGTGTTACAAATGTAATAAGATAGGTCATCTTAAGAAAGACTGTAGATCACCTATGCCAAGAAATAATTAGAATCAGAATCAGAATGAAGGAATCCATGAAAAATTGAAAAAAAAGATGGACAAGACATGGAAGAAGAAAGAAGAAGGAAGCACTAGTGAAACCGACACATCTGAGATCACCCAATCTGATGGATTAGGTGATCATACTTCTTCTAATTAAGCATAAAAGGTATGTTTGGAACTAAACATTACAAAGCTTTATTTTACATCAGTTCCTAACATAAAGAATGAGTAGAATTCCAATCTGCATAATTAAAGATACATTAGGACACATCTGAGAAAAACATAAAATTTCTTTTGATGCCGAGTGATAGTATTTTGACCGAGATATCAACGTATGCCGAGCACCTATTATGGCCAAGATGCTATAGGTACCAAGCTGTATCGTAATAGTTATTTTGACCGAGTTTATGTTAACCGAGGTTAGCATGAGTTAGCCGAGACAGTTGTATTCCACTTTCAAAATTTTGTACGGAGCATTTATGAGGCCCTAACTTCACTTTTTAGAATCTATAAAGTGAAAAGTTTCCATTCATTTCATTTCACCTAGCGATTTAAGATTTCTTTGAGCGATTGCAAGCACGATCAATCAGTTTATCTAGCTGATTTTGAATCTCTACAGTGTGCCGTTAGCAAAAATCATTTATAGGATACTTACGAGAAAAAGGTACATATCGAGCAAACATTTCTTTGCAAAATTTTATAATTTGGAATGGCATCATCATCTGCTACAATGAAGAAACAAGTGATGGAGGTTTTCAATGTGCAATAGGTAAGGAATGAGGTCTGCAAGCCACAAATCTTTAAGACAATTTTAGAATCCGCAATTAAAGGAGATTTGAATGGAGCCCTATCTTTGATTCCAAAAAATGTGTTGATGATGAATGACATTAGGTCATGTTATATGTGTAAAATTGGGGAAATCAGAGATTACAAGATCAAGGAGGCATATGACAAGTTATGTGTCAATGGAGTGTTGAAGCTAGAGTATAAATCGGTTGCCAAGCAAGGGTTAGTGCATGCCCTGGATTTCCCACATAATTTTAAGGTTGAATGGATAAAAATTGTGTTGATTCAAGTACACAACATGCAACTATGGATGGAAGATGGACCAGTGAAGATAACAAAGGAAATGATCCAACGAGTCACTGCTTACCCTTAGATTTAAGGGAAACAAACAATGAAGTGTTCGAGCAAAGAGGAGATACAAGAAAACACACAAGTTGTATGGAACAAATGAGGTATGATGATCTCTACCATTACGGATCCAGAGATTGACTTTGTTGTTAGGGTTATCTCGCACAAGTTTTACCAATCTAGTCGGTTGGATAGTCTCCCCTGTATGGCAGTGGACCAAGCATGGAAAATCATTAAGAAAGGGCACACGTATGATCTTGCCGAGCTCCAGCTGACTTAGTTTTCAGAGAACCTCAACTCAATCTGGACTACAAAGAACTCAATGTGTAAGTTTGGCTCTTTGCTAATCTGCCTATTCTTTTATGTAAAGAAGAGTTTTCCTACTCATGGAGGTGTGATATGGGATAAGAAGAAACCCATTAATGTACAAATCAATGATTTCATAGGTCAGATAGGAGATAGCTTTAATGGATTAATGGAAAATTATTTTGTTGAGTTTAAAAAGAAAATGAGGAAGAGGAGTAGAATCCCTGTGTCATTAGTTGAGAAGTACAGTAATGATATATGTTTTCTAGTTGACACAGATTTCACTTATGCACAAGTAGTCCTTCCTAGGGTTTCATGGCTCATGCCACTACCCTATGAAATTAATATAGATGAAGCTACTACTGCCATCAAAACCCTCTTAGCCAAAGAAATTGATAGCAAGGCACCCTATTTTGGGACATTTGAGGAAGCCAAATAAAAAATCTCTTTAGGTTTAACTACTGCAACCTTAGAGATGAAGAGAAAGAAGATAGTAAAGAATATAGAGAAGTATGTGAAAGAATCAGACAAGGATGCTCCACTAGAATTGACCCAAGTTTTGGGAGAAGATGAACCGAGCGAATCAAGTGACAGTGAAGAAGAAGAAAAAGAAACTCAAGTAGAAGAGAAGAAAGGAAAGAAACCAATAATTTTCAAGCCTCCGACCAAGAAAAGAATACTAAAACCTAGAATATCTTCAACACCTATGCTGAGGCCTAGAAAAAGGGGACCAACTATTGAAACTCCTAAGGTATCCCCTGTTTCCAGTAAGCAAAAACTTGCACAACCTAAGGCCGTGCTGAGTAAAGGGAACAAAAGACCAAGAAGGAAACTTGTATTGGTACAAGAAGATGATGAGGAAACTAAAAGCGATGAAGAGGTGAAGAAGGAGATTGCACTACAAGATGCTAAATCCACTGTGGATGAAATATGCCACAAGATCAAAAACTCTGCAGGAGTGGATGACTTGAAAGAGTTGAAATTTGGAAGTTTGAGTATAGGAGAGAAAGAGAAAAAAGAAGATGTTATTCTTGAAATGCTTTGTACTTTCAAGATGTTACCCATTCAGTTGGAGAATCAAATTCCAAAGGAGCCAAGCAACAGGGTTGCACAAAAATGGGAATATGCCCTAAATACTGAAAAAAAAATAAGGGAGAGAACTATGGAAAACCGAGCAAAATTTGATCCTAAGCTTAGAGCTTATCTAATCCTTCAACACAAGGTTGAGGATGTAGTACAAGAAAGTATCAAAATTTGGAAAATAATAAATGGATTGTTGATTGACAAAACTGAAGGTACTAGTACATCTAAGGATGCTGAGCCTGAAATAGAACAAAGTGTAATGGAATCATCCATTCCAGAGATAGAAGCTCCTAAGGTAGAAGAAACTCTTAAGGAATCTAAAGTGCACATTGTAGATATCACAGAGGATACACCAGTTAAGAATCCTATATTAACTGAGGAAGATATACAGGCCAAGACAACTAAAGATACATCTTTGCCCGGGAGTAACCCAGTACTCTTGCAAGTCAAAGCTTATCCAGAAATTGATGGGACACCAACTGGTAACACTACCCCCACCAAATCTAAATTTGTTACAGTTGATCCGTTAGCTGGCACTAGTACTACTGAGGAACTAGAGAAGCTGACACCAGTTACTCAACCTACATTTGTCGAGGAGATTCACCAGGAGAAAGAGGAAAAGACAATAGAAAAAGTTACTAGTTCTTATGTGGAGGATAAGGGAACTAAGGGAAATCAAGGAAAAGACAAATTCAATGAGGTACAAGAGCCTACAGAATAAGAAGTAATACAAGCTCTTGTACAAATGCCGAGTGGGAGCACATTGAAGAGAGCACACAAGCAAAAAATGGAAGTCTTCTCATCTGAGGTAACCATTGATAAAGTTATTACTATTCCTAAATGGGATACTGATAACTTATCTTATGAGCAAATACAAATTTTGAAAGATTTATTGTCCAGGAAAAGAAAACAAGAAGAATTGAGAAGAGAACATCAACAGAAACACATTCTGTATGAAATCAAAGATATATTTAATGATGTTTATGAGTTATCAGATGTAAATAGTTTCACTCCCATATTGAAACAACTTGTTCACATTGTTCAAAAGGTAAATAATGATGCCTATTGCACCCGTGATAAATTGTTTGAGTGGCCAGAAAGAAAGTTTGAGACCAAAATGTTGGAGAAAGTATTTGCCGAGATTGCAATTAAACAGGTTGCACTTTCTCCTTTGGTAGTGGAGACCGAAGGAGTCATTATCAATGCCAACTCTCTGCTCACCAAATTGTGTAATATTAAACAATTCACTAAGGAGAATCAATGTTTGATTGATCAACTGCAGCAAGAACTTAAAACCACAAGTCGGTCTTTAAGTGTTGATCCAGACCACAGTTCCAATCATTATGTCAAGATAATGCATACTCAAGGAAAGATAGCCGAGCTGATGGCTAATGATGGAAAGATTAGATCTTGCCTACTTTCTATGCAAACAATTATAACACCTCACCTAGAGGCATTACAGAGAAATTTGGTCAAGGCTAAAGAATTAACCAAAAGGGATCCGAATCTATCTACTGCCGAGAGTCTAATAAATCTAGCTGCTGAGCTAGAAGTGTAGTCTGAAGTGTTAACTGTTGTTGCTGGAGGATGGAAAATTGCACTACACATGGTTATGATGCTCCACAAACCATTTCTTGAGAAAATTTTTGAGATCCCCACTCCAGATGACATTTGGCATGTCAAAATCAAGGGGGAAGTTAAATTATGACATGACAAAGAGGAAGGTAACAATTGTAAATTTTTGCATGTATATATATCTCAGGGGGAGTATTTGAGTATTTTTGTGTATACTACATATTTTTGTAAAGGAAATGTAATGTCATGACAAAGTGTTTTTGCCACTAATGTCAAAGGGGG
Organism: Chamaecyparis obtusa; assembly: GCA_027943335.1. NCBI lineage: Eukaryota > Viridiplantae > Streptophyta > Pinopsida > Cupressales > Cupressaceae > Chamaecyparis > Chamaecyparis obtusa. The sequence goes on from BSBK01001506.1 coordinate 362,081, forward strand.
AGATTGTAGATCTCTATAGTTTTGTTGACTATTAGTGACTCACACTTAGTCATATATCTAGGCAATGATGGTCAGTCATCACTGTGACCGAGTCATTATGTAAAGGCCAAGCTATGTAATGTTTACTTACCGAGCAGTAGTACTACCGAGTAAACTTATGGTCACTATGTATTGTAGTAGTATACCGATTCTAGTTCTACCGAGTCTTGTATACAATGATTACCGAGTGCCAGAGTTATCAACATATGCCGAGTATAGTGGATGCCGAGTCTTAGAAACTGCATTTGCCAAGTTAGCTAGAGAATGACATAAGAGTTTGTTTTGGCACAATGATCGAGGTAAATAGTTTTGGCTGACATCTATGTTTTGTATTTTTTCTATTGAGATAATTAAGGAGGTAATTACGCATCTACTTAGTAATCATTGATCCCTATGCTATACCTAGAACCAATCGAAAATTAGTAAGACTTAAGCGGCAAAAGGAATTAATCTAAATCATAGATCTTGAATAAGTAAAAAGTTTTTGTTGATTATATAAGGTCAAGATCTAAACCCTAAAATGTAGTAGCAAGGGACAGTGAATGTGAAGGGTGTAAGCAGAAAGGTATGATTCAGAAAAGGGAAGCATACAGAGACATAGTTCAGTGACCGAGCTAAGCAGTGAAAGCATAGAAAAGAGATAGATTTGATAAATAAGATCAACATCACATAGTAAAGAGAACATTTGTTATCTACATACAGTGCAAACCGAAAGATCAGGTATTGAGACATTCTAGCCAGTGTATTAGGGTAAATCTCTTAACTGAGTAGTCCTAACAGACTTTTTGTAATCTCTTAACCGAGTGCTTACTTTATTGTAAGTTTCAAATCCTTTTACAAGGTAGACTGTATAAGTCTTTTAGCTTTTAACAGAGCAGACCCCTCACAGGGTAGATCAAGTTTTGATCAAATTTTGTAAGCCCTAATAGGCAAATTTATTACTGCAGTAGTGAAGATTTGTGGGTGTCATCCCCACCCTAGTTTTACCTTTCAAGGGTTTCTGGGTAACCAAAATCTTTGTGTTTTGAATGTTTTCATGGATAATGTTTTAGTTTGTTAGTCATTTGATTATGTTCAAAATGGGTGATGTTATACAAAAGTTTTAGTCATATGTGAATGGTTTAGTAGGTGATTTCTGATTCACCCCCCCCCTCTCTCAGTATCACATTTCCCAATTATATTTCCAACAAGAAGCAGGCTGATGTAAATGAGGAAAGAGATAAGATGAATAATACATGGGTAAATAAATCTAAGGGTAATGTGGAAGAAAAATTAGTACATGTTTTTGTACCCCTTATTTGTGCAGATGTTTCCTCTAGAAACTAAATAAAAAAGCATGGTCTAAGGAGGAGACTTAACTGAATACCTTAAGAACCTCTTAATCAGTTGGATGTTGAATAGTTTTTGGCATAACATATATTTTGAGGGTATTATTAGAGAAATTTAGGTCTCTACGAAGACTTGTGGATTTTTCTCTATTCATTGGCTAAACATAGCAACATTTTTAAAGTAGAATCCTAATGGTCACAAATAATCAATGCACATCATTTTGTATCCATTGAAAGATGATATTGTGTGGTATAAAATTGGTATTCAATTGAAATGCAACCAAAGCTCAATAAAACTAAATTAACTCAAGAATTTATCTACAAGAGTTCAAATCAAATGAATAACTAAACCCTCAAAAGTGGCTTATTGCTTCCTAGTTGAAGTGATTTTAATTTTTTTTTGTGATGATCATCATATTGGCATGAAGGATTAGTGACTTGACTACTCCAAAATAGAAGATTTCAAATGTGGAGGAGATGCCATACTTGCATTCACCACTCTTAGATTTGACCAAGCTGCAATTCAAAGCTAGAATGAAGCTATGATGCAAGATTAACAATGCTACTATCAAAGTAAACTAGAATGCAAGTACTCTAATGATGCAAGTTACTCTAAGAGATGAGATAACCTAAGAATGCAAGAGAGCTATGAGAATATGATGAAAGTAACAAAGAGCTAAGAACTCAAAAATAGAATAGTAACTCTAGAATGCACAAAGATGGATAAATATTTGGACTCCAAGATACCAAAGAAAGGTGGACCCTTGAGCCAAGGAAGAGCTTCCTTTTAAAGAAAGTGCCTCAAGAATGGAGGGTGGAGATTAAGAGGCAAAAGATGTTAGGTAGAGATGAGTGGTGAGAAAGACCAATCCATGTGAAAGGATCCAAGAATGATGATTAGTCAAGATTGATGGGAGAATAAGACAAAATAGAAATTCCCCTTTTTAATGACCATTTAATCAAGATTAAGTTGCACATTTATGTGAGAAATGTTCGCTTTTAATAAAAGTGTTAAGACTTTATATTAAAGGAAATATTTTGACAATTAAATAATATCCAAGCCTTTGATTTAGAGATGATTTAATTATGCAAGGGGGATTATTCAGGTTGCTTACATAATTATGTCTAGTAAATTATTCCTTTGAGATTTAGAATTTTTCTTTAAGGCAAATTGATCGAATTAGGGGTTTAGGTCTTAATAGAATTTTTTTTTGTGATTACGGATATATTTAAGTTTTTTAAATATTTCAATCACTTGCAACCTTATTTTCTCAAGTGCTCTCTTGTGTGATAAGTGTTTTTGTGTGCACTTCTTTCTTCTATATCTTGTGCCTATTATTGTCTAAAGTGAACATTGATTCTATGTGATTTGCTCCTTCTTGAGAGTGCGAGTGCTATGGAGAAGAATTCTATTGCAAATAATTTTGCATCACAACTATTTGCACAAACCCTACTTGTAGGTTTTCAACCTTTCATCAATCTCTAGTTTTAATTTTATAAACCCTAGTTCTGTGGAGATAGATTAGGGAAACTCCTAGGATAATTGATGTGATGGATGAGACTTGACCAAAGTTCAAGACGAGATCACACCATTTTTTTTGTACCAATTTTGTTGGTGCACTTTTTCAAATACCTCCTTGTTTGATTCATTATGAGGATTTTTATAACTATGTTCTTGTTAAAATGGAGGTATATTGTCAAATGAAGATGGTGAAATTTTGAGAAAAGGATCTATTAAATAGTTAGTTTGATTTAAAGTATGAATAGACTGCACTACATGAGAAGAAATTACATGTATAGTGCAGCTTTTCTTGGTTGGGAAGGAAAGATATGGTTCAAATTGTTTTCAATAAAGTCCATGAGGAATTCTTGTGGTTGGACAAACCACACGTCGTTACGAAGGAGGAAATTAGAGATGTCACGATTCTATGTGATATTAGAGATGTTCTTATTCTAATACCTACAAGAAATGATGAGGTCCCAAGGCTAACTAGAGCAAGATTTGATAATAGTTCACTTACTCTTGATGGCATCAAAGATTTGGATGTAGTATATATTATGATGGGACTTACATACAAAGTATATTTCACTAATAGATAAGGTATTACTATTGCAATTGCTATCTAGATTACCTATCAAATGGTAAAAAAAATGAAAGAATTTAATTTATGTGAGGTGTTGAGGCTGCAAATTTTTGAGAACTTGAAGAAGAGAAAGAAGTCAAATTATCCTTTCCAACATGGTTCACTTATTTTGTCTCTTATATTTTATTTTCTAATTGAATTAGTTGATAAACATAATATTATATGGAAAAATGATATCTTTGCTGGGTTACAAATCAAAAAACATATGTTGAACTATGCAACTACATGAAAGAATGTGATACAACATTTTGGGGTTTCATCACAAATTTTAAGAAGGAAATGAGTAATAGATGTCGAATACCTATAGAGGTTGTAGAAGCTTACAAGGACAACATCACATTCATGATGGAAAAAGTGTTGGATATTAGTTGGAATTTTTGTCGTTGTTGATGTTTAGGTTTTGTCATTGATGTCAACATATGACATATACTTTAGCTTTGAGTTGGTTGTATTAGATAGATTGTGTCTTTGGTTGCTACAGGTAGTTGGATAGAGATGTAAGGACATTGTACAATAGTTTAGAGTATGTGATCTTTAGTTTATCATGATGAAGGTGTATAGATCTTATGTCTAAGGTCGCATGGATTAATATGATGAATTGAGTGAGTTACAATTGTTTTGGTGAAGATTGGTTACAAGATGGAGACAGGGAATTCAACAGAGTTAGTTGCTGAGTTTTGAGCATAAGTTGGTTGCAAGATGAAATCATGTTATGAAATTTTAAGACATCGAAGAAGACATAGGATAGAGTACATTCTAGAATTTGTGGCTTAATTAGGTCATACTGATGTTAGCACTAGCGTATGAAACTTGGATAATTGCTTTTGGGAGTTGACTAGGTGGTATAATGTGTTATATGGATCAGTGAGCGTTAATAATGGATCTTGAATGTAAATTAATATTTGAAATTGTTTTATATTTGTATTAGGTACCATGTGTGCCTTAGCATTGGGGAAACCTTAACAGGTCAACCTAATTGATATTTGTAACTTGTATAAAGGAGAGTAATTTATCTAATGTAATTGAAGGAATGTGTATTAGAGGTATGCATGATTGTGCACGTGAGCATTGTAATCATAATAGAGGTGAAGAGAAGAGGTATGAATGGAATCTATGATCATTCCTTATGCACTTCCATGGAATTGTAAAGGCAAGTAAGTTACTATCAGTTAGTTCAATCATTTGAACAATAAGTTCACTTCATTGTATTTGGATAGTGAGTCATGAAGGTGGATTTAACCTTCTCCTTGGAGCAGTGTGCTTTTTTTTTTCTCATCAACTCCTAATATGGTTGAAGGATCTTTTAATAGGGGCTATTTCCTTTAATAGGAATTATTGTACTGGATATATTGTATCAGTTCCTAATAGGGATAGCTCTCCTAACAAGGACATTTTTATACTAGTGCACTATCTTGTGGTTCAATCCCCATTGATGTTTTTCCCTTAACATGGTTATTCTTGAGAAAAAAAACTCTATGTTATGGTGTTGTTTTTTTATCTTTCTCATCTTGTTTAACACTATTATATTCCTAATTGATGATTTGATTCAAAAGTCTAAAGTTTAAACAATTATTACATACAATTGATTCACCCCCCTCTCATTTGTGTTGTTTGGGTTTCTATTGCTAACACAAAGATACTTTCTACATGGAATATATTAAGCTTAGAACTTCCCAGGTTCCTAAGTGTCCTTATGTGCTTTCTAAATATTATGGATTTATTTTGTAGACCTATGTTTGTACAAACCAAATGATCCCAATGAAAGTAGGTTTGGAATTTATAATGAAACACTACTAAAAGGTCTCAAAGGAGAAAGGATGAAAAAGTGGAACAAATAGAAATTGTGTTTGAGGAGAAATTTGTTGAGTCCTTTTCCTCTAGGAATAGAAGATCTAGGATAGTTGTTGCTAGTGTACTTCCCTATGTCTATGAGATTAGCAAAAAATAGAGTTAGAATAGATTTATTAGAATATTTATAAAAAGAAGACAATATTTGTGAACATTGATGATGACAGTGAAGAGGATGTGGAAGAAAAAGGTCCTAAGAAGACAATTGAAGGGGAAAAAAAGGAAAGGAAGATCCAAAAATACAAAGAATCTTTCCTCAAAATTTGAAGAAGAAGATAATCCTTATGATGTAATGAATATCTTTAATACCATAATACATCATGGTAATTTGCATAAATTTGTTGAGTCATATTTAATGCTTCCATCATATAATAAAAAACCTATTGAAGAAACCTTCATAATTTAAATGTTGGGACATGACTACACATTGGACTATATCATGGATGAACTTTTAGAAAATCTCATAAACATTATAACTAACATAAGAGTTAAAGACTAGACCTTGAGGAAAATTTGGGAAAATAAGCTTTTAATGAGTATGGAAGCTTGTTGTCCAAAGAAGATGTTGGTGTAGTGATGCTAAGACTATCTAAAGAACTGAGAATAAATCAGAGAGTTAATATCCTTATGTAGGGAAACCAAAGGAGAGAGAGAGAGAGAGAGAGAGAGAGAGAGAGAGAGAGAGAGAGAGAGAGAGAGAGAGAGAGAGAGAGAGAGAGAGAGAGAGAGAGCAAAGAAATTACTGCCCAAATCATAAAGGATATAAAGGGAGGCCTTGCTAATGTTGTTGCTACTTCTCTAACCTAGACTTACCCTTAAAGAAAGGTTTTGTAGTGTGATGGATGCTCTGAAAATTATAGGTGTTGAGAAAAATGACATCATGCAATAAAAGAAAATGCATGATATATCTAAATAGAAGCAAGACTTCTCCTAGTAGTTTATAATCTTTTAAAAACCTATATAGTTTAAGCCTATTATGACTTTCTCTCCTTTTGAAAAGGAATAGTTTAAGAAAACAAGTATAATTGATGATGTTTTGAAGAGGTTTCATGATGTTTTATCAAAGTTTCACATTGATGTATCCTTTGCCCCTAAATAATAGTTCAAACTCTTGATAGATTTATTCAGAGATTATTCCATGCACCTAGAGAAGAAAGTAGAAGAAGAGGATATAAAGAGGATGAATGATCAAAGGAAGGTTGAGATAGTTAATGTGTGCATTGATGGGATTATTATATAAAGTTGAAGTATAATTTGAAGAAAGTTATAATATGTGTAAAGAATGCTACTACTTTGTTAGTATAGTTTGAAATGGTCAGAGTCAACCAAGCAGATCAAAGCTCAAATGGGACTCAATTGAGTTTCTTGTTTACTGGATGAATAGTAAATATGATTCAAAATCAAATAATAATGGCTCTCTCTAGTTTTAGATTAGTCAACTTCATTCTTATCTTGATTTATTGAAAGAAAAAAGTAATCAAATCAAGGAATAATTCATCCTATTAAGAGATGAAATTTATTAAAAAAATGGTGACCTTATTTGATATTTTGAAAGGTGCAGAACAAATTCAGAAAATGATGTAGAAAAAGAATGATGATGATATTATAGAAGATATCTTCGTGTAAATTTAATGTTAGAGCAAGACTCTATCTTTAGCCATTTACATATGAGAATATACTTTTGTGCTACTAATGATACAATATAAAGGAACACTACCTAATGTATAGACTCATTTTTGGTGGTAATAAACTTTTGGCTTTATACATACATATACGAGTAGA